>JAFBJU010001301.1:352044-792585 GCA_016785305.1 Colistium nudipinnis
CACACGCACGCACGCACACACAAAAACACACACCCACACCCACACTCACACCCACCCACACACACACACACACACACGATCACACACACACACACACACACACACACACACACACACACACACACACACACACACACACACACACACACACACACACACACACACACACAGACCTCTAAAGTTGTCAATCAAATATCATATATAAATCATTAATTCAAAAGAATCAAAAATATGCAGGTTAAAAAAAAAGGAAAAGACAAAATACATACATTCCAACCAATTTGAATCCATTTGAGTCCTTTCATAGTCCTTGGTGTTGCAATGTATGGCAAATGTCGATACTCAGCGTGAGAAAAAAGACATGGGGGGGGGATTTGGATAAACAGGCGCAAAACAACGAGATTAAACCTTAAGTATCAGAAGAGCGACCCGGCCAATAGAGAAAGCTCTCTCCAAAAAGCAGCACGCCTGCAGAGCAGGCAGGTGTTTGTGCTCTTATCATGCCGGTGTCATGCCATACCTACCGCAGCCTTTGAAATCTATCGAGATAACATTGCACGATAAAGAGCATTTGATGATGAAATAGACTGATAGATGCACGTCGAGGGAAGCAAGGTCTTCAAATGTGCATGTCGTATCCTGGAGATTGAGTTCAAGGCCTACAACCATCTGCGATGCCTCCGTGCAGAGGATGCTGTGGATTGTTATCTCTGGATTTAGATGCTTGAAGTAGATTGCTCCATGAATTATTTGGATTGGTATACTTCAATTATACATGACAGTATGTCCGCTTGACAAGTCTCCAGTGGAGTGTCGTTGGTCGTCGGATTTCCCTGCTTCCTGAATTGTATAGCTGTGACACTAAAAGTGGCATAGCTAGTGAATGGATTTAACTGTATTAATAAATCATATAGGTAGGGTGGTCACATTAGCAGGTTACCGTTAACCTTTTAAATCACAAGGGCTATCTTTCCGTTGCATCCATTTTGAATTGTAGGAGTAAAAATTAGGTCAAATTGGGAATTGTGCGAGGCATTACATTATCTGGCTGATAATTATCCAAAACGATTTGGTCCCACAGATTCCTTCGTAAAAAATACAATTAAGACTGCATATGCTGCATATAGTGACTGGGTAATGAGGCAATACGTGGAAAAGACATGCGTGCGGCACAAGCTGTGCGCTATTGTTTTCTTGCGGTACAATTAAATCATGTTATGAAACAGGAAGTCACACAAGGCATGCTGTTGATTTGAACGGGGGAGGGCTCTCAAACTCCATTTTGCTCAGTTCTGCGCCTTTCATTCCACATCTGTTCAACTTCTTTAGTCAGTGTGCCTCCTACCGTCTGTCTCTGATTGTCCGCATGTTGTAGGAGGCTGCAGTACAATGAGCCTTCAAATGCCTAGTCTGGATGCAAGGTGGGCAGATTGGAGACCCGCACGTGAAAGAACGTCTCGCATTTTCCAGTTGTTTTGTATGTGTGTTTAGAGCCCTTTGTTTGATGGATCAACATTTCCGTCACATTCTGCACATAGGCAACACATTTTTGCATAATAATCTCATTTTCCTGCCCATATGTAGTATAGGCACAGAACAGCTTTCCAAATAAAGCATCGTACTGTGTGCAACATATACACGGATCCAGGTGTTTGGTGTGTGTGTCTGTGTGTGTCTGTGAGCGTGTGCTAGCATTTGTGGGAGTGTATGCTGCAGCTGGCTCACTGCTGTATGCTCCTCTACACTGAGGCACTCGGACAGAGCCCTTCACCATTAATTACTGTGGCCATTAATCAGACCAGCACAGATAGCTGTGTAATCCCTCTATAATGCAGTTTTCTGGAGGGGGCCACCAGTGTTAATTAGATTTGATTGGATACTGGTATGATGCTCCACACAGAACATCTTACGGTAATAATTAGAAAATAGATCAATTGGTCTCTTGTGGCATCGGTGCCACGGCTCACACTGCAGTCCTATGTTTGCCTGTTTAAATGAAAAGCATAATTATGCCTTCTTCTATTGGTAAGTTCCATTGCCACTGGAAAGTCGTAATTTCTCCGTTTCCAGCCATACATTTCAAATGAAACGAAGTTGGCTTGGAAAAGTCAGACCTTGCCGCTCAGTGCATCAATAGTGGTTAAAGCCGTGGTAATCTCTGTAAAATAGATGCTCTCTTATATATATGTCGCAGTAAATCATTCATTCACTGCACACTGTCCAACATCTATCTGTGGACATATAGCATGCTTTTCATACACTAAATTAAGTTAAATCTTTGACAGAGCAAATCCCCATCATTTTCAATAAAAATAACATGTTTATGGTATTGTATTTGTACACAGTCAAACCAGGAGTGATATCATGACAGGCAATATTTAATGTAATTAAACTATGGTTTATGTTTGTTTTGGTGATGACACTGAGTATAGCTCCAATCTCTCCTAACAATCGTAAACCTGCACCACATAATGTAGGGAATCATGGTATAACTAAATAGTTCGACAGAATCTTTTCGACAAAATTTGAATCCTGAGTGTTCTAGCTGAACCTATCTTTTTGAACAAACCTGAATTTAAGGCAAACGTGATCAGAATTTCACCTGCATTGTCTATGTCCTTGCCAAGCCAACCCTCATAAAGCTTAAGCTTCCTGCACTGAAGTTAATCTCATTATAGTATGCAGTATACAAACTGAATTTTTGGGCTTGCATTCCAATAAAGGGAAAGGGTAAAGATACAATATTTACTTTAGACATGTTTAAATGCCACGATTTACCTCTCCTACTCTCTTTTCAATTTCTGACACACATTGGTCAATACTGAAACCCTTCTTTCAAAACTCTACACACAGTCTGCATTAAAAAACATGCATCACAGCTAAAGAGTTCATTTCACGTTCACTTTCTTTTTCATTATTTAAATAATGACATCACTTCCATTCACATGTTGCAAAGGCATCTTTAACATAATAATTACAGTGAAGCCACTGTGATTGTGTGTGCGTGTGTGAGTGAGTGTGTGTGTGTGTGTGTGTGTGTGTGTGTGTGTGTGTTATTGATTGAAAGGCTGCTTTGTAGAGTCACACCACAGGGCCCTCCCAGTCCAATGTATACATTTGAAAATCATTCTTATTTTAGCAACCACATGTGATAACTGGTGGGAGGATATGTCATCCTTTTTTTCAGCAACACTAATTTCCCAGCAGCATCAATCAATGTGCAACACTTTCTCCAACAAACCCCCCTCATTAATGTGTATATAACCCAGAGTGCGTAACTCAATGTGCACAGATACAGAACCAGACACAAAGAGCATTAACCTGCAATTTGTCTCCATCTTCCTGTATTGCTCATATTGATTCGTTTTCCAAGGCTTTTTTTCTTGGAAGAAGCTCTAAAACACATTAAACATGGTAACAATTCTGGCAAAGGGGACTCGCCCACTCACCACTTGTTAGCAGAGCAGCATTCATTAAATCAAAACCTACCAGTCCAGAAAACATGCTTTTATGAAAGAATTAAAAATAAATGTAATCCTAATAGCTTATCCACAATACGTTCGAATACATTTGCTAGCGGCTATAAAAACACAGTGAATGAATATGAATCACTTTTCAAAGATACCTTTTTAATATCTTATATATATACTGTATATATACTGTATATATATGCGGTGTACTATTTTTTTCTTTGAGAAAGTTTAACACAGAACAAGAAAGCCATACGAATCTAGACCCTCTCTGGAAGGTGCTATGTGTCGGTGATTACCGACTTTTTTTTCAAAATATTTTATCTCACTATTGCTGAGCTGCAGATCTGGTCTTTTTCTGTCATGTGTGTGACAAAAGGCAGACAGAGCTCATCTGAGAATGTCTCAAGCCGGCAGGAACCAGACTTAAGTCGGATGTCTGAGGTATACGGGGCAAACGGGGCCATTATCAAGGGAGTAGTGGACCACATCTGCGACATGTCTGACAGCGAGCCTTTAGGTCAGCCAGGTGCGACAATCCCACAAGTGGAGTTTAACAGTCCAGAGTATTTTCAATGTCGTTGCGAAATGGAACATATCGTGCGTTTTCACAGACCCCTTTGTGTCCAAATTCCTTCGTTTTTGTATTCAATATTTTCTGCCCACAAATGAAAAGGTGTGTTATTTTGGGATTTGGTCATCACAGTCCCTTGCTCGCGTGAAATATTAATTATAGCACATGCTTTTGTTATCATCCCTATGCACAAATAGACTCTCATTCTATACGCCGCGCCTTTTGGTGCGCCAACATTTGCAAGATTAGATCAGACTTTTTATGTTAAAGTGTCCATTGTAAATGTGGATTAAATGGTTATGCATAAATATAGTTAAATCGATACAAGAATCCAGTGAAAGTCAGGAGATAATCCAATTTCTCAATTGCACTGTTCATCCCATTGCCTGAAGACTGCAGTACTCAAAAAGCTGCACAGATATATTGGGGGTCTTTAAGCTGCTGCTCTGTCTTAAATGTGATTTACTCTCCCATGTCAGGATTACATCATCCAGGCCTTGGGGGAATCTGATTGTGGTCTGATTGGTTCTTATCTGAGCATGAAAACCCTAACTTATTCCTGGACCATGTCCTTTAAATTGCACATGGGGGCTTTAAAGCATGTGAAGATTTATGAATTCAACGTATTAATATCTTTGTCATATATCTAATCCGAAAAGTCTGCAAACATGCAAAAGAAAAATGGTCTTAATCAGTCATTTGAGAGGTCATGGGAGAAATTGCTTTTTCGGGAACCCTGCTGTACTTTGAGGGTTTGCTCAGTGCTTATCTGGTGGCGTGTTTTGAGAGAACTGCCCGGCAATTTTGAGAAATCTCAGTTTTGTTGTGTTAATATAAAATACAAACATGT
Organism: Colistium nudipinnis; assembly: GCA_016785305.1. Classification (NCBI taxonomy): domain Eukaryota; kingdom Metazoa; phylum Chordata; class Actinopteri; order Pleuronectiformes; family Rhombosoleidae; genus Colistium; species Colistium nudipinnis. The sequence continues at coordinate 356,939 of JAFBJU010001301.1, forward strand.
GTTGACTACCCCGTGACGGTTTCCTTTTGTGAATCATAGTGAAACACAACAATGCTGTTATTGTCTTTGATTTGACTGATCATAGTGGTCACACAGGATCAATACAGTGACACTTGGTGGTGAAGTACAAAATGGAGTGCTTTAAACAATTTCTTAAGTTTATGGGCAATATGAATACCGGATGCTGCCTATGTGGAGTTGTACTCATTATTCAGGTATACGCTATAATCCTCTCTAGTTGCACTAATACATGCAGGACCATGGTGTGTTCTTCATGTGCAACCACTGCATGTCTTTGGCCAGTTTTGCAATTATACGTGGCTTGGTTTTCTGCATTAACACTCTGAATTATAGAATTACAAACGCTCACTTTTGAAACTCCTCTGAATATGATCTTTAAATCCAAGACAAGATTTGGTATTGTAATAATTTCCAGTTATGGGGAATGGGTGGATTTGTACCAAGGGATTTTAAGCTGCATTTAAGTTTCATTTTACCAAGCCTAATTGTGTTTCTAACCCGATAAACAAGGTGTTTTTCCTGATATTGGATTTGCAGAATGTAAAGTACTCAGTATAGCTGAACACATGTGCGGGCAGACTGTCAGCTCCACCACAGCCCACCTCAGTGTGGGATATTTATTAATCTCAAATGTCATCAGTCTCTGATTAAAGTATTCTGTTCTTAGGGGAGAAGGATTAAAATTCAAATTTTTATCCAGCTTAATTTCTCAGTGGTATCAGTAGGGTTTAAATTGTTTTAAATCCACCTAATATGTGTGTGATAGAAGCTTTTTGTTTGTTTTTAAACCTATCCACTTGTTAAACATCAATTCTGAGAAAGAGAACATCCCTTTAAATTAACAAAGCACACATTTGCATATTACAATTCTTGATTTTTTTTATATATTGTTGCATGAAAAATGAAACGCCCTGCAGCAGTGTATAGCTGTGACTGTCATCCAAAGTTCCGTTTCCAACATCTTTGCTCAAATTGCTTGTTTGCTCAAATTACTATGGTGACGGTCGTCTCACAGGGACACTTATCTCTACTGGAACGGCATATCAGCACACGATTACGGGTTACAATCACAGTTGGAACATGCACTATGAAACAAGAAAAAAATATGAAAAAAGCAATAGGCTGGACACAATATGTTTTTCCTCAATGCGAATAACTCTTATTTCGTTCAAGTCCAATGCATCAGGCTTTGCTGTTTGCCGCGTGGCGTCTACGACCATAAGAAGGGGCTCAATCGGATGGACCTACAACATTTTGATTGGTGAAATATGACGTGAACGTATCTGGTTGGTCACATGTTCATGTTGGTAGGGGGCTTAAAGTTGAACATGCAAACAGAGGTAATGCCTATTAAGATGGATATTAGGGACCTTTAAATTGAAACAGGCCACATTGTAATCTGGCCTAAACAATAATTATATGAGGAAAATGTGTTTGGAGTTTTACCAATTTCAAGTTTGGTCTAATATAATTCATCCAAATCTCCTTCGTCAGTCATAGATAAGGCTCCACCTCATTTAAAATGATGGCATTAATAGACCTGCGGTTAGCCTATCAGGGGCTCAGGTGACCTTCCGGTGGTCCCCCTAAGAAGAAATAATGAAACGTAATAATATTCACTTGACCTTTTTTCTTACTTAGAGGGATCTTATTACGTCATCCTTGAAGTCATAATTAATCATTCTCCCCACCTGGACGTATGCAGCCAAAATGCAGATGATCACGCTGCACATTTGAACACAGTTGAATTGTTGCTGTGACAAATGCAATAACAAAAAGAAAGAGGGTAGCTAAAACTTTATACTGCCCCTTAAATTCGCAATGTTCTGCTTCATTATGATTTCTATTTCTAAGCAAATGCAATGCTATTGAGTTAGTTTTGCATTAAACACAGTATAAGGGCAAACATCCTAATTTGGCTCAAGGGAAATTTCTCAGGGGATATACAGTTAATGATTTTATATATATATATATATTAATTGGAGAATGATTAGAGTTGTTTTCTTATATGGATAACTTTTAATTTATTCATTTGTACAAGCGATTGCGTCACAGTCAAAAGAAAATACTAACTACCCTGATCAGACTTTTTTTTGTACAATGTTCATCCACTGGCCAGAGCAACCAAGCACAGCAACAGCCTCATTCATGGTGACAACATTGAAACAAGATGCAACTCAAAAACCATGACACAAACAAACACCAATAACTATGTATCAGAATTATGCATCAAAGTAACAAAATGAAACATGACATAACCTCTAAACAACAGGCATTAACATAGCGCTTAACACTAAAGGCAAAACGATGCAAATATGCTCTGTGACTACAATACATATGAGCTGGTATTATTCAATTCATTATTCATCATGTTTGTGAGCCTTTGTGTATGTTGTGGATTTTCAATTATTTTGCATGGGCCCCTGCTCACTATAAACCAAATTCAGACGGACAATAAATACTCAGTGTGCCAATCACACACAATTAAACCAAAACGCCTCCTGTTCCCCAGGGCGACAACTGCGCCCATTGGTGAAAGATCAACAATGCAAAGAGGAAAACAGAATGAGAAAGGGTTCGCATTCCAAATAGGGGCCTTGGATCGGTGATGTATTACAAACAGGCCGCAATCACTGATGTCATTTCGCTATTCTATGCCTTGTGAAAGTGTGTTCTTTCATAACAGGGTTATGGCCTTAAGTGACATGAAAAGATGAGGAGCTTTTTCGCAACTTTCTGGCTGAAACAAGGATCAGGAGACTGCATCAGGCCCCACAAAACACGTTGAGGATACACTCCATTAAACAATTCAACATACTTCAAATAAACATACAGTGTATGTACAGAGATGCATAATGCAATCGTTGTGGCAAATGGAATCCACTTTGCATGAACAAAAAGTGGTATTTACAAGGGGTGCATAATAATCTCACAAACTTTGCAAAAATGTCACTTTAAAGTAAACCAGAAATACCAATAAGACATTGGGATACATTAAAATTTAAAAATGAATGTTAAAAAATTCAACAAGAGTGATAAAAGAGAGTGCCCTGGAAGATGTTTACTCGCCTGAAAGCCAAAAGTCGTTGTTGGAATAAAGTTAGAGATTGAGGGGAAAAGCGGAGCATCGGGAGGATTCTTTCTTCCCTTTAGTGGAGATGTGCGACTTTTATTGAGCCAACGAGGAGCTTCCTTTTAAAGTTCCTGTTTTTTGAATTCAACAAAAAGGTAAAGCTCGCAAAACTGCCTATCATGTGGCCCTTGCCATAGAATTGCGTCCAAAGCTTAAAAATATGGTTGAGTAAGAATAGGAGACCCTCTAACTGTCCTCAAAAGTGACACCAGCATAACTGAAAAGATACAAGACCGGTCTAAAGTGTGACCCACTCTGATTAAGTGATTGTCTAGAAATATTGTTGCTCAGGGACAATCGGGATTAGTGCACGCAGGCCGTGGCTTTGCTGCTGCACTCACGGGGAGTAATCATCTGTGAAGCTCTTGCGGTTACTTTATTGGTCCAGCTTCCTAGTCTCATCATTCATCTGCACCAAACACACTTCCCAGCTTGCACTTGAGCCAAATGAGCAGATTTTTGTTTTTGCCAACGACAACCGGCTCTTTTGTCAAGCAGATGTACCATTTTTCAACAAAAGCAGTGAAAAATATCGGGTGGTAAAAAAAAAAGAACAACAAGTACCTCTTATTAAATGGTCAGGTTTGGCCATGCTGGGATGCAAAGGAGTCTCCTGCTGTGCTGTGTGGATGATTCATGCTGTGTCTGGCAATTAATGCATGCCACTACAGCTTGCAATTGGAGAATAATGCGGGAGAATGTGACGCGGGGGCAAACCACTTGTCTGGCTCATTTTGAGAAATCGCAAGTGCCACATACTTTCTCACATACAATGCTGTATATTGTTGCTTCACGGGAAACCAAAAAAGCAAATTTGTACATGACAGCACCAGATTAAATATGTTCAGACGGTGAAATTGGTCCACTTTGTTTTCTTTCTTTTTTGGATTATTTGGCCATATCTGTCCAAATGAAACGTGTCATGCTCTAAATAAGGTGGCTGTCAAAGTAGCCGAGTGAACCAGCGAAGACTTGACAACGAGATAAATAAATAATAACTTGGCAGGTTGTATTCAGCAAAAGCACCAGCCATCCCTCCTGCTACCTCATCGTCTGAAAAAAAAAGTTAAGCCTGCCACTGCTGAGTCTATGCATGTATTAAGTTTTAGGATTAGGTTGTCAGAACCTCCTTTTCCCCCCCGAGAGATAGTCACACAAGCATACTGTAGGTAACCCACGGAGTCCACATATGGCTCTGGACGGTGAAGGGAGTATGATTGAGACGAGCCACCGGTGAGCAACCTCTGGCTCTGGGCAGCTGTGGTTATAGCCCTTCTAATTTCCCCTCCAGAGAAAGATTGGCATCCGAATTGGCAGAGAATTAGGGCCTGAAATAAGGGAAGAGAGGGAATGAGAAAGTGCGGAAGACAAAAAGAAACAAGAGTCGGTTTGCCCACGACTCCCTCTGCCCTCCGAGAAGCCATTACATTAAAATCTATTAGCCATTGCCACCATTTTTTCATATTTATGGTATGATCTGCCAAGGATTAATAAAGCACAAATTTCTGAATTACAGCACTTTGGAGATTTTACACTTAATGGATTTTCAACGCCGCATTTCAAATGTTTCTTCGGGTTCTCCTGAACCACTTGGAGTAAATTAAACATATTTTCCACTCTCACTTCGGCAAGCGAAACACCGCTCTCTGCGAGACAACGAGATGCGGAGATTTAAGGCTACTTTATAATTCATGGTCGTCCTCCTGTCATCCGACAGTGGGTGCCCCGATTGACTCATCTTTCAGAGGGAAAAAGGGAGAGCCATTTCATAAACTGGAGGATTAAACTCGCCCATTGAACCAAACCTTTTCTCAGATCATTTTATCCTGTGTCATCCATGGAGGGTAGGGAAAAAAAACTCACAAAGTACACAAACCACAGAAGTGCAGATCAGAGACATACAAAATTATGCAATTAGGGCAGAAGCGACATCTCTCGGTATCCCTTGACGAATTTCCCTTTTATCATAGACGAGCTAAAACGCTGGAGATTTTCAGACATTCATGAAAAGACGACGAGCTAAGCTGCAGCTGCTGTGCAACACGCACAATATCTTGTCTAAATCAGAAACATAAGGGCGAGAGAGTTATTTCCTATCCCTTACTTTTTTTTTCATAGCTTTCATGTTTTTTTCTTCTGTCTGCAGACAAATGCCCTAGTAGTTCATTCAGTGTATTATATCTTATTGATTGCCGCACAGATTTGAAATGATTAAAGTATTGTCCCAATAATAACTTATCTCAAAAGAAGTCACCAACATCGGTTCTGTGCAGGAAGCTCTGAAAAAGGAGATTTCTCTTAAATATAGTGGCAGGTCATGAAAGGAATTAGCGTTTTTGGGATCATTTTGCTCTATGGATGTGATAGGATTTAGGGACCTAATACAGTGTTTGTGCACATCATTGTTTGTAGAGCGAATCTATATGGATGCATATTTTGATGAATGTCACTTCTCAGCTTTAGTTTTTTATTTTTCTTCCGGCTTCAAGGAAGAGCCCCTTCCATAGTTGGAGGCACAGATGGATTTTGGGGCTGTGTATTATCCTGGAGTCTGGCCTACTGGCACCAAAGCTTCCAGCTCTGACTTTTACCTGTCAGAGCGTGAGTTGTGTGGCTGTTGGGACACAGAAGGAGTCAGACTCTTCTACGCGGGCTTTGCACGGTGCCATTTTCCCAATGGGCATGAAGTCACATCACTTCTCCCCAGAGGTTGTGGAGCCTTTGAAGGGAACAGATGGCTTGCGGATCAAGGTTCTATTCGGTCAGAGACGTTGTGCTATGATTGTATTCCTTCGCTTGGTGAATGATAGCGTAGGTCAATCTCACAAAATGTTGCCAAAGCGCTACGTGCAGCCCACATCGTATCAGGATCTCCCAAATGTTTATGGAGGGGATTCATCTTCGCAGACCACAGCCTCTGGCGGGTGGGGGAGGGGATTCTTTAAAGCTTTGATAGGTGAAGCGAGGCGGATATATTATGATTAGGAAAACTGCTGATTCAAAGGCGTCAGGTTCCTGCGGAGAAAACAATCTGCGGCCAATCGCCTCCCTGCGAACCAGGTGATCAAACTGAATTGTCGGCAGTTCTTTTTGGCACTCGAAACCCACTGCATTCGGACCTGGCGTCCTCCATGACGGCGCTGCTGATACCTGCAAGGCATGGAGATGAGTCCGTGAAAGTTGGATACACAGCAACAAAGAAGGAGGGTAGCTTGGGGTTTACGAAGGCCAGGTTCTAGTGAAGTGTTGATGTTAAAGGGACAGTACGCCAAACCAAAAATCCATGAGCTTACGATCATATCCACCACCAACTCGAAGGAAAGCCACGGGCCATAACCGAGCCGGTTGGCACACGCGCCAAAGCATCTCCTCTCTGCTATTCCAAGATGTCTGAGCTCGCCAATGCAAAGTTGGAGGTAACTAACTTTGGGAGCATGAGTTTTCTTTTTTTCATTTCCACTTTCTAATGAAACAAGCTTACACCTCATGCAATTGGCTGCAGTAGATTCCTGTGAGCTCCACTTTTTGTCACCGCAGCGGTGTGTCTTGTCTCTGCAGCCGCCTTTTCCTGCAGTCCTTTGTGATGGACAGTCTTCCAGGTAATCTCCGAGGTACTCTTGTCCAAACTGCTTAACACACAAACATGCACAAGAACAGCCTCATTTGCGAACACCCGTGAGACTGTACAAATGACGTTTTTTTTCTTGACTCAAGCTTGAAATTTCTGTCCACGGAAAAAAGAAAGATCGCAACAAGATTAAGTGACAAGGCCTAACCTTCGAGGTGGGAGCTCAAGCTCCCACTGAGAGTCGTGACTAATGCCAGTGATGCAGTCACAGCAAACATTCAATTATTGTAGCTACTCATCGTTGCAACAAGATAATCTGCTGTAAGGGATGCAACAAATTGGAAGGGATTGGAGTCGACAGCCGTCTCCCAGTTTGACGCATCAGTCAAGGAGCATGCCGTGACATTTAGCTGGCAGATAGGGTTAGCTAGACAAAAGGGCAACACAACCTCCTAGAAAAGGTACACAGCACAAACAAACAAAAATGCACATGCACAAAGATGCATTTCATTTCAGAAGCAAACTACGCAGAGTTAAGCAGGAGCAAGATGAAACCGTTACTGAGTAAAAACATGCAGCTACACAAACTCCATAGTGATAATTCAGGAGGTAGTTAGAACACAGAATCGAGCTTTACGTTTTTATGGATAATTCTGGTAGCCTATTATTTGTTTTCTCTCCTCACAAAATCCATGTAAGAGGTGAACGCAACATGTCAGTGATTACTGATTGGGCTCACACCGATTCGGAGCTCTTGGCCACGGAGAGCCTGTCGGATTCCGGCGCCCGCTCCATCCGTTCACTGCTGCCTGTCGGCCGGCAGACTGGACAGAAGGTCAGAGAGATGATCTGAGCCAAAACTCGGAGGCTTTACCCCCCACCCCCTTCCCTCATTTTCCCTTTCAGATATGCAGATTCTGGCCCTCCTAAGGAGAATATGTTAGTCCCAAATACCATCTGTTCTGCTTGCACTCTGCTTGAGATAAACCGAGACCTGAGACATCACCCCCGATGAGACTGATAAATCAAAGTCACAGTGTAGCTACCCTTTGTTTAAAGGTGTCACGGTCTGCCTTTAATATAGGGGCCTTTGTTTAACTTAAAAACACACATGTGGCTATGCGAACGGCACTTTCAGCGATGTGTAGGGTGTCCTAACTTTTGAATGTTATATAAGGCCCTATAATAGGAGAGAGAAAGAGGATATAAGAAAAGATAAAAACCACGGTCAACTATAGGAAACAACATTGTTTGAATAATGAAAAAACGTTCATCAAGGGATCAAACTAATAATTCAGGCAGGGTTGTGTTGTTGGCCTTTAAAAATTGCCTTTTGCACCGGGTCATGCTATAAATATGCAAAACTCACTCCTTTCACTCCTCCTCCGCATTTATGATCCACTGATCTTACACTTACAGAATTGCTCTACTGAGACCCGGATAGAAACTACTTGCAAGTCTCATTGAAGAAAAGCATAATGTGTGTGTCTTTTCACAAATTTACACTAGTTTTTCCTCTCAGGATGTGTTTCAATATTTATGCTCCACGTTACTCTAAAAATAGCACTTTCCAAATTTAGGTGAAAGCTTGATTACCCATGTGGCTGCCCTCAATTTCAGCTGCCAGCAAAATGCATTCTGCAGGCCCTGTCAAGATGGACATTTCTGTGTGTTCGCTGTGCACCACTGTTACTCTAATCAAATCGAGTCTTGTCCGAGGGCATGAACATCCCCTTTCCCAAACAAAAAAAGACAGCCCAGAGTGCGGCTATGATAGGCCAATCAAAGAACAGCTCCAGGATGATTTACAGTGATTACCAGGGCAACCTATGCCGGACCAGAAACAGGCCAGGAGCCTCGGCAGGAGAAAAGTTAACTTAATTACACGGTAATAGCCAGTAGTCATAACTCCTATAACTCCTCGACAATACTGCAGACGCAATGGGAAACTCATATCTGAGCCACAGCTGAGTTGCCACACACACACACACACACACACACGTGGCTTATAACTGAGAAATCTCTCAGTGAATTCTTTCAGAATTACCCTTCCATGTGTGTAGTGCTGAGAATGTAAATTTAATATACACACTCACATATAAATATATATTTTTTGAAATCACTGCAGACTCAGGAAAACGCAACAAGGGTTAAGTTCTTATTACGGTACTTAAGCTAACTAGAATGCTTTCAAGACACATTTATAAGGGTTGAAGTGAATGCAATATGGTGTGAAATGCCAAGAGGAAGCCCTTTAAAGGTCTGCAGCCATTGGAACTTGTGCCATTTGCTCGGACTGCCCCATTTGAATTGCCACTTGGGTTCTGACTATGCAGCAGTGGAATAAACACCCTATAGTCCCAAACCTGTGGGCAAGTGGTGCAAGGATTTGGATAGATGGGAGAAATAGTCAATCAGAAACCGCAGAAGCACAGAATTGGCCCTCCAGAATACTCACTGCCGGCAATTTCATTGCTTGACTAGGTCTTTGGATCTCTTTGGTGGGTTTTTGGCAACATGCCAGGTACTTTCAAATACATATAACCTGTCTACAGTAACATGCAATTTCATCACTGGTGTGATTTGTATTTTAATATCACTGGAAAACGAATAGTGAATAATACATATAATATTTACCCTTGCAACCTTCCATTCTTCCTCATCACATTTTTGCCTAGCAAAACCTTTTAACGATCGCACATTTACAGTGTGATCAAATCATCCTTTAAACACTTTGATGCTCAAGGTAAGCTTGCGAGATAGAATATTCTCAGGGCAAACCCTTTCTGTAAAAGAAGGCCACTCGGTTAAAGTTACCCATTACCTAAAGATTTGCAAAAATGTGCCAATTACCCCCATAATATTTGGTGAAGCAAGTTTCATGAAGGAATGTAAGGGAGATTTTACGCAATTGATCGATCAGTATTGAATTATAACTTTTATAACATTTGATATATTGGAATGTTTTTAAATGCAGGACAGCATCCATATCGACTTGCTCTTGTACACAAACCACACAGGTCCCAGACGGACAAATTCTTCCCTGCTTATCTTCAATCCATTACTTGTGCTCGAGGAAGGACTTAACCTTGTTGCATAGTGATTGGGCTAAAGCAGCAGTCGGTGAACTCTTACAAAACCGAACTGATTTATGAATGTTGCAAGGTGATAAGGTGTTATGCTTGTGATTGCTGCAGAACTCAAGAGCAGAGAAAACTGGTAGATTGTTTAGAAAAAGTTAACTTAATCAAACAAAACCCAGCTGAGAAGGTAGACAGGTGGCGGACAGGCAAACATAAGTCCAAACTCCAAAAATCAAAGCAGGAAGACTGGGAAAAAAACAGGGGGAAAAAAAGAAGCTCGATGAACAGACTCCATGAACAGATGAACCAACAGAGACGACCAGAGGACAGAGACTAAATACACTCGGGAGGCTGTGATAATTAAACACAGATGAAACACATCTGGGTGGGGGAAAACAATCACAGAAGAGGGCCACCACACAGACAGGGAGTTAAGAAGGAAGGGACTAAAGAGGCAAAATACCAAGTACTTAATCACAAACAAAATACAAAAAAAAAAAGTCTCAAATGCCAAAAAAATTAATAAAAACACCGCCATCCGTTTAGGCAAACAATAGTAGCTTCCCCGAAGAAGTGCTACAGTAATAGCGGTTCAGCGTTCTAATTTTCTTTCTACTGCGTTGGCTATCTTTTGATGATACCCGTTCCTAAAATTACCCAGCATTAAAAGCCATGGCGAGATCTTCTGCATCAGGTTAGTTCTCATACAGGACAAACAAGGGAAACCTTCGTGCACCTCTGAGTTGAGATACGAAGCAGTTTACTCCAAACTATAAAAAATGTGTAATAAAGCCCCAAAAATGAACTTTTCCGAGCTCTTTCAAAGGGCTGTATTTTACAGCGTGTCGTCGAAAAGTTCACATGTGCTAATTCATCAGGAAAAACACGTTTGAATTTGATCGCAGAGTTCAGCTCAACAAATGTTTTGAAAAAGTTATTTTTCTTGCTGCCGAAGATAAAATTGTAAAACGGCAAACTGGGCGATCAGGGAGCGGAGCCTTCATTAGCGAGATGACCGAGAGCCGGACATTCACACTGATTGAGCTCCAGAGATCCTGTTTGGCGACGGGACAAACTCCGAGAGGGATATCCATCACTGCAGCACTTCGCTGATTTGGACCATATGGCAGCACGCCCAGATAGAAGCCTCAGCTCCACCAAAGACACAGGAAAGGACTTTAAGCCCCGGGAGAAACAAGATTCTCTGGTCTGATTATGGGCGCGGTTGCCCTCAAAGTTGAATAGGGACACTGGCTTTGGGTTAAAGGATCCAGAGATGTACCTCAAGAAAACCGTTTTCCAGGCAGAGGGGTGGCCTAAGACTCGGCAGAGCCCAATGACCTCATCCAACCGGACAAAATTTTAAGGGATCGGCACTGAGAAGAATCACAAAAAAAAAACCCTCAAATCCAAATGTGAAAATATTTTCGCGTCTCACACACACACACACACACACAGATTCAAGGCCACCGTGTGGCTCCAACTACGTACAAAGTTAAGGGTCTAAACATTTCTTTCACTGTGACATTTCCATTCCACAGGTATGCTGTTTTCCCACTGTGGGGTACCGAGTGTAGATACGAATGTCACATAAGACAGTATGGACACCATGCCAGCCACTCGGCTTGCACACAGACTGTCTCCTATTTTTCCAGCCCACGGCAGCCCACAGGTTTGGCTGAGAAACACATACCTTGAATAAGTAAAAAAAAAAAAAGGTAAAAAAGATAATAGCAATTTGTGACCAAGGACCATTAACATGTGGGGTTTTACAATAAATCTACTGCAAGAAGATAATCCTTGATCTGCGCCACTTTTTTTTTTTACTTTCGATAACGATTTGCATGGTCATATCTCTCATCTACAGAAAATCCCCCATTATCCCCAGGTAACATGAAGCAGGTACCGTGTCAGATCACCACAACTTGCTCTTGCATCCATATTCTTTTTTAATGTTTTCAAACCACATAAAATTATATAATATAAAGGATACCAGGGAAATATTATGTTTTACGATATCCTGTATAACTGTGAAATTAAATGCTGTGCGAAACTTTCATTTTCCTGCCATTGCATTTCGCTGTATAAGGATAATTTTATTCCTCCCATTTTTCATCCTCAGCTTTGACACCGGGCGTACGATTAAAGGATAGAGGCGAGCAAACTATTCCTTCGTTTTTTTTGGCTTTGACTATATTTTGAGAAAGCAAGAGAACTTAAGTTGTCTGCATAAAAATAAAAGGAGCATCCCCCGAATGAGAATGGAGGCAATAATGAAAGTGAGAGCAATCCATGCAATAGTTGGAAACTTGGTTGTCACAATTGAAGTATGAAGGTCATTTACTCAAAAGGGCAATATAATAACGGCAACTGCAAGGGTTGTGAATGCAAGCCCAGCTTTCTCTTCTTGGATTATATTGTAAAGAGAGGTTGATATCCATTCTCTGCATCTAGATGGCTGGTTGTTTGTTGTTTTGAACTAAATATCTAATATTTTTGATAATGTTTACCTATCACCTCACATCTTGTCGGTCAGTCTAACGATCCAGGAAATGCCAGTTTGCAGAAAAAAAAAAGGTTCAAGAGATTGTTCATGTTATTGAAAATGGAATGTTCGACCTTGTGCACAGTATGTCCGCTTCAAAAAAAAAATAGGAAAATAGGTTATGTTGAGAGGATGAAGGGTGAGAGCAACACAGATGCGGTTCTGGTTCCTGATGACCAGGGTCAACCGTGGAATAGCACGATTTTTTGACTCAATCCTAATGAATAGTCTGCAGACAATTGTTGTTCAAGTTTCAGCTTGAGATGTTGAATCCGTGACGTCAGACAGACAGGTAGGCACGCAGGCAGGCAGACAGACAGAGAGATAGACCGACCGACCGACCAACTGACCGACCGTCCGACCGACCGACGGGCAGCCAGATTATAAGCTTATAACCCTAGAAAAAGAAGAACAATATTTAAATAGAAAGTCCCCATGATAGGAATGTCGGCAAGCTCATTGAAGCAGCACATTGATACAGCAAAAATGAGTGTAGTGCAACAGCGTTGGTTCGAAATAAACAACCTCTGCATCAGCCTACACTCCATGAACTGAGTTTCTCTATTGCCCATTTTGCCATCCACATTTTCGCAGTGTTTTATACTGACTCGTTTTTTCATGTTTAGAAGCAGTGGGAAGCAGTGCAAAATTGCACTAACAGCGTAGAAAAAACCTGTCACCAATGAAAAACTAGCATTAAGTCCCCAAAAGACATTCTATACATTCTATATGAATCCTTATTTGTACATGCTCTCAGCACAGGGACGGCTACAGTGTATGGAAAGTGCTGTCTTCACCAGAAGCCCTAGATTAGACATGAAACAGAACCAATTTGCATTCGCTGTCGAGATTTGTCTCCGAATGCACATCAAAACAAATGGCTTTCCCCACGGTTAAAAAGAAAGGATTTGTCCATTTGAAGCAATAAAGATGCCAGGCTTTGAACAGTTACCAAATTGAGTGACAAATTTGCTCATCTCTCTTGAGAATTTGTAGCCTTCTGAAGATTTCATCAATTACTAATCAACCAGAATTCCGACATTATTGTTTTTTTGACCACGCTTGGTGACTGTGTAAATAAACTGGGTAACTGAAGTGGGCAGATTTCACATCCAAATGTGTTTTGTGTCTGTTAATCTATTTTATCGGCCCACAAAGGGGAAAAGTAGTTCCGTATTTTTATCTCCTTTTCCCTGTTGCCTAATTTACCAGACATGACAGCATTTAATGAGTCACAACATATTTAGCATTTGAGCTGGAGGTAATTATCATCTGTAAAAAAAAATGCTTTCCGCTTCTGTCCACTCAGCATAAAAGTTGGGGGAGTAGCGCACACATAGCATGAAGCCGTTAACCAGGAAAGTAATAACCTCTAGCTAAAAGGAGCCAGAGAACGTAAAATAAGCAGCAACTGAAGATGATGGGAACAGGTGGTCAAACAAAGAAATACAAGCCCTACCTGGTATTTCACTTTGTTGCAATGTCAGTGTTTGAACTGGAAGGCTTTGCCTGGTGATTCAAAGGCCTCATGCCGACACACACATGGGCCGGGTGGAGAGATCGGTTGCTTCCATATCCACCCTTCCTATAAGATTTGACATTTTCAAGATGGCCCTAAAACAACTATTTTCAAGCAGGTACTTCCATCAAGTGTCATTTACTCAATGTGTACCATTTGAAAAGGACAAATTATATTTTATATTTTATTTGAAGGAATCTGGTAGGCATTACCCTACCAGATTCCTTCAAATAAATAAGGCTCTATGGTCACATAAGGCACCTTTGCCTACATGGGAATGGACTGGTTCCACAGATCCGCTCAGGAATGAAACTACTATAAGAAACCTAATATATTTAACAGGTTATCAACAGTATCGACAGTATGTACGTAGAAGGCCAAACATATCACTGTCAGGTGTGGCTCCAGAAAGAGAGGGCAAAAAGCATCTTGTGGACAGAATAAATGCGAATCAATCTCGACTGAGATTATATCAGCATTGCTTTGCTTTTTAGCAGGAAAAAAATGCACATGTGTTGCACAAGGATTTGTCTCCGCCCCAGGTTTCCCAAAAAAGTCTTAATCACTTTGTGTGAATAAAAAGAACAAGTGACTCGTCAGCATTCCGTGCTACACCTCCGTTGTTCGCTGGCTTTACAGGTGCTTTGTGCAGATGTACCTTGGGTGACCGCCGGTCAATCGCCGGGTCAAGCTACACTGTGGGTAAGAGGATCTTTGCCAATTATAAATGGGAAACCAATGTATGCTGGCGATAAATCGTCCCAGATAATACATCTGCTGAATATTCTTCCGTCCGGGCGAGCGGAGCTCTCTCCTTCTCCCTGTGTCTCTCTTTTTAATTGTGTGAGATTCGCAAGCTGCCATTTGGTGGTATCGATTTGTACTAACTGTTACAAACACAGCTCTGGCCCTTCAGGATGATGTCTGGGGAGTGTTTGCCCACACCATGTAGCAATTATCGCCTCACCAGCCCTGTTGTTTGGGATATGAATGATTGTCTAAGCTACACGTTGGCCATTATCATCCATGATGTGTCTCTCTCGAGATTCGAGTGTGTGAGCTGAGGAGAGAAAAAGAAAAAGTGAGGAGCAGTGAGGCACACCAGCTCTACATCAGGATATTTTCAAAGGGTTTATGTATCAGGGAGAGACAGGGGGCACAGGGGGCAGAGAGAGAGAGATGAAGAAGTAATGTAGCACAAAATTCAGCCATATGTTTATGGTCACTTCGGGGGGAGAGGCGATATCAGACGAACACAAATATTTAGAGTCTAAAATTGTAAGAGACACCTAAGACCTTTAACATTAACAGCAGTGTGTGTCTACCTCAGTATTTGTGCATTTCAGAGAGAGAGACTTTCAGTTAAAAAACACGATCATAAAATGATTAGTTATTTGATAACATGCTATTGAATAACTGATTGATTTGAATTCTCATTCTCATTCTTCAAGACCAATGTCCTTAAAAGGGTAAAAAAAATGCTCATGGTTGTTTGCCAGATTATGAAGAGTCTCATCCTCTACTTCATATTTACAGGGGGTCGTGTGCCTCCATCTCCCCGCTGCTCTGCGGCACTTCTAGGTCACAGGTTTGGTTTTAAATCCCACAATTTTGGTAATTTTAGTTACCTTTCAGTGCTCTCATGTGTTTGAGGATGCAGCAGGTTGTTCATTCGAAAAACAACCTGTACACTATCCACACAACAAAATATCAGACAGAAAAGCTTCGCTTGTAACCGCGAAATATTGCTGATGATTGAGGCCTTAAACACTCAGGTGTTTACTTCAGGAGCTGGTGCAAACCAATAGAATCAAAGCAATACAAAAGTGAGCTCTTAATATTTCCGCCAGCCACACTGAGATGCTCAAACCGGCACCTACTCAAATAAGGTTATGAAACAAAGGGAAGTGGGGTTGGTAAAACACATTGCCAATGTGCATTGGAGATTACTGAGGACCCATTGTTGTGAGAGCTGCTATGCTCTGGGAAAGGAGGGAAAGCCACGGGGCTTCGGATGCAAAGTGATTCAGCTCGTCACTTGTCAAATCTGAGTCCCCAGCTGCACTTTCTTTAAAAGCCCTGGATGGCTACAGCTGCGGCTGTGGGGAGGCAGCTAGTATTAAAACGAAGCTGCTGTCTTAAATGTAAAGTCCTTCTTGGTGCGTGTGTGTGTTTGTGAAGAATGGAGAGATATTGACAGAGAGAGAGAGAGGTGTGTTTGACTCACAATATTGATGTTTATTAAAGTAGCTTGCCATGCATGCTTGCATTAAATACTAGTGACTTAGGTCATGAAAAGAAAAAAACACAGTAAAACATAGTATTGCCGCAATGTAATTGATCGTGCTTTTAAAATATTGTGTATATATTCAAATAATGGCCTCAAATTAAAAATGTGTTTGGTAATTAGTGCAAAGGGCCCATTAATGTTGTTTTGTCTTAGTGCTAGAGTTGTACATACATCTAGGCGGCAAGGTTAAAGGTGATGCACAACAGAACATCAGTTGCGTTCTCTTATTAGGTCAGGCCCTTGACATGAAGCCACGTGATGAAAAAAACACATGATGCAGTGAATACAAACTTGAACTGAACTGAAAATGAACATGCGGAAAATCCATTTGAAGTCGGTATCTCTCACAAAGGCATATGGCTTTGAATTGAAATGTGAATTGGTCATTTACGGGTCACACAATTAGAGCTCAGTGGGACTTTCGGTTTCAACTGTACTTGTTGGTGGCCAGTGTCAATTGTGATCGCATGTTAATACTTTTGCGCAAATGTTTTATCGGATCGACATAGAAGGTGGTGATGATGGATCGATGTTGGAAATGTTGACAGGTGCTGAGATTTACCGGCTGAAGTGAATAGGATGCATGTCTGGATGGCACATTCGCTTCTGCATGATGATAACTTTTTTATGATTCATGTAATGTCTAACTAATGTGGCTTCAGTAAGGGGTTGTTTGATATTATCTTAGTTAGTTATCCAATTGTTACGTAAGCCCCTGCAAAGTCAAATTGTGTGGAAATAGAATAACTGAAAACCCTTCATATAATTATATCCATTGAAATGATGTGTTTAATTTTGCTGATAACAAAAGTGGTGCACAGATTGTTTGGTGTGCATATAACTATTGGAATGGTAAAGGAGTGGTTGTTTCCAGCGTAGCTGATGTTAGACCATACGGGGTAGAAGTGCAAGGCCACAAGCATTGCGCAAGGAATAAATTATGCAAATAACATATACATTCCGAGTATGACTGATGATAGGAACAACATAATGCTACATGCGGAATAGCGCAGGAGTCTTTCGTTTATTATGTGTGACCTTATAAAAAAGGGGTTAAGTCCCACCCATGTCACATTTTGCACATAACAATTTCACAAAAGCATAAATGTTACGGCCTGGGGTGCAGGGCCATGGTGCTACAGAGCAGGTAAAAGCTCCAAATTTGGACTTTGACGGCATTTTGTTAGCGCTCCGTAGTATTTCGACGCTTTCCATTAAGAGAATGTCAGGATATCACAAGTGCAATTATGGCAAATTATGCCACAGGAGTTACACTGCAATAGCTGGTGGCCCGGTTAGCATTTGGCTTCCAGAACAATGTCAGCGTGCACAGTTTGGAAATTCAGTTTGGGTTGATAGACCCCTCCGTGTGAGCCAATAGTGAACCGGGGACGGATTATGGCGGGGTCCAAGGCTTAAGTTGCTGGCAGAGTTTGGGGTAAAAGGGCTTACCGCCGGTGTCTGTTGGCGTTGGCACAATGCTACCCACACAGGGTCAGCGTGAGCCCCTTTACTTGTTTACTGTTCGTTCTAGAATTCCCGAGCCTGGTAATTAGACTGAACCCAAGCCGTAGAGGAAAATAATTTCTTTGTCTGTGATTTTATTGTGTCTGTCTGAGTCTGTCCCTAGCTATCTTTTATTTTTTTGCTCTTAGGTTTATTTCCTTTTATACTGCCTCTCTCTGTGCCTCAGTCAAACAGGAACAGTGCAACACACCACTAGGCCTGTACCGTATCTGATGGCCGTAACCACGTTTCAGTTCATCCCAACACAACTCTGTTATGATATGCTGTGGCACTGTTGGAAGTTTAAGTTCCGTGTTTTAGTTCTCAATAACAATGAGGCCAAATGCATGCAATACTTTGTTGAATAGTTCTTCATTCGGAATTTAAGTTCACTTTGAAGGAAACAACGCTGAAATGTGTATTGCAATTCCCGGTGAGCTTGACAAAAGTTTGAGGTGACTCAAAAGAGCTCGGAAGAGCACATCTTACTTTGTGTGATCTTTCCCTCAAATGTAATATGACATTTTAAAATTGTCTTTTTATTCACACTGAAGGTTTGTTTTTTTTTCGGCAGAAGCCTTTTATGTTCGGTGGAGCCGCTTGTGAACTGAAGCTAACAGACAAATGCCAAAATGCAATCATTTCACAGGTTTACGCCTTGCAAACTGCTCGCCGGGCATCTGGCTACACCACTCCTGGCTCCAGTTCCTCATACTGATTGCACATTTGCAAAAGTAATGTAGGCTATACTCACAATGAAAGGCACAGTCAACTGAACTTTCGATGCAATGTAGGTGGGCAAGATCTGCAGGAAAATATTAATATATTCAACTGTACCAAGAATATCACTGGAATATATTTTCCTCACAGCCGTCTAGCACGAGAGGAAAAATTGTTTTGATGACAGAACAATAACAAATCAGTGCAATTGAATTTTATTGTAATGGGAAGCGACGACTGATTGTTCAGTGCTTGTTTTTTCGTGTGTACTGTGTGTGCGTCTGACAAGCACCGAGCATAATTTAGCTTCAGGTTTTTCCCAAAATGAAAAACCAAATGGCACCAAAACCTGTGATTAAGTCATCTCTTTCTGGATAGTCATACATGTATTTTATATCTCATGTTGTAGCATGCTGAAATTAAAATATAAAGGATGCCCATTTGGTTAGATATTTTTTTATAGGTATCATTTGCAATCAGCACCAGAAAAATTATAAAAACAATTCAACATTTTTTTTTCTGGAGTTTCTTTCCTAAATGCACACAGTACCACAGATGTTCCGTGACAGCATAGGATATTAAAACAACCAAAAGCTTCATAGGACAAGAGCCATCTATTAAAATTCAAAACCAAATGTATGGTATAACAGATTGACCGGGGACTACAAAGTAGGCAGCGTATGATTTGGCGGATTTATTCCAATGGTTAAAAAGGTTAAAAAGCAATCATGAAGTGACCATTTAGTAACTACGGCAAGAGGACAGGTGGCGTATTCCTACCCAGTTAGCCACTGTGTTTAATGGTCACAGTTTGTCATGCAATGTCACATCAGGCCCCATATTCTATTCCTCATCTTGCTAATCTCTTTAAAATAGTGTTAGCTCGCCCATTAGACGTTACCACGAGCAGCTCAAGCAGAATGTCATCATTTACCAGTCATTGATTCTTATTGTCTGTAGTTAGCCAGACTGTAAAATGACCTTTCCAGGAGAGAGATGATTCCGGTAATCAGTTGTGAACTTCGTGGCGTTCAATTATTCTCAACCTTTCAAGGTGATACCTCGCAGTGGCCAAATAAAGCTCTGGCGTTCTCTTTATCCCGCTTTAATGTTGCATTTTTTTTTCTCCCCCCAGAAGATAAGGGCAATCTGGCATTTCAGGTTTTCCTCCCGATAACCGTTGACAGGCGTTTCTATCAAGACCAGAGAGAGAGACCAGAGTCCATTTAAGGAACACGTGGCACAATGGCTGATGTTTTGCAAATCTCAAGGAACGCATGTACTTTTATGTTTTGCAGCGCAAAGCCACAAAAGAAATCACTGCTTGTCTCTGTCCGTAACTCACACAAGCCTCGTGCTCCCATGCGTTTTGCCATTTTCTGATACCACTCTGAAAAGACACTCAATTTAAGGGCTCATCAACTTCAGTCCCACTTAATGTGAACGCTAAATTTCTTTTTGCCAGCCAACAAGCCACACACACACACACATAAGCAATGGTATACGCAGTCCCTTGTTATGTTTCTTATTGATTTTGTGACCACGTCCTGTTTTCCTCTGTTTATCTGCCCCATGGCAGGCGGGATGTGAACGTGTCTGAGCAGAGAGACAACCATACGGAGGATTAGGCAGAGAGGATCAACCATCACATCCGGATGCTGCAAATCTGCCCCCCGCTTCACATGCGACTAGGTAGGCCATTGTCTGCGGCGCCCGCTCGTTTTGCATGTACACGGACACAGCCAAGAAAACAAACCCGCTAAAAGTGAGCCGTGCACCGGCTCTAAGTCTGCTGTGATATGGGATTACATGGTTTACGTCACGACTAAAGCATTATCCTCAAATTGTCGACCAAGATTTTCTCAGTCGCAAACTTAGTGAGCCTATAATGCCTGTGAGTTAATGGACAATTCAATCTCTATTTGGGAGGTGTTTAAGAGATGAATGGCATACCGATGCTGAACAATTGGCAACAAGAGACACGCTGATCTCATGTACATGCGTGATCGAACTGCAGCTCAGAGCTGGATTTCAGGCAATGTATATCCTATCTTGTTCGGAGTGAAACCATTGCTCTCCAATCTGTTGGTGGCTCGCTGATTGCATAATATCGTGATTACAAATGTAACAGTGCACGCTCTGCACTAAATAGGCAATTACCCACTTGAAAATCCTCACATTAAAATGTATACCTATTGCCTCGGTGGTTTGTCATGCGTGGCATTACTCAGCGGGCCTCCGTTCACCTGCAGAGAAAACAGCTGGGCCGGCTTGACTTGAAACATCTTAACCTTATTGTGGCGAAGCATTTCTGCAGAGAACGTACGGCTGAGGTTTTTCAAAAAATATCTCTCGCCACCATAAAAGGCCGATATCCATTAGTAAACTCAACGTGTTTAGGGCGTCAACTTTCCTGTCATATACCCGTTTCCTCGACTGTCGGGATGTGTCATTTTACACGGTAATACAGTAGTAAAACAGAGCGGCTGAATTAAAAAACAGGGGGGGGGTGGATATGAATTTGAAGGCGGTACACATTAAAATGATTCATTGAAGGATATAACAAAAGTTGAATGAATGATAGAGGAAACTTCTAATGACTAATAAATTCAAGCTCAATTCCTGGAATGAAAGTGTGGGAGAAAGCAGCGGCTTCAGCATGATAAGCTCTCGGTAGTCTCTCCATCCACTATTTATTCGTTTTTGTAAATAGCATGAGAGGATGTTTCTATTCAGTATGCACTGCATAATGGTGAATGAAGTGCTGGGCTGCTGGTATATGTTCACGTCTTTCATCTTTGGATTTATGGCCAAAAGACCATTTTTTATTTTTTTTCTTCTTTTTAAATGTACCCTTTTTTTATGACCTGACACTCAGAAACATTACGGCCTACATATAATAAATATATAAATACAACAATTGACTCTGTTCATTTAAAAACAACTATATATATATACCAGCTGGTAAAATTATGGCATTACTGTATAATATAGTATTATAAGGCATATATACATACATCTTCATCCGCTTATCTGAGATCGGGTCGCGGGCGAAACAGATCCAGCAAAGGACGCCAATCTTCCCTTTCCCGGGCCACATCAGCCAACTCTGCAAGGGGGATTCCTAGGCGTTCCCAGGCCAGTGTGGAGATATAATCTCTCCACCTAGTCCTGGGTCTTCCCCGGGGTCTCTTCCCCCTTGGTCGTGCCTGGAACACCTCCCCAGGGAGGCGCCCAGGAGGCATCCTCACCAGATGCCCGAACCACCTCATCTGGCTTCTTTCGAGGCGAAGGAGCAGCAACTCTACTCCGAGTCTCTCTCGGATGTCTGAGCTTCTCACCCTATCTCTAAGGGACAAGCCAGGCACCCTTCGAAGAAAACCCATTTCTGCCGCTTGTACCCGCGATCTCGTTCTTTCGATCATGACCCATCGCTCATGACCATAGGTGAGGGTAGGAACAAAGATTGACTGGTAGATCGAGAGCTTTGCCTTCTGGCTCAGCTCTCTTTTCGTCACAACAGTGCGATAAAGTGAATGCAATACCGCCCCTGCTGCGCCGATTCTCCGGCCAATCTCTCGCTCCATCGTCCCTTCACTCGCGAACAAGACCCCGAGGTACTTGAACTCCTTCACTTCTGGTAATGTCTCATTCCCTACCCGGAGAAGGCAATCCACCGGTTGAGAACCATGGCCTCAGATTTAGAGGTACTGTTCCTCATCCCAGCCGTCGTGCACTCAGCTGTGAACCGATCCAGGGACCGCTGGAGGTCACAGGCCGATGATGCCATCAGAACCACATCATCCGCAAAAAGCACAGCTCTTGCTTTGGGTGTACAGGGATTGGATGACCCTGAGCAGCGACCTCCTCACCCCATAGTCCCACAGCACCTCCCACAGCATCTCCCTAGGGACCCGATCATATGCTTTCTCCAGATCCACAAAGCACATGTCGACCGGATGAGCATACTCCCAGGACCCCTCCAGGATTGCAGCAAGAGTAAAGAGCTGGTCTGTTGTACCACGACCAGGATTGTTCCTCTTCAATCTGAGGTTCAACTATCACCCGAACCCTCCTTTCCAGCACCTTGGTGTAGACCTTACCAGGGAGGCTGAGTAGTGTGATGCCGCGGTAATTGGAACACACTCTCTGGTCCCCCTTTTTGAACAGAGGAACCACCACCCCAGTCTGCCACTCCATAGGCACCACCCCAGACTTCCATGCAATATTTAAGAGGCGTGTCACCCAAGACAGCCCCTCCACACCCAGAGCCTTCAGCATTTCTGGGCGAATCTCATCACTCCCTGGGGCTTTGCCACTGTGGAGTTTTTTGACCACCTCAGCGACTTCCACCAGGGAAATTGACAATGATTCCCCATCATCCTCCAGCTCTACCTCAACACTAGAGGGCGTGTTGGTCGGATTCAGGAGTTCCTCAAAGTGTTCTTTCCAACGCCCGATTACATCTTCAGTTGATGTCAACAGCGTCCCATCCTTACTGTACACAGATTGGATGTTTCCCCGCTTCCCCCTCCTGAGATGTCGGATTGTTTTCCAGAAACACTTTGTGCCGAGCGAAAGTCGATCTCCGTGGTTTCCCCAAACTTCTCCCACACCCGCAGGCCTTCGGGCCTGTCGGTGCTTTGCAACTGATTCCGGAGTCCCCTGGGATAACATATCCCGAAAGGACTTCTTCTTCAGTCGGACAGCTTCCTGACCCCTGGTGTCCACCAAAGGCGTCCGAGGGTTACTGCCCCTTGAAGCACCTAAGACCCTCAGACCACAACTCCCAACCGCAGCTTCAGCAATGGAGTCTTTGAATACTGCCCACTCATGTTCAATATCCCCAAACTCCACAGGGATGCCAGAAAAGCTCTGTCGGAGGTGTGAGTTGAAGATTTCACGGACAGGGGCCTCCTCCAGACGTTCCCAGTTCACCCACACGACACATTTGGGCTTACCAGGTTTGTCCAGACTGGATTGGATTAGGGGGTGGGGGAAGAGTATTATAAGGCAACACAATTTTAAATGGTATATATGCTGTATATTACTGGGCAGGTGTCTTTTCATTCCTCAAAAAGTGCTTGTTCCCCGATTGCTGTGTCTATAAGTTAGATCGAAGATTTATTATTGATTTTCATGGGGGCTGTTGATCCAAAACACTAGACACCATACTTCCGAGGTTCTTCAGAAACACCCCCGCCAAGTTCGAAGTCGGATGAGGGATTGTGGGGAAAATCAGAGTACAGACAAAGAGAAGGACGAGATTTTTTTTAAGGGGCAAGTGAACACATGTTTTCCCATTAAGATTGTGCATGTCATAGTTTATTGTCACTGGGTACTTTGGTGTTAATGTCACTGCCACATTAATGCCACTACAAGTGCAGTTTACAATACTTCCTCGGAAAATGTTTGAAATATTTCCATAAGCACATTTATAGCGGCAGTCACCACCGAACATATTAAAGGCTTATCACATGTTTTTGTTTTATATAAAATACAACTGTAGATGAATAAATCATGAACATGCAGACTCAGCCCATAAACCAACAGAAGCTTGTCAATCAAGTTGGAAATATGCTCGGTTGTTGACTGTCTACATGTCTTCCTAATGCTAATTTCATACTTTCCATGTTAAAGCACAACCATGAATGATGATGATGCGCCGCGATATGACAAATAGTACGGGTATAATGATCATCATGCTCATCAACTAACACGCCCTCTGTCTTTCATTGTGTGTGGAGCCTTCTCATGATAGTGCTCGGGGCTGCAGGCAATATCCAATATTACTGTATATTATGCAGTCGAAGCAGCTTAGGGAGTGTTATTAGGCAGAAGCCTGCTTTGAATTATTTTAATTTAGCCCAGATTCAGGGGTGAATGGAGAACCCAAGTCAAAATGGCCCAGAATGGGACAAATTCATTCTTCAATCACGAGCCCTACGGGCCAAAGGAAGTCTCGGATAAGAAGTAGAGTAAGAGATTAGTTTGGATCAAAGTGGAGATTAAATAGGATGGCCAACATATCGATGCACCTAATTATCACGTCTGTGGAATTTGATGAATGTCTTTCAATATCAGCAACATTGTCATGCAGATGTTTGTGGAATATGTCACATTGGCTCAGGGAGCCAAGTGGTTGTGAGGGTAAAATATGCCATTGCACCTGGTGGCAAAAACAAAAAAAAACAAAAATAACAAAAAGGACGGGTTGAAAAAAAGACACGACACCAAATATTAGACAGGCAAAGACAAACTTCCTACGCTTCATCACCTGAGGTGGCACCAACACAGATGGAGCTAAATAGAAATGAGCCATGGGTGAGACAAAAAAGGGCCCACAGAACGAAAATCCTTAACTACACTATTTCATTGTGTCCGAGCCCGGCTGGATATCAGCGGTGACGGCTCCAAAGCAACACCATTAATTGTGAATGCCAGATGTCAAAATAAATAACAGACATTATTATTATTTAAAATGGACTGCCGTGGTTGCCACATGACCTTTTTCTCACTTACTCTCTCAACCAGGTGAAAATATGTATGTATGATGATGAAATGTAATTGGAAGAAGTGTAAAAGAAAATCAAAGAAATGGTTGGTGGCGTGCCTTCACGTGGCATATCGAAACATGATTAAGAAAATATTGAATTTCATCCCAACACATGTATTATTCAACTTCAGACAACATTATGCACTCAGAGATAGAAAGGATCCTCTGTGCGTGGAGCCGTCCCTGTCAAAACATCAACCTTCCTCCATAAAGTGATTATAAAGAGTAGACTGAGATAAATAAAATCGAATTTTACCTACACCGCTGCATCTCTAATTCACCTTGTTAATGTCAAGGAACCTTTACTTTTATGAGGATGCTGAGAGCATAACCAATAATCTATGCTGGACATTTACTCGACCTTGCCACTCCAGGAATAACGGGCCCTCTGAGTCGTGTATATGTTTTTGCCCTTTGGGGGAACAAGATTGCATTGTTTACAATGGCGGCACAACACCCCTGCAACACTCTCCTAGGACAGAATAATCTATACTATGATGTTTCAATAATGCTCAGTACACGTGGTCACAAAGAAAGTGATGTCATTTCATGAGTCATATCAGATGAATGGTTGTTGAATAATGTATCCTAATGCCGCCATATACTGCTTAGCGTGATGGCAATAACTTACCGGCCCAAAGCTTCACTTTAAAGAGGCAAGTGTTTCAACCAAGACAGTGTGGTCTCAGAAGTCAAATAAATCAGGATAAAGGGTATGGGCTCAGGTGAAGGGTTTCAAAGCTGCAAATAAGATCTTAAGTAGTGAGGAGTGGCCACCAGAGATCACAGATCCCCAGCTGATGGCAAAGCAGACATTCAAAATCAATACCGTTACCCAAGGTTGTCATACAGTGACGTGACACAAATGATGGAAGACAGCACTTTAAAATGACCCTCAGCGATTACATGGGGATGAAACGGAACTACGGCAGATTGGGAAGATTTAACACACGGTGACTACCTGGCTATCACGGGGAACAAAGTGGGATTTGCACATGATTAGCTTCCATTCACCAGCCTGGCCGGGGCCCTACGAAAATGTGAGAAGAATCGAGTGAAAAGAGGGACTTATTTAATAATACGTCCTTTGACTGGAAAGTGTGAGGGGCGATGTTCCCTCTGCTACCATATGCCAGACGGACAGACCGACAGGCAGAGTGGCAAGGCAGGTCGACAGTTATGAAGACAGATGAGTGCTGCAACGCCCTCGGCACTGAGGGAAATGAGATCAGGTGTTGACAGCTAGATGGACAGATCCCTGGCCTGGCATTCAAATGTTTTCTCTCATCTACTATCACATGGTCTCCGAGTGCACATACGCTCTCCCCAGATGAGGCAAATCCATCCTCCTTATTTTCTAATTGTGTCATATGACCGAGATTAGCAGTTTGCATGTATGTGCAGTAAAAGCAATTGTATATATTCTATAAATATGTGAAATTAAACACTAACGCATAAAACAAGTACCATTGCTATATATGTATATATATATACATATATAGCAATGCAACAATCAGGGGCTTGAGGCCAATATCACACAACACCTGCAGGAGACTGGGATTGGGGAGTCGGTAGGTGGCAGTCGTGTCCCATTTGCAAGAGGCACATGGGACGAATCCCTCTCTCTCTTTCTCTCTCTCTGTCTGTCTCCCCGGTCCATCTACACCTCTCCCGCTCGTGCACACACACGCACGCAGGCACGTACACGCACACAATGATCGCGCGCCTCATTTGCATTCGCTTCCCCCTTTTAAACCTGACCAATGGCTCGGATTGATGGAGCTTAAGAATCAGTTCATTAAAGCCAGCGGACAATCAGGGTGGACTCCCTGAGGTGGAACACATTTGAAAAGCCCAGAAGTTCAAACGCAATGATATGAGGGCGCAGAGAAAAGAGAAAACAACACAGCCTGCCCTCGCTGCTTCAGTCCTGCTGCTGTCGGCCGTACCAATCCACCACCAGCACTGACTGACGGATCAGTCCTGCTCGGGGAGCACATTGTGTCAGTGGGAGGGAACCTACACGATGTCCCTCTCGTGCACTTATCAATCCAGTGTCCGTCCCTGCAGCGCCGCGCGCACCGAGGTGTATCGGTGAAGCGCAACGATGGATGCATCCTGCTTGCGCGCATTGGAACGGAGTCATTTGTGATCACGTATGAAGGCTTAAAGCGCAGAGGAGGAAAAAAAAGAAGGAGATGGGGCTCGGACGAACAGCACTTTGTGGATAATAATCCTTAAAACCATTTCTTACCCCCCCCCCCCTCTCTCTGTGTGTACCACGTCGATGGATTGTATATATATAGATGGAGCGAGGTCGCAGAAGTGACGAGTGCCTTTGGTGAAGAGTAACACCCGTCCAGACTGGGTTTGACCAAGGCTCGGAAAACACGCAAGAATCGGGCTTTTAGTGACGACTCTCCTACCACTGAAGCCGCCGACCGAATTTCCGATTGCCATTTCAAGGTTCCTGGTGGATACCTGCGAGATTTTTTTTCCCATTCTCTTTCGATGTTGCATCTCAGCAAATCCATTTTTTGTTCCCTCTCGACATCGGAGATTTGCAACAACCTGAAGAGAGATCATCGACCATGTGGGCAACTTTATCAATTATCTCATGCATAGGATACGCGGGACTTTGTCGTCGATAAAACCAGGAGGGAAAACAGAAATAAGCATCTTGAATACCGCACTGGGTTGTGAGGTGAAACCCAATCAGATTCAGCAAGGTTGATGACTAAGAGGTAATAGGGGACTTCTAGAAAAAGTTGCATTTGCAAACTATAGCGAGTGAGACATTTAAATAGCCTCACCTCTGCTATACCGTCCGATGACGGGCTTTTCGGGATCTCTGTACCTGGGATTTGACCGCCTGGCGTTCTCCTCGCATGCTTTGGAGACTTTTTACGCATTTGATATAGAACGGAGATAAAATAAACCAGTATTATTTCACAGTGACCCAGATCATCATTCAAGGAAAATCCGGGACCACGGTGGTCATCCCTTTGGATCACGAGAGTCGTTTCGGCACACTTGTGGACGCCTCAGTGCTATCTGCGACCTGAAGAATAGGGGAGGATATATCGGATGCTCCAACGTTGCAGTGAGAGTTAAAGCATGGCACCCAAAACTGATGTGTGGATTACATACCACGTCGTCGTGAGAGTGAGGACGCAATGTGTCTGACAAGAAAGTATCATCATCACGGATTCTGCTCAATCGCCTGAGAATTGCGGATGTTTTGTCGATGCAGTTTTTTGGGGGGGGAGAGAGCGGAGGAGGGACAGATCCTGCAGAGTCCTGCGTCTTCGTGAACAAGTAAGTTAGTGTATGTGGCTTAAAAAGGTCTTGGTGATGGGCTCACTCGTTCCTGTGTCAGAACCTAACTACACCTCCTCCTGTTGAGTGCCCCAATGTGGGCAGTTTCTCCCCCTCTTTTGAGCTAAATCTAAGCACAGTATTCTCTTCTGTTTTATCCTCACGGATACTGCGCCATCTAACTAAAAGGTCTCTAAGCACGCACTGATTTGTAAGATAAGGAAAGGATGCGCGCTCACGCCGCTCTGCTTTCGTGTCCTTGCGCTTCCTTGAGTTGAGTGCGCGAGCATCGGTCATAAATATCACGATGATAAAATCAAAGAAGAACAAGACAAATATGGTTAAGAGGTAGTAAGTAAATGCGAGTGTCTCGGCTTTTCAAACTGCAAAAATGCTCTGAGGCAACTGCAGTCCACTAATCTGCACGCACTCAAACACTCAGTATCTGAAAATCTGCAATCTTTAAGCACGTCCTATTTGTATGCTATAGCAACCCTTCAGATATATTTAATGGAAAACGTGACATATTTATAACTCGAATATCAAATTCAAGGATCACATCTTCGACAGTTCTGGCTTTTGCTTTAGTCTCAGAGATTGGTCCGTTTTCTTTTCTTTTTTTTTGGCTTCTTGGCACGATTTACACAGACGCTGCTTGTTCACCGGGAGCCTGGGAGGGAGCTGTCCTTCTCACTCGGTGCTGAAATTATAATCAGCCGTTTTGGCCCTGCCTCTGCTCAACTGTAGAGGGCTCGAGTGTCGTCGGTGATGGCTCAGAAATCGGACCAACTAAACTGCACAATGTAATGCTCCCACTATGCAGCGGAGCAACAGATGATATGTGAATGTAAGTTATGCAGGCAAAACGTATTGCAGTTTAACTGTCTGTCTGTCTATCTATCTATCTATCTATCTATCTATCTATCTATCTATCTATCTATCTATCCACCCACCCTACCCACCATCTACCAACCAATCTACCCACCTCTCTCCACCTTTACCATAAGTATTATGCATTTTCCGGGATGGACAAACATAGCCTATTCAATCTTTTATATCAGTGTCTTTGAACTTGTGGGAAGTGGGTGAGCTTAAAAATAGATGCCTGTCATGTTGGTGATAAACCAGTGTGGTGGTAAAAGCATAGATAAAGGTGGCTCCCACTCTTCAGAAATAAAATGAATTGCATTTCTCACCGGCAAAAGTGAGAAACACGGCCAACATTATTCACCCAATGAAAGAAAAGCCCTCCATATGATGTGGGTGACATCACCTTCGGGAGACAAATTTGACGAGAGATTTTATGTTTTGGCCCTGTATCCGCCTTTAACTTGATGAATTATCCTCTACATATTCCCAAAATTGCAGTTGTTTGTTGGCAACAGGCAGACAGTGATTCATAGAAATAAGTGGAAAGACAATTCTGTCTACCAATCAATCACTCCTGAAATCCTCCCTTCCCTGTGCAGATTTTCCTCCACACGCAGTGGTGCGCCGCATGTTTGGGGTGTCATGGGCTCTAAAGATCCGACCAAAAGGTGCCAATGACTGATTCAAAGGGAAATGCTGGTTCGGTGTTTGGGACAACAACAGTGTCCCCAGTGTCTCCCTATTAGTCCTTCCAAGCATTGGGAATAGCCTTGAGACAGGTGCAGAAGAGAAAATGAAAAGGACTTCACGCTGCTTCTACAAAAACAGTCTTCTGGTGACAATCTTCAACTCAAGACCTTCCGATTTCTTCAGGAAGTGTTGTCCGTTCCAAGCAGCCATGTCAGAAAATTAATGAAGTTGTCAACTGGAAAAGGGCACTACTGCGATGAGGTGCCAGGGTCTTGCAAAGCGACAGACAGTAAACCCATGTTCCCTTCCAACACTGCCTTTGTCATTTTTCCCCTCCTCAGCCTATGACTCAATTCAGATCAGGGCCAGCACTTTGTGCCATATAATAAAATGTTCATTTCTCAAATCGGATTAATCTCTGTAAAGCCCAGCTTAGGACACCATTAGCATTCATTCCGTTCACTGCTGGGGACTTGTATCAATAATGGAGCTACCCCTACATTTTTCATCTTCTCTGGGTAGAACATCTCTGGAGGTTTCATTCATTGGGAAAGGGAACAGTAACAGTGATCTGTTATCTACTCCCTAGCCGTTTGTATTCAAGACCAGCAGTGCGATGCAAGCAGTCTGAGGTAGAGCGCCTAATAGGGGCTGGAAGCCACAATGCTGGAGGTAAAAGAAGCCTTTTGTATGAATATACGGTTGAATGCATCCCAATCCCAATGTTACCAATAATCATTCATAGTTGCGAGAGATTCGCCCCAAGAGATCCACCTTAAAGCAATAGAGCTTTGGAAGAATGCTTTTTTTGTATTCCAACAGTGAGTAAGCTCCAACGTGATGGCCTCTGACACAGCGTTTGCGTGTCTGCTTCACAGGCAGCCATTGTGAATGTGATAAAAATCCCCCTGACTTTCTTTTAAACTGTGCTGCGGGTGGATGATGCATGTAATGCTTGAAAAAGAAAGTTTTGGACTGTAAGGAAAAGTAGCAATTTGTCACAATACCGTCGTCGTTTATAGTCGTAGTCAAGAAAAAAATCTAGCGGTTTCCAGTTGTCTATACGACTGTGGTTGGTCGTCTGAACTAGAGACTCTTTTGCATGTGTTTCACCGCGTGTATAATATAGTCCCCTCGACCAGCCAGACACAAGTTGCCATTTTGGGTACAGCACACACACACATACGGGAGACATGAACAGTATCTGTGCCCGCATCCCTCATTAGTCATCTCGTCTGAATGTTCTGTCTGGGGAAGAACAGCTGAGCAGGGGGACGGCTGCAGCACATTCCGCCAGTCGATGGATTAATCAATCGGTTTTACGGCTCAGCCTATCCATCCCAGAGGATAATCTAGGAGACATCATAAAAGTGCCATTCTGTCATTCTAGAGGCCAGGGAGCATTGCTCCCCCTCTTTTTTTCCCCCTCTCTATTCTATATTGCCACTGTTATCCCGGGCTAGGATTAAATAGAATATAAACGAGAAACATTGTGTGGGGCGTTTGCTACTGTTTTTTGCTATTTTGAAACAACACAGCTGAAAATATTTTTCGCTACTGTGACTCAGGGCCAAAAAAAGTTTTTTTTCCAAGCTCAACAGTGTGTGCGCCTGTTTTCCCGCTTCCTTCGAAACATTTCAGCTCAGAGCAGTGACCTGAATTCAGAATGCAGCATTACTCACCACTTGCATTACGTCACACACCTTGCCAGTCATGATGATGGTGTCTTTTTGATTTAGTAATCCTCACCTTCTGCCATGCCGGCAGTCTCCCTTATTTGTTGACCTCACTGGAATGTCACATGCTACTGAAATGCCAGTGACAGCAACTGAGATGGGACTGATATCAACAACAGCTTGCGTGAGTACAGCTCAGAAGCTCACGAGCACATGTGCACACACACACACACACATGTGCATAAATGAAATCTGCATCACAGAGGAGACATTCATACTGCCTTAGGGTAACCAGGGTAAAGTCCGGGAAAAAGATACAGGCAGTGGCCACCGCATTAATTCTAGCTGCTAAATTAAAAGTTTAAATAGGCCTCGAAAGGAAAGTGGGCTATCTCTTTCTGGATCCTTTTATTCTTTCATTTTTTTCAGATAGTAACTTATGCAGTGATGATAATTTGGTCTATTTAATAAAGAGCAAAGCTGCAAAAAGCAAAAGTAGGGCGAGAGAGGGGACGCTCTCTTGACATTGAGATTCAGAGGGAACAAGGCATGCTCTGTGCTCCATACACTTAGGTTTGAAGAAAAAGGAAACATTTCAACTGGAAAGCTTCCCTTTCAAACTGTTTTTTAGTGGTCGCATGGCAACAGAGCCTTGACTTGTATATTTCCTGGCAGCTTGTGAGGAGCTTAAATATATGTTGTCAATCGACACCAACCGTCAAAACCAATAAGAATCAGAAACTAATGCTCCAGCTCCAAGGTTTTCATTGGAAAATACTTCTCACAGCTTCTATTGCGGCCCGTATCCTGTCAACCAATTTAGTCACTACCTTTGTCCGAGAGTGTTTTTGAAATCAAACAAAAATGGGTCAGAGACTAAATGAAGTGCATGAGCAGCATGCAAGATAATGTACTGCTTACATTTTAACTTCGATAAAATCGATATATGACTGGATGACCTGAAAATGTTGCATCATGCAAACAAAACAATTGAAAAAAAATAGCGTTCCACCAGTAACCAGTTCAATGCAAGAAGAAGATAAAAAATAAAACAATCAGGAAATTTAGAGGTAGATTAGAAATCAGCGGCATCCCTGCTGCCACTGTAGAGCTCAAATCAAGCAAAAATTCTGCTGACCTCGTAGAACACACCACAAAGTCCTAATATAAAAACGCCAATGCATTCAGTGCACAGACATCAGGCAATTAGATGCTCGGCTCAGCTTTGCTGCAGGAGTCTGGTCATAAGTCACACCCCCACAATACAACACAGCGTGGTCACACCCCAGCTGGCAGTCACACATTTTCTGACTGTTTAGCCCCACAGACACTACATCTTTGATCATTCTAAGGGGGGGGGGGACTCAGCAGCATGCCAAATCGCAAGGAAATACACCTGATGTTAAATATATTACTCAAAAAAAAAATCACAGATTTCCAATCAAATATACTGATTCGAGGGGCAAATCGCGTCCTCTTATTAATATATTTGTTTTCAGTCGTGAGTCTAGGAGCATGCATACATGTGCAATTTGTGTTTTTTTTGTTATAAGCATGCGTATGTGTGCGAGTATGGTTATCAACGTGTACTTCCCCTGCCACCGACTCACTCACTCACTTGTCCTGTTTGTCTCTGACCTCAATGTGTCACTCATTCTGGCACCTGCATGAAGGCAGAGCCGCCCTACTATGATAGTTTTGATCTGACAGGGATAGACTTTCACTTGATTTAATCCAAGTTGTCTCAATCGAGTCTGCTGAGGTACCAGTCTGTTTGCCTGCTCAGGTCAAGGCCCTGTGACAAGGGCTGTCAGTCCCTCCTCTGGTGTATGCATGAGAGGGAGAAGAAATGCGCTGCTCTCCCGAATGCTTTGCTTCGAGCTGCAGAATGGCCCCTGTGACTTGGAGAGGGCTCATGCGTGCCTTGTTATTCTCTAATCTCCCTCATGCACCACAGGATTTAATCCTAAACAGCACCCTCGCACCTGTTTAAAAACACGTGGCTCCTTAAAACGAGGTTGACAAATACGATTCTATAGTAAAGTTTGAATAAAAAAAAGACAAAACAACAAAATAAACAAAAGGCTAAGATAAGGACCACCGTGAATGAATAAATCAAACCTGCTGGAAGTTCTCATTCATTCACTCGTTGATCAACATGTTTAACTGTAAGGCACCAGGTAATGTTTTTCAAGAACGAAAACAAAACAATTAAATTGATGAATATAATTGGTTAAGAGAGAGGCAACTAACCGTGCTTGATGGGAAGAGGGAAAGGTGAGTGTGTGTGTGTGTGTGTGTGTGTGTGTGCATTTTTGTTTCAAATTATTAACCTCCCCCTGCATGTTTGTGCTTGTTTTTCTGTAATGTTTTAAAGTTTTACTATTACATTTTTAGGTCAGACAGTGATTTAGACGAGACGATTTAGTTAGACGTTCCCATTTGTAGATTCAATGAATCATACACAGCAATTTGTTTGCCCATGACTATGAAAGTCGGGCACACTGCTTCTGAAAGATGTGGAGTGATTATTTTCAAGCAGCCGTGACCTTATCTAGTTAAGAGTATCTGTAGAAGAGTCCTCTTTACTTTTTATTGGTTTTGATAGTGTAGTCTGATCCTTCCCTTCCATGGCGTGTGTTTGGTCTGGTATAGCGATTATGTGTAGTAACATCGGAAAACATTCTAGGCTCTATGTTAACTGCTAATTGGGCTCCAGTGTAATGACTGTGTCGTATTAATGACCCAGATCCTGCTCATTGTAATATTCATGAGATGTGAGGATTGCCTTCTCTCTCTGGGAAGGTGCAGAGGGCTGTGAGTGTGTGCGTGTGTCAGAGCGAGGTTTGTATGTTAAAACTGATGCATGTGTGGGTGCAGAAAACAAAGGTCGATCCCTTTGTATTGCGCATCTTCAGTTTAGTATTCCGTGTTCCTGAAAAGTGGTTGAATCGGCTTTCGAAATGTGTTTCCAATGTTCTGGGTTTCCCTCTTCCCCCAACGCCACTGATCTGAGAAGGTGTGTGTTGATTTAAATCTTTGCATCTAATCAGCAAGACAAGTGTTTTGTGTTATATCATCCATATCAAAAGCAGAATCCAGAATGTGCCGTTTCTGCAGAGGATGACAAAGCTCCTTCGGGGGGGCGTGCGTGCGTGCGCGCGTGCGTGCGGCTTTGTGTTTTTTCCGGCAGCGCGGACAGGTGAAAAGGGTCGTCCGTGCCTGATGAAACAGGTGGGACCCCTACGGTCACTGGCATACATTCCTTCCTCTCAGCCCACCCCCCCAACACACACACACAGACACACACACTGGTGCACTCTGAATTTGCATAACACTAATCGGAGCATAAAAGAAAGTCAAATTCTCCCTGCCTTCATTAGCTTAATCTCTCGGTGTTTCTCTATTCTGTGAAGGCCTGCCACGGCCTGGCCGTTGCTATCGCATATTTCTCTGCCTATGAGGCACAATTCGGCTGTGCTTTGTCTTTTTCGCAACACTTGAAAGGGAATGGGGCTATTTTTTCAGCTAAAAGGGGTCAAATGAATGTGAGTTGTCCCTTACGGCAAAGAGGGATAAACCCCCTCAGTAGGAAGGTAGAGGAGGAACAAGTTTTCGCCTTTGTAGTCTGGACAAGATCACAATGGACATGCCCGGTTGAAAGATAAGACGGGACAAGGTCTTTTTAAGGACAAATGGCTGCTCCGTGCTGATTGGGGGATGTCTAAGTCCTGAACTGCTGCTTCGCCATTTCCTTATCGCTGCAGGTTTTGAGGACAATCGAACCGCAAACTTCACCCTGCTCCGCACTCTCGACAACACTCCTCGAACTTTTCGCCGCAATTTGGGGGTACTTATGCAGGACACTACGATGCACACAATAGAAGGGGGTGTTACACTCCGCTTCTGTCATCCAAACGCAAATTGGATTTGAATCAAGAATGAAAGTGGCTCTGTCAAATCTCTGGCACAGCGTCAGATCCAGCACGGTAACGTTTGCGCAGTGATGAGCCATTCATTATGACCAGTTAAGAGTGGCAGCTATCAATCTGTGAATGAGCCGTAAAAGTCATGTAAATTATAGCGCCAGCGCAGGAAGCACACCCATAAATGTCAAAAATGCGACTGCTGGGCAAAATGGGGACGGGTAGAGGATTTTTATTTTTTATTTTTCATCCCCGAAAGCTAGGATCCTCTTCTCATTTAACATCGCAGTGGCAGATTTGGTCATTGTGATGGAGAGGAGATTTAGTGACTGGGGAGAGATCTCGTCTTGTGAAATAGGAGCAAAAATCTTCATAAGATTGTCCCTGCATTTCCTTACTCATTTGTTCCGAACATCAAAGGACGAGCTGCATCGTGATTGCGGTCTCTGTGAAGTGGACCCTAATCCAAATGAATTGACGGAGCGGTGCAGGAACTGTATTGTTTTGTACGCTTCAGGGAGAAAGTTCAGCATATATTTTTTGAAGTGAATTATTATTACCTCCGCCGAGGAAAATAGCTTCTCCGTCCAATTTGTGCGTCTGTCTTTCATCTTGCATTACCACCTCGGTATGTCTCTTGGATAGATAAATCAAAACTAGCAAACAGACGCTCGAGGTACGCTACGGATTTATGGAAGTAGGTGCGCATCACCCAAGTAAGGAGCCAGTTTCAGTTTTGTTTAGAATCATTTTTGGTCATTCCATACACCAGCAGGTGTTATGGGGCTTCAACACCAAGGCATTAAGAATATGATGACTATGAATTGAATAAAACGATTTTTTATTAAATGATATATATATATATATATATATATAGAGAGAGAGAGATTATATTTATCATATGTGAAAACATAATTTCTATGGAGGGATTCACAGTTCAATCAATGGTCAGTGACCTCCATATTAGACTATGCGATATAAGAAATATTTCCACCGTGAATATCATTCCAAGCAAGAAGCAATTCATCTAGAATGATTAAATCGGTGCTCGGGCAATTATGCGCAAAGATGGCAAAACAGATTAAAAAAAAAGTATGTTAATCTAAAGGGAAAATGAACCCTAACTCAACTTCGCAGAACCGTGTCAACGCATTGTATTTGGGCACTGATTAGCTGCACGAATAGAACTTCCTACCGGCACATTATTATTCATGTTATGTAACTCTGAAACGTATCACCCAGTTAGTCGAATGCCTCTCTCACCTTGAAAATGGGTAGCAGGCCAATAAAACAGCAGTGTGCCCCACACGAATGGTGGGTTCGCAGTGGCCACTGTGGCCTTCTAGAATGATTCAATCGGTGCTCGGGCAATTATGCGCAAAGATGGCAAAACAGATTAAAAAAAAAGTATGTTAATCTAAAGGGAAAATGAACCCTAACTGAACTTCGCAGAACCGTGTCAACGCATTGTATTTGGGCACTGATTAGCTGCACGAATAGAACTTCCTACCGGCACATTATTATTCATGTTATGTAACTCTGAAACGTATCACCCAGTTAGTCGAATGCCTCTCTCACCTTGAAAATGGGTAGCAGGCCAATAAAACAGCAGTGTGCCCCACACGAATGGTGGGTTCGCAGTGGCCACTGTGGCCTTCGGTGCGTCTGAGCTGCTCAGGAACTCACAGATAAAGGTGTACTTGCCAGATGCCTACTGACCTGCTGTTGTGTGCGTGTGTGTGTGTGTGTGTGTGTGTGTGTGTGTGTGTGTGACATGGCACGTTGCCTTTGTTTAACTGTGTCAGTCAGCTCAGAGGAATTTGAAAACCTTCTCTCTCCTCATCAAGAAAGTGCCTGACGTCATAATGTCCCTGTTCCATCGTCGTTGGCGGTTTGCTCGCCATTTCTGGAATGCAAGAATTGGCAAAAAGCTTTTTTGCATTACCGCAAAGTACAAGGAAGAGAAAAATACAGACGGAAAAAAAAGAAAGCTTAAGGGAGTGTGTTAAAATGGAGGATTATGCTTTGACATACCAAGGGGGGAGCCCTCCCCTTTCTCAGTGCAGCTGAGGTCCGATGCAATTTGCTGTGTTTTAAGCTCAATAACCGGGGGCTGTTACATGCTTTCAAGACCTGACAAAATGTGCTGGGACACATGTGTCTATGCCCATATACAGGAGGGAGGATGTGAGAAAAACAGAGATCATATCTCGCCATAGCCATTCATACACATGCGTGTGTATTATCCAGTTAGTCAATGCAAACGAGGATGTGTATTGGTGAAATCACTCAAAGCAATAAAGTAACGTGTGAAAAAAAAATTACGTATTATTAGTTCATTCACTGGACACTGCCCAACCCTGCCACCTCAGTGGGGCTTCCGCTCACTGTAAATGGCCATGATCACCAGCCTACAATAGCAGCGAGGGCGATATTTTAATGTGTATGGATCACGTGAAAACCCGTGTAAATTAATCAACTTTTTACACACTGTAAAACTGAGCCAAATGTGAGCCGAGGACTTGCTTGGATGTAACCAGAGCAAAAGTGCAGGTTTGGGGTTGAGGGAGTGGAATTACTACAGACTGTATGTTGCACATACTAAGCAGTGCATTGAGGTTTCCTCGTGTATGAGACATCAAAGTCTTTGCTACAGCACACAATTGTAGCTCTTGAATGGTATAAACCAAATGTGCATTTGCAATTCAAAATATTCAAGCTTGAATAACTTTTCTGCAGTATTTGCGTTACTTTAAAAGCTGTTCCTATTCTTTTATCCGTTCACCAAGGTCTCTCGTGTCCTCTCTCCAAGCGCTCGCATCCTCGCCTCTCCGTGCGCATCCAGGACACCGTCCTCTCCCATCTCCTCCTACCCCACTTCACTTTTTTCGATTTCCACTAATCTCGATGGGCTTCATGCGGAGTAATTGGCTTAGAAGAGCTGTTTAGCCACATCCTCCACATTTCCAGGGCTGGCGCTGCATCCGGTAACCTGTGTGCCTTCAATCACACAGCCATTCCAGGGGACCAATAATACCCCGGCTGCTTTCAGCTCTACTGTTCCCTCGCTAATAGGAAAAGCTAAAGATGGCTGGCTGGTGCTGGGGCATCGCACACACGCACGCACGCACGCACGCAGGCACACACACATACCTACACACACACACACACACACACACACAGACACACAAGCCTGGGCGTGTGGCGCGCAAAAAGATCCTCCAAGAGAATACAGCGCTATTCTTAGCACATAGCGGGAGATTATGGCTGATGGCTGTATATGAGCTGGCGGGCTTGGCTGGTGTTCCGTGTCGGATGCGGAACCCGGCCCACCCATGCTGCCACCGTCGCCGTGTCACAATTAGCCAGAATAGCTGCAGACGCGATTACCCGCCCCGGTGGCAATGCGGCTTGTCCATCTCCAATCACTACGATATTGCTCTCTCGTTATCGGCGTGACAAATCCTGCGCCCGCTTTCACCCGCTAGATTGTGTTCTTCGCCAGGATCGAGAGTGAGAGAGAGACGCGCCGTCCATTGTTCGCAGCGCTGATTTATGAGGCTAACGAGTTCACGGAAGATATAAATGATCCCGGGAATGAGTCATCGCCGCAAAATAGTGAACGGAAGTATAATGTGGCTGAAAGTGACATCTGCCCTCTTTCCGTGTTTTTTTTCAACGCAACAATGGGGAGCAACCTGAAATTATGTAGCTGCGCACTCCAAATGTAAAATTCCTGATTGCTTCAGCATTGTGGTCCCAGACGGGCACGTTCTCAGTGTGTGCATGTTTCCCCAACACTTGTAATGTTCACACAGCCACCAAACACACACGCACGCACGCACACACACACACACACACACACTTTTGTTAATATCCTCTATGAACCTTTTCTCTGTCTTTTACTCAGCTTACCCTTACCCTATTTTTTCTTTTATATTAAGCTCTTCTGGGTTAATCGTTCCAAGAGGATGACAGCGTCACAGTGCCACCAAAAAACAAATAAAGAGGCCGGACAGCTTTGTGCGGTCGGGCTCTTGTGCACACTCTTCCAGTGATTACAGACCCTTTAAAAGATCACAACAGATCTTAGACGCCACATTGACTCCAGCATCATACACTTCAGGAGAGGTGAAGAGTTTTTACGCCGTGTCTCGGCCTTGTCTCATTTCCACAGAACCAATTCACTTGACCTTACTGCTGATTTATCCCTATATTTGTATTTTTCTTTTTTTTTTTTTAGTCTAGTGGGAGGCGAGTGCTCTAATTCATTTGTTTGCATACGGGGGATATGTCCTGCACTGATGGATGGCTTTGGCTCTCGCAGTGCCTTAGTAGCTCTGGGTTTACAATAGAATTTCCTTTGAGTCTCTCAAAGGACCAGTATCCTCAGACAGAGCGAGATAAATAAATCACCCCCCGCATACGTATACCATACTGACGTGCAGTTTCCTCACAAAAACCACACACACGCGCACACACACACCGAAAAAAGACACATGTCTACATACAAATAACACATGCATGCTTTATACATTATTCACCATTGCCTACACACGCGGGCTATGAATAAAACAAATTAAAGATTTATGCAAAAATGAGTATCAGGATGCATTTAAAGTCTTCTGATGTCCTCAAATGAAATCAGCGGTTGCCGGTAACCGTTTAGTCTGCGCCATGTCCAAATTAGTCTGCACGGTGACTCTCTTAATCAGCATGGTCGCAAACTGTGATGTGATGTGACTGCTAACATGGAGTCTCTCTCCCTCTCTTTCATACGCACACATGCCCAGGATCTCCAGCTGTGTCTCTCACTCAGGCTTTTGTTCGTCTCCAGCTGAAGCCCTGTAATTTGTCGGCCACCAATTTGTCAGCAATGGGAGGTTTAGCGTTGCTAAATTTGGCAAAAAGTTCAACAATAGAACAAAGACTTTCCGTTTTGAATCATGTTTTTTTTTAATAAACCTAGAAATGCTCACAATTTGTGCATTTCAACATCTGTACACAGATCCGTTGGAATCTTTACTGCCTCTCTCAACCTCCAGTCACATGGTGGCGTTTTTTGTGCGGCACGTAACAATTCATTGCTGGTTGAAGTCACAGTCTCTGACAAGGCTTCGGTGCAGTTCTGCGTGCCGAGGACATCATGTAGAACAGAGAGCTCTGGCATCTTCCGCAATGGGTTATGTGTTTAAGTTCAGTCTCGTCCTGAAACAAAGCAAGTGTACTCTGTGCGCTGTTTTGATGGCAAACTAAATACACAAGCAGTGGAGATATTTCACCATCTATGAAACTGCAGAGGCCAAGACGCCTGTGCCTCTGCAGGGTGAACGGCAGGCATGTGGCAGGGGAGATGTACTTCTTCGGTTCATTTCATTCCTCTGCTCTTTCTCTTTATCTCTCTCTCTCTCTCTCTCACTCTGACTCATTCTCAAAATAGAGCTACAAACCTTTCATGGGAGCAGGGAACACCAGTAGTGGTGTGGGAGAGCATTTTGCGCACATGTTCTATTAATACATCGTGGTTATGTAAACCACCAGGAGACGACACCAACAAATTATGATTCACCACAATTCAATTGTATAACAGGCCTAGTTTGACAAGGAAATTGGGGGTGGTCTGCATATGTAAGGATGTGCAGGGGGGGGGGGTCTTGGTGTTTTTAAAATGTTATTTTAGCCCACAACTGGTTCAGTGTGAAGAGCTGCTCACATTCGGATTTATAACCGTAAAACCATTCCTTATCAGAAGCGAATTGGTTCAAACTGTAAACTACCAGTTTGTTTTATCCCTTGGCTGGATGATTCATTGTGAAGAGTGAATTTAAAGCAAGATTGTGTTACTAATTTGTGGAATCACCACATTCTTTATCTTACTCATGAAAAGTTAAATTAACAGTTAATTTAATTATTAAATTAACTGTCCCCTGTGTGTGGTCTGGTATGGCCAGTATCCTATGGCGGTTACATGTGTGTGCAATTTACAACACTGAGTTGTGTGCTGGCTGTGTCATATTAAATCTAAGTAAAAAAAAAAAAAAGAAATGCTTCTTCCTCTTTCACCACTGGCAATAAAATGTTATTATATTTCAAATAGTCTGAATAAATCAGCTGTGTCATTCAGGTATCAAGGGAAGAAATGGGGGTGTTCAATTTTTGCATCAAGCAGTTAAGAAATGGGCTTTTCTGAACTCCGGGCAGAAACATCGATCAAACAGAATGACAAGCTTCCGTACATAACCTGCTTCCACAAAGTTATGAGAAATTGATGACATTTCTGGTTTGGAAAATGATTGGCTATTTGAGTGATGGCCCACACAACCTCACCTGAGTAGCCTTGTCTTAATGTCCTTCAGAAACAACATCTAGGGGAGACAAAACCAACATGTTACAGTCTTCCCCAGCACTGTATAGTCATGAGGTCTTTCTTGTGTCATTTCTTGACATGCCTTTGTGAGAGCTAGAAGTTACCTGAAGTGCATTGCAATCGAAGGTGTTACTGTCTACTGTCATGACTAATATAACATTCAAGTTTGGTGTTTACTCTTAATCTGAATATAAAATAATTAGACCAGAATATGTAAACAAGGACATTTCAAGCTTATCTATTATCTGAAGCTAGTTTTATCCACTAATCCCATTGTTCTTGCTCTTATT
The DNA here is from genome assembly GCA_016785305.1 of Colistium nudipinnis. Lineage (NCBI taxonomy): Eukaryota > Metazoa > Chordata > Actinopteri > Pleuronectiformes > Rhombosoleidae > Colistium > Colistium nudipinnis. Next base: position 399,017 of record JAFBJU010001301.1, read on the forward strand.
TTGTATGAAGTATTTGTTCTATACCTCGCTTACACAATTTATTTTTTGAAGCCATGACACGCCTTCAGCCACTTCTATTTCCACAAATTTTCAAAATGTACCGTGCCAGGGAAGACGCGCAGATTTCAACGAAAGGTTGCCACTGCTGGCACTCCGTCCAGATCTACCACATATTTCTCAGCACGGGTCAGAATTTACACTGTGCACTTAAAATAGAAAAGATAAAACATTGGCAAGCGGCAGTAACATTTTACACAGGCCACGTCGTGCAACGCCATCTGACCTGGCAGTTCTCCCGAAAAAGAAATGGAGGGAAATCACAGCTGCCGTCTAATGCGTTGTCTCCCATCTCACTCTTGCTCACTGTCATGCACACGTGTTACCTCGTCTATCCAATCCACATGGGGGGGGGGCCGGGGGGGGGGGGGGGGGGGGCGTAGTCCTAGTTTACACATTTAATTTGTTTCACACTGCCTCTGCACGCGAGTGGTTTGATCTTCTCTGTTGCATACATTGCGCGTCCTGACCAAAAGCAGAAAGAGCACCAATACAAAAAAAAAGATTTTCACAGCTGCGACCACCCTTTTGTTTGCCCATGTAAAGTTAAATCATCGCGTGCCGGTTTCAAATAAATCCGTGTGATTTCATCATTCATGAAAAAAATAGGGGTCGTTCCAAGCAATGCGGGTAATTAACGATTCATCATATTAATGCAAGTGGTATAATCTGTTGGACAGTGTGGAGAAGATGCTCTAAGCTGGGGTATCTGAAAGAGAAGATCTGACTGATCATCAAACGTGAGGCTGACTTTGTGGCATTTACATCTCCGAGCAGATCAGAACAGCGCACCGTGAACGCGCACAGTGAACAGCATTGTAGTGGCCAGTGACCCATGCCGAGGTTATGCTTTGATTATTATAGTTCATTGCATTTCCATTGCTCTTCTTTTTTTATTCTTAGAGTAATTTAATTTGGTATAGTGGGGGCCAAAAGAAAATCAAGTGCACTTCAGAGTCTAATTGATGCTGGTTTCTTCTTAGTCCTGCATCCTCAGCATTTTTTTTCCCCATCTCCAACCAATGAAGATAACTAGGGGGAGGGTGGGGGCGGCGTGCGGGCAAAAATAGAGGGGAGGGAGAGAGGCGAAGAGAGGGACAGACGAAGGGGAGAGGAAAGCAAATAAAGAGGTTATCGCGCGCGTGGGGTTGCAAATTTGATTTCTCCCATATCCATTGTTAGCTGGTGGCTTTGAGAGGCAGCGGAAGTCCATTTTCTTGTCACTGTTGTGAGGGAGATTAGCGGAGGCAGGGCTTGTTTCTATTTGAGGAATAATGACAAGTGTCTCTCTATACAAACCCTCCTCCATCCATAGAATTAGGGCCCCTATGAGTCCCGCCCCCCCTTCTTTCTCGCTTCCTCCTTAGAAATGTGAAACGTTCAACGGCTCCGGATGAAAATTCATGTGAACACTGAAAGCCTTTGGGGTACCACGCTCTCATCAGGTGAGATTTCTGGCACAGGACCTCTGCTGCTGAGGAACACTTTACTGCGGCAACAAAGTCATCTTAATTATGACACAGGGCCCGGATCCCTCCCTCGATGGTAGAAAAGAAGGGACGGGATTTCCGCACATTGGTCGGAAAGTGTGAGCTCCACTGCGTACTTTGTGCAGCACTTGTATTTTTAGTATCTTGACTTTTTCGCATCTACGGGGATTCCTCCCAAATGACCCGAATGTAAGGATGCTTCTGACACCTTTGTTCATTAAGAGAAATAGGGAGCACAGATGCAGCCTTTTCATTGGCTTCCGAGACAACAGCGGAATGCCTGGGACATGCCATCAAGACGCGGCTTTTCAAAGCCTCATGTTGCCCCACTGCTCTTGCCTCCTAATAACTCACCGCGGTCCTGGTGGAGTAAAGGTGTCAGCCGACACCTTCATACCACCGGTTCATCTGAACAGAGAAATTGAATGATGAAAGGAAAACACCAGAGGGGATGGGGGGGGGGGGGCACAAGTGGCTCTTTTAATGACCAGAGTGTGATGGGAATGCCGTTAATGAGGAGGGCAGATGAGAAAGCCGTGCTTCCCACGTAGAGCCTGGGAGGAGTCGGAGGAGCAACTCGGCTTCGCTTGAGTGGCGCGGATACGGCCGAGGGAAAGCCGAGCGGCGCTCTGCGGACCACAGGAGTGTGGAATGAATCGAGTGCGACTCTGGGGCAGGCAAATATGGCGTCGGGAATGAGCAGCTCTTCCTCTTCTCCCAGGGAGACGAGTGGCAGCTCTCTGGTGGAGATCAGAAAGGCGGGAGATGGAAAGTGAGCAGTAGAGTGAGAGAAACCGGGAGAAGAGAGAGAGACGGCGGCCCCAGGAGGCCACATCTCCAGTCACTAATGCCCCGGGGGCCCCGTGCTCTTAAGTTTCCATCTGCAGATGAAAAATAAATATCCTCTTCAGACGGCCTCCCTCTCCTCGGAGAGAAACGGGGGGCTCTCCCAGGAGCAGTGTTCGCTTCCAATGTAGCTTTCCATGTTCTAAAGACGTTGAGGACCGCGGCGAGGAAATATTGCGCAAGGAAAGATGAGCCAAGATTTCAAATATGAATTCACGGTAGCAGTGCAGGGCCCATAGGCGTGCTTGAAATAACGTCCACTTACGGAGCAATGCAATGCTATTTAATATTCGACATGGAAATTTGACTCCAAACCTTACCACGACACACACCGTAAGCTCAAACAGATGCGACACTCCGCCGCCGACCCTCTCTACCACCACCTGTTCGGAGTTTTTTTGTCCCAACGCTGCTTCTGAATGCGAATAAAGAAAACATACACATTTTGCCCCCGCCACGGAGCATTTGCTCGCTGTGCGAGCGCGGCCGGTGGAGCGTGGCAGCTGCCAGGCGTCGGAGCGAAAAGCTAGTCTGGTGCAGGATTGTTCTGGAAGGCACTGGAAGACTGATGGCGCGGACAAGAGAGACTCCTGGCTGATTGTGCATGACGAGCACTCCCTGTTATCAGATGCTCCCCGTGCTCCCATGCAAGAAAAAGGGAGAAGCTGAGCGGAGGAAAGGAACGTCTCTCTCCGTCAACCTCTCTCTGTGCGTCTGACTTTGACTGGCCACATTGCGCCCGTCAACGCGAAATGCCCCGTTGCGCATTCGGCACGCATCCTTTTTGATTACGACCTCGCCTGGCCTGCTGGCCCAAAACAGTCAGCGTTATGCTCTGACAATTCAACTTTAGCAAGCAAATATTTTCCACTTCCAGATGTCCTCCGTAGTCATTGCAACAGTTGTGTGTGACTTGGACAGACACACACATGTACCCATAAAAGACACGGATGCTCACATCATCATCTTCCGCTGCGCGTGTTTTGCATGATACTATTGGACATATCCATCTGGCCTCGATATTCCCCCCCTCTATGCGGTAACATGTCAGCATATCCTTTGTTAGCGCCACTATCACCTTCACCTCACGACACCTGGGATGAAAGCTCTGCTTAGCGCAGATAATTGAACTGTAAATCCGCTTAGGATCCCGGGCGTGGAGTCCAACAGGGAATAGGGGAGCTGAACTCCTTTATGCCCACTCTCCAGTTCTTTACGGTCTTTTGTGTGATTTTGCACTGCGCAGTGATATGTGTCCACATGGATATTATAGAGAGCTGGATGAAGATTTTTTTTTCCTCCGCATGTGGAAACAGACATGCAGGCACTAATGGGTCGTTGACGTGGTTTGTGTACTTTGCTCTGCCACGTGAGACCGAGATGGCCCGAGATATTCCATTTTCAGAATAAAATCTTTGCCTGAACTGCGAGTTTGTTCGTCTATTAAAAAGAAAAAAAGCAACTATGAATACACAGTGTGCAGACAGCGGTGTAGACACTAATGAACACATTTGCGCATTAAGCAAATACTAAAGTCCTAAACCCTGCAGCCGTGTCTCGAGAATGTACTGTTACACCATGATGTTCTAAAGTATGAGATGAAAATCATAAGGAAACCAAGTTCATCCACATAAAACTTATGATAAAATGTCATGGACACATTAAAAAATGAAGACCTTTCCCAGATTTTTGAATATACTTCATGGCAATATACCTCATAGAGTGTTGATATTTGATAAAATAACCACATGCAGTGCTAACTTATCAAAGGTGACAGAAGAGGGAAATACATAAAATCAACTGGGTTGCTCCTCTGCTGAGCACACATGTATAAAGTAATGCAGTCTTTCCATTAGGGTATAATATTGCATGTGTACAAGTGGAAGCTCTCGCTTGTTAAGATGTATATATTCAAGCACGGTAAGATCATGATACAATCCTCTGTGGATCAAAGATATCCAAAGTGTATTTTATATATATATATATTTTATGTTATCTTACATCTTAAGTTGACAGCTACTACAACTAAATTGAGTGTCTAAAATGGCAGGGTTCATCCTATGGTGTGTAACTACTGAGAACCAGGAAGCCGGATGTTGACACTAGACGAAAGGTCATGGGGTCGCCAGAAGTAATTGATGTACAACCCCAATATCCATACATAATTGGGATTTTTGTAAAGGCACAGCACAATGGTCCAGAGGGGGTCACCAAAATCAACCTAAATCATCCCCTGGACAATATGACCAGCACATTAAATCTCACGGTAATATAGCTCGGAAGATATGGGCCGAATGATCAATCATCTGTAGTCACTGGATAGCGGACTGAATTAACAGCGCTTGGGCTGAAACAACTAACGACTGAATCTTTCATGCAGTGGTGTCGGCACACTCTTACTGCATTAACGCTTCATGAGACAGATTTCCTGTGTTTTTCACGGCAATAATGGGTAAAAAGAGGCATTTCATCGTAAAACAACGCAATGTAACTCGACCGAGAAGGCAGGTCTTGCATTGGCCCGGATATGCAAAGTGAAAAGCGGAGTCTTCACTTCCTGATGAACATTCAAAAACATTGTAACTTTTGCTTTTCATGTGTGGCTGTGCTGTCATGGTGTAGCATCGTGTAAGCAGCTGGCCAAGGGTTGCGAGCCATGAGTGGGTGGACATTGCCACACACGTCCATTTTTCAGAGGACATTTCAAGCCTTTGAACTGCGCGTGTACTTTTTCCTAAAGACTTCGATTTATACGACTTAGAATACATAGAGGCAAGATTTACTGCAAACTGCAGAAGTCCCACCCCCACGGGTCTACAAGTATCTTTGCAAAACTGCTATGCAAGTTTTCAATATTCTCTTTTTCTTTTATTTCTGCTCTTGCACTTGGGATCAAAGATATCTACTGGTGGTGGTCATCAAACAGTCATGGACATGGCAGGTATATGGCTTGTGTAATAATAATAAAAAAGATTGGAGAAATGGCACATTCGTGAGTATTCCAGCTCCTACTGCTGGACTATATTAAGAGGTGGAGTAAAAGCACGTTTATCCTAATCTCTGAGGGTTATCATGAGGACTGATGGGTGAGTGGATTGGAGGCAGGCAAGGAGCAGGTTCTGCAGCCAGTCCTCACCACCATGTCCATCAGACAGAGAAATGAAATGATATTATATATATATACAGAATATATATATATATATATATAAATCTCCATTTCCTTCAATACCTCTCTCACCTACTGTACTTTGATCAAATATTACACTAATTTGCTCCAAGATTTCTTTTCATGTTTCATGCTCCACCTTACCCCTTCCTCACCTTTCTTTTACCCCACCCTCCTCCTCCTCCTCCTCCTCAGCTTACATTTTATTGTTTGCCCAGTCATCTTACTTTTTTTTTTATATCTCTTTTATTCCATATTTTGTACATCTGATAGTCTCATTTAAATCCCACTCTTACTAATTAACGAGAGCTCATTAACAGGCGCTGCAGTCCGTTTACTTGGCTGCCTTATTGGAGAGCCCTTAATTGATTTGCATAACATATGCTCATTAGCTTAGTATGCTACTCCTCTGGAATCAACTTGTGTTAGCGTGACATCCATTCTTATGATGTTTTTCTTCTTCGTCAGCCTTTCATATGGACGCCAGACGTTCCAAGGGCCGACATATCATTTTAGTAATTTACTCTCTCCCTCTTTCCCCTGCCACCCCTCTCTTTCTTTTCTCTCTCTCCGTATGTGACTTTCATCTTCGCTGCTTTTCCCTGATACCACCTTTCTGTGACTTTCCGCCCTGCCTCCTGAGTGTTGGTCTTGTGTCCCTATTTACCTCGGGCTGACTATTTCCTTCTTTGCCATCCCTCCCATCTCCCTCTCTCCGAGGATAAATACGTTATTCTCTCATCCCTAATGTCTCGTGTGAACACTGATCACAACCAAAGAAAGGAGGTTGACGATGAATAGACTTCATCCGCAGATGATCAGAAGGAAGATTTCCCTGTGAAAGAGTGAATAATAAAGCGACATGACTCGCATGAGTGGCAAAATAATGTTCTATGCGCATTAAACCCTCTTCACATCACGGGCATACTGTACCTATTTCCTGTCTTCTTTTCTTTGTTACTCTAGTTGAGGCTCTCGTCCTATCTATCACACGCCCCCCTCCCCTCCTGCCTGGAATCTCAGTGGACTCCAAATGCTAATTCTGTCCAACTCCTAATCGCATTAATTCCATATCTCCCTTGATTGCACTCTGCAATGAATTCCGTCTGCAGCATCCCTTTTTGGTGCACCCGTATCATAAACCCTAGTGCTGGAGCAAGGTCTGCGGTTTCCACAAACAACGGCGTTTGTGGACGTGGATGGCGAGGATTACTCGTTGGGCATGGCGCTACATGCCGTCGACTGTATGTGGTTGTGTTTCCATGTTATCCTTCGTACCGACAGCCATTTCAATTTTGTCGGACTTGTAGACAGCCATGTCACATGTTATCCTGAAGAAGAACATGAAGCCATCCTATTAAAACCAACAGACCTCGCCCCACAGCCACAGGCTGTCAATACTAAAAAGGATGTCTGGACATAAAAATGTTCAGTCCTTCGGGATTACTGTGGCTAAGAAACACATTATGGCTGTATATCTATATTTCATGGACGTTTGCTTGTCAGTAGCTGTGATTATTGACAGTAAATGAAATATGCAGGCAAAAAGAACACACATACACACAAACAGAGAGAGAGATACATAGAGGTATGGCAGAGAGAGTAAGCTCTCACATTGTCAACTCACAAACGGTGCCCATAGCTTAGACATGTATCAATTCAGATTACAGTAAAGTACTGATTTAGCTGCATTTTAATTGAATGACGTCACAGATCATGTCATTAATAGAATTACAAAAAATTGCATCCTAATGCCTACTTTTAAAGTCCATTATTTTGTTTTATCTTCCTCAGATTTGTCTTAAAATATATATATGTGTGCATGTGCATGAAGTCAAAAGCATAGGATGGAAACCATAGAGATTCCATGGCTCTTTAAAAACTTAATGATATGATCTCTCTGCATGTACTGGCAAAATTGGATGGGATAGGCCCCGTCCCATAGTTCTTCAATATCCATAGTTATCTATCAATCAATCAATCAATCAATCAATCAATCAATCACTCTATCTATTTATCTATCAATCCATCCATCTATCAGTCTCACTTTCTGTTTCTGTCTCTCTGTCTCTGTGTGTCTCTCTCTGTCCACCCTTCCATCCATCCATCCATCCATCCATTCCATCTTTTCCTTGTTGCTCTCTGTCTGGTCACTTAGTGATTTGGCCCGGCGAGGACCCTCCACAGAAATGGATTTACGATGAGATAATGACAAATGGCAGGCGCAGCTGAGCTGATTTCAGCACTTACAGCTCCTTCGGGAGCCTGTATTCACCTCAGTGCAAACCGCACTGACGAACCCGCGCCCAAGATTGAACGGGCGGCTGTGCATCCAATTGATTCAGCCTGACATGCATTTCTGGTCATTTCCAGTCGGTGATGTAGTGTGACCCGTGGGTCAAAATATGCTGCAATCTGGAGCGGAACGGAATGGACTGTGAGTGAGTCTGGGAGTTCATGAGAGATAAAGAGAGGTAAAAAAACAACAACAAACAAACAAACAAACAAAAAAACGGCTGGGAATGTCTTTGATGCACTTCAGAGCTCAAAAAATATGAAGTTGTTGTTGGTCGCGCTACTGTTGAAGATGTAGTGAGATAACAAATGCCGAGTCATGCGGATGAATGGATCCATGTCCATAAAGATGGCCGTACGCTCCCTGTAGGTGTAGCAAAGCCATCTTGACAGCCACCTGGTGGCTGGCAGCAGTTTACGTCCTTAACCCCGCCTTTTGCCATTTTGTGGATGGGACATTGGCCAAAATAAATGGTGAACAGGCACGCCAAATACTTAAAAAGGTGTTTTCTGTCATTTTAGGCAGTTGTTATCATGCTGATAAATGTTCAACAGTGTATCTTTTGATTTCTTATCTGACTTCGGTGACATCGGACTTTGTGTTTCTGTGGATCTGTGCCTGATCTGATCTGCATTCTCTTCTATGCTACTTTTTTTCTAGTCAGACCCTCATTAGATAGGCTGCGTTTTGTTTGCAACAATTGACGAGCATTAGCCGCATGCATCTCTGGATGTCTTGCCCCTTTAATGTGAAAACGGAGCTCCTGATAGGCCTAAACAATCATGTTCCACTAGATCAAATGCACACTCACACCCCCTGCACTGCGCAAGATTGGGGTGCCGCGTCTCTGTTTGCTTTTGTCCCCCATAATTTATTCAGTATGTATGTTGTTGCCTATGTGGTGCTGTGTGCGCAAGCCTATTTGTGGGTTGAAGTTACGATGCATTTGCATATGTTTGCCAGGCTTTATGGCTTCAAATGTCCCCTTGTCCCCGGCGGGGAACGAGCTCTTTCGACTTACAGTGCCACATCGCACAGCCTGTCTTGTTCGATGGTGGTTCTCAAAGGCCCCTGAAATATCAGCGTCAGCACAGTGCTAAAGGAGTGGTTGAGAGGAAAAACTAACAAGATGACTCAATGATTATTTAGAAGCAGTAAAGGGAATTTTGAATTAGATGTACTAAGTCCTGGGGGTTTAAAAATTGAATTTTTGGTGGATAAGTAGATATATCCTAATATTTCCAAAAAAGTGCATTATTCATGGTCTGTATTCTATGAAGAACTAGTGAGTGTCCTACAAACTGCAACTCTTTAAATGTGTAACCTATTTTAAAGGGTTTTTCTAAATGTTCTCTTCATTTGCGTTTTTCTTTACAGGGTCAGAGTGACGTTGGATTGGAATTTGACATGAGGATGACCAGAGCCCCTTGGAACTGTAATTGAATTAGCAGGTAAAGACATAACACAATTCTACACCTATCACCTTTTTCTTGCGGTAACTAAGATGCAGGCAATGTTGATCTAATGTTTTCACTTCAGAATTTTCTGTGACCCCCGGATTTATTCAATTTTGTGTCCCGGGGTAAAGTACTCTTACAAAATCATATTTGGGCCTTTTATTGGAATGCATTAAGAGCCACAATGGTACAGGAAAAACTACCCCAGTGAGGATGTACCTGCGCTTTTCATTATTAGTATTTCAGAGAATGGTCGGCATTCGGAGCAAAAACAATTCATCCTTATTGTCTCCACAAACTACAGCTGGTACAATTCCTAAAACGTGGCAACAAGCTGTATAATTGTGGTGGATTGGAAACCATAAATCAACCTGTGTTTCTCGGTGCCAAGAATGCTGGGATTACCTGTCAGCCATCTGTGATCACAAAAATTGAATACAGCAATAATAGGGTTGAATCAAATTGAACTCCATTCGAGTGTTTCATCATTTCAATTTCTTCAAGCTATTTCATGACTGAGTCGTTTTAATGTCATTTACCATTTAAATCTGATTTAAGATGTGTTTGACATATCTGAAAGTCAACATCAGAGCAATAATCTAGCTATCTATCTATCTAACTCTAAAATTGCCAGACACACTATTAGAAATGTTGACTGTAATGAACACTGAAGGCGTGTTTGCCAAAAATACAAACGAATATTAGCTTTGTTGCTCAGAAACTGCGTGATTGGGATTTATTTGATTGATAGAAATGGACAGAAAGATATTCGGACTTATAAACCTAACCCAATCACAGCGACGCACGGTGAGAGGAAAAGAAGAAAAGACACCAGGCCACGTTGAAGCTCAGTGCAGAAAATGTATAGAAAATAACTATTCATGTTATCGAGGTGGGAAAAAATGAGAAAAACTTGATGACTCTCTGCAGTGTAACGCCGTTCACATTGTTTGTTGAAAGAGGGCTGCTGGCCTGCACATAGAATTATGCCCCTGGTGTGAAGAGCCTTGATGCAGCTCATGTGTGTAATCAGCACTTCCCGTCTGCTTTGCTTTCCTGCTGTGAACCACTGTCGCAGTGTCGGGGCATTTTTAATTGTAACCACTGTTCCTCTCGGCTTATAAGGGTGTGTCTGTGTCGCCCATATGTTCTCTTAATGTTCGCATCTATTTCCCCTGCCATGATAAATCCTCCTGGTGATTCGGCCAATGTGGCAGCAAATCAGGCAGTGTCTCTCTGGCCTTTTTGACACCGTTAGTTCCGTCCTGTCGCTTTGAAAGCGCGCGTATAAAAGTGGTGATTGTTCGACCCCTTTACACGCCTAATGGTATTCAACTTATTTGATGACTCGCATGAATACTTGCTTTTGTGATTCACATACTTCAAAGCTCCTTTTCATGTGATGTTTCCCTTATTTGATCTACCCTTTATATGTGTCCCAATGGGATGGGGGATTGGCTTTCTTCGTGGAAAAAATATTGCATTTGATAAGTTGCATACATTTACATGTTTTTATGTCTTCTAAATGGTAGATTTTCTTCTGCAAACAATGTCACATTCCCATTTAATAGGATGAAAACCCGCATAATCTGCCTTTTTATTATTTTTTAAAATGTACCTTAGGATAACTGTAACCACACTTCTCGTGGCTTTCTTATATCTGAATCTGAGCTTTACGAGACTTAAATGATGGCTAAAATGGTAAGGACAGTTTAAGATTGTGTTGTATATTACTATCCTCTGTTCCTTAAGAGCTGCTGATTATGTGTTTTAGTGATTATGTTATTAAGATGAGTATCATACAGATTTCTCTTCATTACAGAAGAAAATCTCTCGCCACTTTAATTACTCCATTATTTCTTTAATATCATTTAAACCATTAACAACATATAATCATAGATGGTGTTAATAAGAAGCTAGGGTAGGCTAAGCTTCCCCAAAAGGATAATTGAGGATAATTACACTGGAGCTTTTTGGGAATGATGCGGCTTGTAGATTGTTGTTAGGATGCAAAAGTTGACTGTCCATGAGCTGCTAGTCAATATGTATTAATACCCACCTCATCCATCATATAAAGGCCATTTATACAACCTGAAACAAAAATATGTATTAATCTGTGTCCCTAACCTCTCTCTAATGATAAAAGAGCAGCCTTCATGTTATTTTTAATTTATATTAATTATAGTCAAAGCTTCTTCATACTGTATGACATGCTTCCTTCAGGTCACTGCAGCCATATGAAAACAGCAGGACTTGCACGTTAACCTGCAGACTCCGCGTCAGCTTATTTTTGGACGGGAGCCTTGAAATGCATCCCAAAGCTTATACTGCCACGTCACATTTAGAGGTATGTCAAAATGTAGACCGAAAAGCATTACATTGGTGCTACCTTATACACATGGCTTCATCAAAGTGTGTGTTGCGTGTTCACACACATCGCACAGCGCTGCGCTGCTGAGGACCTGGCACCGCCTATGTATTAAATTACGGGCCGTATAAAAAGAGGCCCTAAAATCAGTTGCCAGCCTTCTGTAAGAGGTGTGCATTTCCCTGGGTGAATCTAATCAGTAAGAAAATGAAAATAGATGCTGTTGTGAAAAAACAAGGCCTCTAAGCTGTTTTATAAAAATCTTCCACTATGATAAAATACCACAGTAAGTAAAACTTGCGACGATTCAGCACACTCCTCTATTTATGCATTAGCATTCCTCCAGTGAAACACACATCTTAACACACAACAAATGCACACATACCCCGGAGCTCTGAGCCTAGAACGCCAAAGGGGAAAATCTAATTTTATTTATTCAGCTTAATAATAGTCAAAAAAACATTTCCCTTAACAATGTGCAAATTAAAATTCAAGTAAATAAAGTTCTACATTTCAAAACCTCTGACAATCCAGCCTGCTCTTCCCGTCAGCATTATGAAAGGTATCCAACACATTTTATTTGACAGTTTTCCTTACTTACAGCCTTTCCCCTTCTCTTAGCAGATGCTCTGTAAAGCTGACCTTCATTGTCGCTGATGTTGACACCATTACACTAACACATCAATCAGGGAGACATTACAAACAAGTGTCCTTGAACATCTCAACACTGAGCAGATCTTAAAATCACTCTTAATGTATGTTCAAAAAAGCAATTGTGTGTTCCATCCAGTTCTGCTCATTTCACTCCCTGACACGTTCAATTGCATGCTGCTCCGCTGAAAAACACAGCTATTGATTTTAGGAAATGAGCCGTCATTCCTTTTTCTTTTGTGTTTGTCTGCCCAAAGGGATTACGTGTCCAGGAATTACATTTAAAGTAAGCAAAAATCATTGTCACATGCAATCTTAACCGACACATGTTCTCTCGAGGTCAAACCACTGAGTGGCTGTTTAGGTCCAGAGCCGCAGAATGACCCCTGCTTGGCTCGGTCGGACTCAGAGTGAGGCATGCCAACCCTGACCTCAACCAGACACCATTCACCGACAGCCACATTATGGAGAGACTCTTCCGCTCTGCATCCTTGAAGAGTGGTTAGAAGTAATTTGCCGCCCACAGCCGCCTCTGAAACGTTTGAAGGGTATAGAATGATTTTATCAATACCTCTTGTCACCCACAAGCACTCACTGCCAACGCGGCGCTCATTGTGAAACAACAAGTCTGTCACGTACGCAGCTTGTGAAAGTGCCCGCATGCTAAAAGCACCCAACGCTGACACACTCTCACATAAACACCTTTTGTTGAAAGTGTTGAAAAAAAAAATCGTTTTCTTTCTGGAAGGAGGACTAAAGAAGTATAAGCTCAATTTTATTTGGGAAGTCTCCAGAGATGCACTGTGGTTAATTAGCATGTTTGCATTTGAGCATTTTAACTTGTGTTAAAATGAGTACGTATCTATACTTGAATATGTGTGTATGTCTGTGTATTGGTGCTACCGCTCATGCCCATTTATGCGTTGCATTGCATGTGCTTAAAAGAACAGCGGCCGTAGAGGAAGTCCTGATTGGGAATATCAGCCTAAGGAGACCTATTGAAAATACTGCAGCTCATTTATCAGGGAAATGTGTCGCTGTGGGGGCCATCCTTTGACCCTCCTCTGAGGAAGAGGCCAGTTGCTCCGTCTCTCTGTTGAACGGCAAGTGTTGCCCTGTAGTAATGATAAATTGTCCCTATCACTCAGTACCAGTCGCGGAACGCGGACTTACAACGAAAGCATGGTCACAAACAGCGAACCCATTTAAAAATAGAGAAAGATTTGTCACTTCATGCTGTCAGATTACATTTTTTGTAAAGGAACTCAGAAGGAGTGAGGAGATAGACACGGACAGGAAATGCTTTACCTTTTTTCACAACCTTAACCTCACTGAACCTAGACACAGAAAAACAGAATAATAAAGCAATTGAAGATCAGTTTCAGTCTTAGCTCTTCAGGGACTCTTTTTTCATTCCTTTTTGATCGTCGGCTACATAACTCTCACTAAAACCTAACAGACTAAAAATTGTTACTTTTTTTTTTTTTTTTTTACAAAGGATGACCCTAACTGTTGATCAGGATATGTGCAGAGTTTGAAGTGAAATGTTCCCATGACATAACACATTCTATGGTGGGAAATAGAAACCTCCAGAGCACATACAATTGGGGAGTTACATTTTCTCTCTAGTATTTGATCTCTGGAAATGGTATTCTATCATTCATAAAATAGATTTTTTTCCAAATGGGATATATATAGATACCATATTATGAACTATTTCATTATTATTCATTATTTAACTGATGATATTTCTTAATCACTTTAAACCATTTATTTTCTTGCATTAAATAAATATAGTATGCTAAGCTGATTTATGAAGATTAAAACGAATGGTGTTAAAAAGGGTATATATATATATATATTTTTTTTTTTACAGTAATTAGTGAATGCTTTTTTCCACTGGTTTATTAAGTTTTTGTTGGTGTATGTCTTCAAATCAATTTCATGAGTTGTTATGGATGATACAGACAAATTGTGAGCAGATTGAAGCAGCTGTCAGTTAATCGCACTTAGCTAGTTAGCACCAATTCAAAGTCCTCGGCTTGTCTGCTTCATTTGGCCGGTTAGAACGAAAGATTCCAAAAAACAGCCACAGTGTGATCGTGTCTTTTTTTCCCCTCTCTTTCTCTCCCTATAGCATTGGGTTTCACACTCCTAGCGAGATCTCTCCTTCAATTATTGTTTCTCATCACAAGATTACACATGCAATGGAGATATTTACTGATGCGCAAAGCTAATACCGTACATATAGGTACAAACTTCGGGCTATCAGACAAGAGTAAAGCTGGCACTGATACTTGAATGGGGTTGGTTTATGTAATATAGCCAAACAGCGCTATGTTGTTGCTACACTTGTCAAAGGATGGTATTGACTATATTTTCTTTGCTTCGCCGGTGAAACTCCAGTGGGTAAGTGCAAAAATACAAGAAAAGAGGAAAAAAATAGAAACTACTACATGCAAGAAATACACACATTTTTTACAATTCCATTTCTCAGAGGTCAACCGGCTATGATGCGCAGTAGATAACCCTCGTGAAAAGGCTCAGTGCAAAGCCAGATATGCTATGCTATATGCTATGTTTGTTCATACAGTACATGGAGGTGGTTAGTGCAATGCCAGTGAGTTCCAAGTGGTTGCATATGATACACCGCTTTTATCAGTCTATGCGTGTGTGTGTGTGTGTGTGTGTGTGTATGTGTGTGTGTGTGTGTGTGTGTGTGAAAGGAGCTTAAAATATGCTTTTTTCTGAGAAAGTATCATCCAATTTCCTGTTGCTTTCCACCATGTAGTGCTGTAATCGAACTAAAGAAATACCTTAACTATGTTGCCTAGAGGCACATGAGGTTTTAATATGATTTAGTACAAAAAGAACGGTACTGCGCTTTGTGTTGTAGGTTAAAATTAGCATATTATCAAGTATGATGGAGACAATAGCAGTTCCTGACAGTGGATGAAGGGCAAATGCCTGAGATAAACTAAGAAAGCAAAATATGCCAATATGGCAAATAATTTTGATTTGGTAAATACAATTCAGAAGAAGAATTACCTTCATCTAATCTATTTAATTTCATTAATCATGGCATGTTTTACATGTTTATCCTGTGAGGCTGGAGAGATAGGAATGATGAGAGGGCTTAGGATGCATGTGCTGGGTTTCCCTCCCACACTGGAATCCATAAAGGATTCTGGTTTATATTTGGAGCTGTTGCAAGACTGCTGGCATTACGCACAAGTGACCTGATTTGATTTATATCTCATTAATCTCTCTCTCTCTCTGTCTTGCTCCGGTGCAAGAATAGCATATGTGCCAGCCTTTCCTCTGTCATACACGTCTCTGTCACACTGCAATCTCACATCACCCATTCTCTACGTGACATGCAGGAAGCCAAAACCTCCGTCCGTCACTCCTCACTAAAAACGTCCATAATCAGTGGGCGCTCAAGCATTAACTGATGGAGCACAGCTTTGGGCCAGTCCCCTCTGTTTTTTCCTCACATTTGAAGTGAGGCCCTGAATGTGTTTTTGAAGGCTGAAGACAGGAAATGTTTGTTGAACATGAAAAGAATGAGCAGCAGCTTTACCAGACCTACTTTAGGGTACTTTAGCCCCACACAAATGTCCTGTATTCCTGCTGAATAATTCATTTTGCCTTTTCTGGCTGATTTATAATGCAAAAATATGATACATTCGTGAGAATTAAAAGTAGTCAGGTAGAGGGCTCAGACTCAGACCCAGGTGGAAACTCTTCTGTGCGTCCATGTGAAACCAGCTACAGACTTGCAACTGTGCATCTAGCCATAAGCAATACATTAATTGTAAAAGTAAGCAAGCTGTTTATCTTATTGAGCTATGAAAGGCAATCAGGGTCTGTGCCATAACTGGTTAACTCACAGGTGCTTCCTATGATGTGATTTAACAAAACACATCGGGCTATATGATTTAAAAAAAAAAGAGACCAAATGCTGCTTTGCCCTGCCTTCACTACATGGTTTTGGTATAAGGCATTATATGGCTACATTTGTTATTATTAATTACACGCTTTTTAAACTGGAATAATTTTGTGTTTTTGTAGATGTGTCCCTTTACATCATTACACTACTGTTTTTCTATAAATGCAACATTTTCATATCTTGTATGATGTGTGAATTTGTAGAGGATTTATATATCATATTATATTCAAAAGTTCTCTCGAGCCTTGTTGTTGAGGTTGAGGTTGAGATTGAGAAGACTGTGGCCAAGGTGTGAGCTGATGAAAAAATTCAGCAAGACGGCTGCTCTATTTACACAGTACGAGTATTGATTGTGTCATGCAAAAAGATGGGGGTCTTGTTTCTGTGGCTACCGATGATGATCGGTTTCCTGTATGTGATCTGATGGCAGATCCTCAGGGACGCTGTGCAGGAAAAAGAGAGAAAAAGTGGTCGATGTAACGACGGCCTTCTCCTTACTTCATACCAGGCACGTGTGGTTGATAACATATTTCACTGTAATATGAGGAGGTGATGTCCTCACAGAAAATAATTTTACTGTATGTTATGAGCTTGTGCAGTTATTGTTTATTACTTATATATATACATATATATATATATATATATATATATTTAAATAACCCTTATGTGATATTGTCATCTAAGATGGCTTATTACAGCTGTATATAGCCATGCCAGATTCCTGTATATGGCCGGCTTCAGTGTAATTTATTTCAATTTCATAAACCAGAAATGTATTCAGAAATGTTGCCGATCTAGCTATTGAATTGTCTACAGTCCTGCTCATCTGGGTCATGCTTTAGTTCCCTCTTCTAGACAAAAAGACAGCTGGCAGTTGATAATATGTTGGGACAAAAGTGTTTCTTTTTTTATCCATTCTTTCCGAAATTGTATTTTCCTTATCTCTTTTCATCGAATTCCTTCACTACGCCACGTAAATCCAATTTTCCTGCTTTCATTCTCAGCATGAGGATGTATTGTTTTGTTTTGGAAATCAACTTTTTCTTTTCTGCTGCCACAATTTGGATTTTGTACTGCTGATTCATTGTTTATGTCTTTTCAGGGTTTGATCTGTTGAAAGGCAGGATGAGTAAATAGTGGAATAAAAAACATGGATTCTTTATTCAAGCTAAAGTTATTTTCAATTCTAAAGTGTGCACTATACTCCAGTTGTTCATATTTTAGGGGAGCTTCGCCTTTAAGAAGCATTGTGTGAATAATAAATGTGTATCATAAAAATTCCTGAAAAAAATTCAGCTTTATTATAAAATTCTGTTTTATACAGGTTCAGGTTGAAGATGGAGAGAGGAAACGTGTACTGCATATGAATAATATTATTGTAATATGCAAAGGTTTTAATTTCCAACAAATTAAAGACACATTTAACATGTGACTTCCAGCCTGCTGTTTGATCCCCGTCATTTATCTGGTCCCCTGCATGAAAACAATTTGTTTCTCCACCCTCAGGCTTTGACTGCCTGGAATTTGAATTTTGTAATTGAAGAATTAATGGAGCCATTAATCAAGCAATTAATCAGTAGTTACAGCACTAGCCTGACGTTCATAAGTGAAGAGCTTTCTTTTGCAGATTAATATTGAAGAGGCAGGAAATACTGTAATCCCACAAACTTATTCATGTAATTCCTATTCTGTTCAGAATTCAGCTGCCATGTTAATGCTGTTACTACCCTTAAATATTTGTAAGTAAGCAAAATCATATATATATATACATATATATATATACATATATATATATATATATATACATATATATATATATATATTTATTTTTCTTTTTGAGGAAATGGGTCAGCAGCACTTGTACCTGTCGCTAAGAAGTGCCAGAAGTTTGTGAAAATATACAGATATTGTATCCATCCATCTGCCTTTATCTCCTCCTCCCTTCCTACATTGAGAGCGAGATTGCAGAGCTCATGTCTGTGTTTGAGACGCAATCAAAGCCTAATGAAAACATTTGCTTCTTCTCTTTGAAGGCTTACAACAGGGTACTACAACAGTAAATGTTGAAAAAAATTGCAGCTCGGTATTCAAATACCTCAAAAGCTAGTTAAAAAAATTGACCGCTGTATATTAACAGTATAATATATAACCCTGAAAACAAATTTGATATGTAGACAAATCTTTCGGAATTGTCAACTTTTTCCTCTGGCATAGGGTTGCACAAACAAATTGGATGTCGCCTCGGTTGCTTGATATTCAGGTCGCACTCATGCCTGTGAGCAACTGTGAGGTATAATCACAGGTTTCCAGGTATCTTGACTCAATCGAAGGACTGGTGGGTGGCGTCATGGCGAGCTACCTTATTATTAATGTTCCCCTAGTGTCAAATATAAATCACACAAGAGAGCAGTCATAGCTGCTTTTCTTCCCTCCCTTACTCCCCGTGCACAAGTACAGCACAGAAGTTGGCAGTTTCATTGTGATTTTGTTCTATGGGACTGAGATTGAGAGTGCAAGGCCAGTGCACCCGGAAACAAAGAGGGATATGCGGACACTCCATCAAGACGCCAGCTTGCGCGTATGGGTGTATGCAGCACATGTGTGCAAATATAAGTGGCTGCAACATATACGCAAATCTAATGGAAATGATTTGATTTACACTTTCAGAGTTGACCAATACCATTTTTTTGTGGCTAATGTATCCCTTCTCTCTTTCATTCCATTCCAGTGGGCCCAAATCCTCTTTCCAAAGAGTGGAAGACCAGTCAACGAATTATGAATGTTAAACAATATGACCTCCTCCCAGAAGCAGCAGACGATGCGAGGTCCTAGGTGGAACCGGGCCTTGTCCGACCCTTTGCTCGTGCTGCTTCTGGCCCTCCAGCTGCTGGTGGTGGCAGGGCTGGTGCGCGCTCAGACGTGCCCCTCTGTCTGCTCCTGTAGCAACCAGTTCAGCAAAGTCATCTGCACCCGCCGAGGCCTGCGGGAAGTCCCCGATGGCATCTCGACGAACACGCGCTACCTGAACCTGCAAGAGAACCTCATTCAGGTCATAAAGGTGGACAGCTTCAAGCACCTGCGACATCTGGAGATCCTGCAGCTCAGCAAAAATCACATACGCAAAATCGAGCTTGGGGCCTTCAATGGACTGGCCAGCCTCAACACCTTGGAGCTTTTTGATAACCGCCTCACCACCATCCCAAACGGGGCATTTGAGTACCTGTCCAAACTTAAGGAGCTTTGGTTGAGGAATAACCCCATAGAGAGCATTCCCTCATATGCTTTCAACAGAGTGACCTCGTTACGGCGCTTGGACCTCGGGGAGCTTAAGCGTCTCTCCTACATTTCTGAGGGCGCCTTTGAAGGGCTGAGCAATCTGCGCTACCTAAATCTGGGAATGTGCAATCTGAAGGAAATTCCCAACCTGATTCCCCTGGTGAAGCTGGATGAACTGGAGATGTCGGGGAACCAGCTATCTGTCGTGCGGCCGGGCTCTTTCAAAGGGCTCATCCACTTGCAAAAGCTGTGGATGATGCACGCCCAGGTCCAGACCATAGAAAGGAACTCTTTCGATGACCTACAGTCCCTAGTGGAGCTCAACCTGGCCCACAACAACCTCACCCTTTTGCCCCATGACCTCTTCACCCCTTTACATCACCTGGAGCGAGTGCACTTGCACCACAACCCGTGGAATTGTAACTGCGACATCCTCTGGCTCAGCTGGTGGCTAAAGGAGATGGTGCCAGCCAACACCAGCTGCTGTGCCCGCTGCAGCTCACCGACCCACCACAAGGGGCGCTACATCGGCGAGCTGGACCAGAACTACTTTCACTGTTACGCTCCTGTTATTGTGGAGCCTCCGGCGGACCTTAATGTGACCGAGGGGAGCGTTGCGGAGTTGAAATGCAGAGCCAGCTCTTTGACCTCTGTGAGCTGGATTACGCCCAACGGCTCCATCATGACCCACGGCGCATACAAGATCAGAATCTCCGTGCTGAACGACGGCACTCTCAACTTCACAAACGTCACCATGCAGGACACCGGCACGTACACATGCATGGTCAGTAATTCTGCAGGTAACACGACGGCATCGGCCACGCTCAACGTGTCGTCCACGGAGAACAGCAGCTTCAGCTACTTCACCACGGTGACGGTGGAGACCATGGAATCGCCGAATCACGAGGGCTTCACCACGACCGTTCAACAGAAGGTGGGTCCCACCCCCTCCGCCGGTACGTGGGAGTCCGTTTCGGCCACCTCTACTACCACCACCACATTTCGGACCCCGCTCGCCACCCGTGCTACCGAGAAGACTTACACAATCCCCGTCACTGAGATGGGCGGAGAGGGCTCACTTAATGGCTTGGACGAGGTGATGAAAACAACCAAGATCATCATCGGCTGCTTCGTCGCAATCACACTCATGGCAGCCGTCATGCTGATCATCTTCTACAAGATGCGTAAGCAGCACCACCAGCAGAACCACCACGCACCCACGCGTACTATTGAGATCATCAACGTGGACGAGGACTGCGTTACAGGAGGCCCGGGCATGGAGGGCCACCTGACTCTGCCTCCTCTCGAGCATGAGCACCTCAACCACTATAACACCTACAAGAGTGCGTACAACCATGCCTCCACTATGAACTCCATACACAGCTCAGCGCACGAACCTTTGTTAATCAGGGCCAGCTCAAAAGACAATGTACAAGAGACCCAAATCTAATCCTTTCTTCTTCTTTTTTTCCCCAACAAAATGAGACATTCTTAAACTGATGGAGTTACATTAAACATTACTGAGAGGACAGTACTGATAAGTGGATGTTAGGATTAAGGCTCAAACACGGAGAAATAGACTTGTGTTTGGAAAATCAGTGGCTGGTGATGTTTATTCAATGACTTTGGGAATTAGGGTATGTCTACTGTTTCAAAAAGTGTCTTTACAAAACAGAAGTTATTTATTTAAGAAAAAAAATATTGTGGTTAAATCAAGGAAAACTGTATTCTGCAATTATTTTTTCAGCACTTAAATCATGTTTTTTTTTCTCTTTAGTAGTATGCTTTCAAAATCAGTTTGAAGACATCTGAAAAACTCTTGATTGAAGCTTTTTTTTTTTTTTTTTTTTTTTGTAAACTGCAGACTTTGGATCAGATGAGATAGTAACCTAATTTTCCCTACGTATGAAAGGAATCTAGAGCACATTAGTGACTTACTCTAGCTGTGGATGATATGACAAAATCTTTGTGACCGTCTGTAATGAATTAAACACTTGTTCATTATTTTACAGCGATCGACAGAACTGTCAGTGATGAAATTTGATCATAATTCACTGTTTAATTATATATCTTACATACATAATCTGCACTCTGATCTGTCATCATCAGTAGAATGAGGGTACTAAAGGAGGGAAATATGTCCTGCTTTCTGCGATTGTGCAAGTCAAAACTCACGCTTGAATCGAAGTTATTAATTTTTGATAGTCTATGAAAGAAACACACATTTGTCCGTTTGAAAGCTGTTGATTGCATTAAAACAAATTGTGACCACTGAAGGTCATGATACAGAAGCAGTATTAATGGCTACTTAAAAAAAACATAATAATTGTTATTGAAAATACAAGTAAAAACCGAAAAGGCCAAAATGAATGGTAAATGTAAATGATCTCAACTTCTGGCAAAGGTCCCCTGCCTCCAAAATGTTGCAGTGTATACTGACCCTCACCTTTAAGGTATGGTGCTTTGTACCACCGCATGTGAAGAGGATTGCTTCGAAGCCACCCTATTCGTGGTGGGACTCATCTGCAGGAGGCCAGAGTACTGTCAGAAGCACACTGACGGATTGGGGAAAAAGCATAAACCCTTTATACAGTTGTCCCAGCACATGGCCTGTCATCTGTGTGCCACATTTCCACACTGGCAGTCCCACATGCGCACCCCACCCCTGCCAACCGTGGGACTTGGCCCCGGGAGCGGGAGGCCTCATCCTGCAGCAGGATTTAGGGGTGAATGTGTGGGATCGGGCATCGAACAGATGTTTGGGTCGCAGCTGTCTCTCTCTTCCCCCAAATACCCTTTTTTTTTGGTCTTTGGAGAGACAGCAGTGCAGGCACACACTTGGAACCGTTTCAAAGGCACCAACATTGAAACAGTCCCATTCACCAGAGATGCAGAGGCTGAGCTGACAAACTCGATTCCCCAGGTTCACATCCATCATTGAGTGCAGCTTCTGCTCCCCTTGAAAGTGAAATATACAAAAAAAAAGTCATACTTCATTCCGGTATGTCTTTTACACTTTATCCAAGCAACACAGAGGAAAATACTGCTGCGGCAGAAACATGAAATGTCTGTTTGTGGAGTCACATACATACTCGCAAAACTGGATGCAGTACATGGCCCAAAAAGAAATCTTCTGTGTTGTTCATAGGCCCATGCATGTTACAGTGTCCTCCTCCTGCTCTTACATCATCCAAAACCATTTTAAACCATTTGGCAAAGTCCTACTGGCATAGTTAGGCTCACACGTAAGCAAAATTTTCATCAGACAGACTTTTTTTTTCCACATTTAAAGCGGACGTGAGGTAGGGTGCACCCACAGTTTAATAATTCAGCATATCTCAAATAGTGAGAATATATGAGGGATACAACCAGTTCTTGCTGGAATTCCATGTGTAGGATATGAAAAGAGAATTCAATTCCACAACAAAATAATGATGTGAAGTAATAATATGAAACCCTACTCCCACACGACTAGTATTACATTTGGTACCCCTTTGATGTGTACCACAATAATTTCATTTATGTTAATCATTTATATATCATGACATCATTTGTTATTTAAAAACTCGGGGGGTAATTTTCTCTCAATATTTCACCCCATACACAGCTCATTTGACATTATTCCTTTTTAAAACAGGCTTTACATATTTTCTTTTTTTTTCTGGTTGATTGAATACCTTGGAATTTGCTGCACACAACAATGGCGTTGAGAGAAAATGATTAAATAACATTTGGTCCCTTTAGTCGAGCCTTGACGACAACATTTTGCCACCAGGACACTATTTATACACTACAATTGCACTTCTGTGGAGTCTGGAAAGTTTGTAAACCATAAAACTTGAATGTGTGTCATTTAGTCTTTGTTTGGGTTTCTAGTGGTGGGATGTGGATTACAATTCTACTCTGTTGACATATGGAGAGTGTCACCATCGTCCCTTTTTGCCTTTAGTTGGAGGTAAATCGTCTGAAAATGTATATGGTAAATTGGTTATGTTTCAAGCTGTTTCATGTATGTAAGATATCTATATATTTTTGCTCATTATTCTTTTTTTCCCCGACATTATTATTATAATTTTTTCTCCGAGAGGGAATGCTGTTCTAGTGGTAGATTTATATAAAAATACATTTTGAGAATAAAATAAAACAAAAACACAATTTTCTAAATTTTGATTTTACATGTGCCAAACTGTTCTAAAGGTGAAAACGAGAAACATGCTGTAAAAGAATAAGATATTAATTTTCATGCAAGCATTCTTTCATGACCTTTAAAAGATATGGAGATTGATTATAGAGACCAGAGTTTGTAGTACATACACAAAATATGGTTAAAATAAACTATTGTTGTTTTTCTGTATTGTCTGATTCTTGTTTCCATCTTCCACCCATGAAAGGACTGTTCTATCAATATCATATTATTTAAAACCCAGCGATTTTTCTTTCTGAATTATAGTAAAACCTTTCCAGTAGTTAATGAATTGATGAATCAAAAAAAACAAACAGACCAATATTTTCAATTTTTAGTATTAGAGAATTGAGCAAGTTTTGCTTGAATGACAGTTTGGTAGGGGTTTGGGAATACAAAGCTATTGACTTCAATACTTAAAACACAATGAGGAGAAGATCCTCAAGCAACTATTGATACAAACTTGATCTAATATGCTTAATTTGCAAAACAAGCTTTCATATGTCCATTTGCATTAAAACTTATCTCCAATGTGGGGCACTGAAACATGTTTATAGACCCTATATAAAATGCCAAAAAACATGCTACAAGAGTCAAGTCATTTATAAGATTGCACTTTAATCAAATATTTCCACTGAAATGTCAGCTCATGTAATCTCCCCACCTTTGCTGCATATTTGTGTTAGCCAATCACGAACAAACTACGGCACGCCATTTACTCCTTGAGGAAACATTGCATTATGATACGTAATGCCAACAGGGCTGCTCTTTCAAGTGTTTACATTTTTTTTTGCCTGTTCAAAACAGGGCCTGCTCTAGTGGCTTCTCACTAATGCACCATTAAACTGCTAATTTTCTTATTTATTCTACTCCTGAGGCTCAGGTAAATTAACGGGTGCTTAATGCCGGTAAACTGTTTGGTATGCTGGTGGTTTTCTTATGTGTATAATATGCGGTAGAAAAAAAAAAGACCGAAAACTAAGTAGTAATTGATGTCTCGAACAGAAAATGATCGAGGGATACTTAGGGGCAGTGTATATTTGTTTATATCAAAACAAATACAATGACATAACTCGGAATAACTTGAAAAATGTATCTGGATCGTTTGGAAAAATCACCATTATTTTTTGTAAGCAGTGTAAGTTTCCAGGGCTACTATATGAATATTAAAATGATCTGCATTTTGTTATGCTAGAGATACCGACAGCAGTGAAGAAAAAAAAAAGTCAGAAAAGGAGAAAGGGAACAAAGAAAGGTCAGAACTACTTCACTAGGCAACGAAGGGCAGAAAACAAGACTAGGCTGTCTTGCAAACACTGCCAGGGGGAGGCAGGAAAAAAAAAAAAAAGCTTCTATTCAAGACCTGGCCCTGTGTTCGGACGCCATATAACTGATCAGTGAAGACAGTCCAATGTACTCAAGACGGGGAATATATGAAACTTTAACCCGGAAGATATAGTTACAACAGAAATGGAAGATCAAAATTGGGAAAGAATGCAATACTTTATGCTTTGTAGCTGGCTGTCAGTTACTGTACCCCGGAGGAGACCAGAGTCTTTTTTGTTGCATTGGGTTTCCGTCTTTTTCGTTTTTTACATCCAGGTCAACTCTTGATTAATCAACATAAGACCAGAGGAAAACTTGATTTTTTTTTTCAAATGATGCACCTTTATTTTCAGACAGTAACAGTGCATCTTTAGAAGTCAAGGGCTCTTTTAATGCGGCTCCTGCAGCATTATCATCATCATCGACAGAGAACTGAAGGTAAGATCAAAGGGAAAAAAAATCAAAGTATGGGGCTGTGAAGATAACATGGACATACAGGCGACTAGCAACAGACAGGCACCTGGCACCTGAGCCGCGTTATTACTGAGACGGCAAAGCAAATCGATATTACACAGTAAAACCGAGTTCTGTGGCTGGTAAGCGCTCAGGAATGTGACTAGATTTAACAAAAGCGCATCCGGAAGAGACCTTGTCGATCTGATGTGGAGCATATTCTGTTTTGCACGCCTACGCATCACAATTAAAAAAATAAATAACATCTGCGGGGGAGTCAAATTCTACCGCCAACTGTACTCACACTCGTTGTTTAAAGGGAAGGAGAGCTGCCCACTCCCTGTTTCCAGGTCGTCAGATATGAAGTGGGAGCTGGATGCCAGCAGCAGGACCTATTTCCCATGGTCAACTAACAGGACACCAGGCTTTCACTGAGAGCAGGTCGATCACTATATTTGCCGCGTCGCTCCGTAATTCCCACGAACCAAGTGATTCACGGCCTGTAACGTGATGGCCATTAACGCGGCCTGTCGGTGGGTTCATGCGGACCAAACGACCAGCATGTGCATTTCGCTGCTCACGCCTCCATACAGGTTCGTGTGGCCGTGTCTGCAGAGCCAGTTCGTACCTGGAACCATGGGTGTCGTAGCAACACGACCCTGCTCCTCTCTGTTGGAGGAGGGAGTCTTTTGAAGATGATGAAAGCAGTAACACTAACAATGAACTAAAACACATAACTTGTCCTCGTGACAAAGGTGTAACATCAGGGGAACCTAACTTGACTCAAATCACAAACTTTAATAACTTCATGAATATTTTTATTAGTTGTGTCTATCCATGTGGAACTTGACAAACCTGACAACCAAACAGGACCGTCTGATGAAAATTTGCGAAGTGTTGCCCGTAACATTGACATTCGCATTGCATTACAACGTACAGTCAAGGTTATTACAGCCAATTTAGAGCCCATCATCATTAAGGTACTGTATGCTCTGTGATTACACTGCTAATGTGACATTTTGACACACCAGTGAAGTTAAAGGTTCCCTTGGATGCAAGAGGCCAAATTAAGATTTCATTAATCAATACTTTTTTTTTTTTTATGGGAAACCTATACAGCCAACGTAAGCATGCTTCTAAAATGCCAGTTAACTTTGAAATCAGTCAAGCAATGTTTTTCCTTAAAAGCCACACTCTTTTCTTTTTTAATGTGGATGAAATGCACGCTGGACATTCATTGACTTCATAGTTACACCAAAAATTGTAATTATTCAAACCTTTTCAAACCTAAATATCTTCCAAATGAGTGCACGCAAAACCATCATGCGATGAACTTTCTATTTGTCAGTGATATGTACCGGTCTGTGTATGTGTTGTAATGGTATTGGGGAAGGACATGCCTGAAGGACACTGCTGTGCCTATCATGTCTCCGATGGCAAAGAAGAAAAATAATGACACTGGATTCTTATCAGTATAATTCCACATACTTCCATCGTCTCTCGTTTTTGAGCATGCACCATCTAAAAATGGACATCTTTCATAGAGCTTCCTAAGACGGTTGGTTTCGATGGGTTTGCTTACTATGTTTGAATTAGCCAGTGATACAGCAAAGCACACATTTGGCTGTGTATATAAACACTATCACTTATCCCCACTCTTTCTATAGAGTTAAATGCACATATTTGCACTAAGGCACAGAAGACATTGGAACATTTGTACATTGTATCGGTTGCTTGGTTATGGTCAGTGTGGGCGACCTATAGGCAATATCTGCTGCTGCAGGGTTTTTTGTCCTGTGGAAACTGATATACTGAGAGGCACTGACTGACCCTGATTAGCATGGCAGAAATTAGCCATGTACAATCTTTTTACAACGTGTTCTGTCCCAGTAACATCATTCACACTTTAATTGATCTAATAACTCAGCTGGTGTGTCCACAGCACATTTCAGGCAATGTAATGTAAAGCAAAGATGTGTTCAACAGTAAAGGGCAGACAGGCAAAAAAAGAATCGCTGAACAACAGCATGACAATAATAAAAACCCTTATGAAAGAGTGAAAAACAATATGGTTAAAGACTGAATAAAAAATACACGGTTTGTTGAAACTGTACCGATTCTCATCATCTTTAGTTCCTTTCGGCTTTTCACAATGTCAGGGAACACTGGGACCAAATGTTGCGCCTGAGCCAGGAAACAACTTTGCAGTTCCAAAGTCGCAAACAATCCATGTTTGAACGACTCTCTTTCACACACGCATGCACACAGACAGACGCACACACAACGTACACCCACTGATAAGAGCAGCACTAACAGTTGTTTGTATCTTTTATATAAACCTGGTTAATGTACATGTTTTAGACCTTGCAGCCATTAAACAAATCAGCGTTCCACAAATGTGTTCCTTGCAGGTCTTCTGTGACATTTACAAATGGATGCGATCAAGTAAGTGAACCACTTATGGCTGCAATGCTCCGGTGATTGGGAAATACACAGCATTTAAAATCAATTCTATGATCCCGGGGAGTTATTACTTTTGTCAATATATGTCAGGAAATTGAAGGTTTGCATTTTGTACCTTTAAGTTGTCACATACTGTATAGATTTGACATGTGTTTGAATGATTATAAGGTCGTGACAAGTCATTTAGCAGCAACTCAAAAAGGCAGTGGGTGCTGGGTTTTGGAAAAAAGATATTCGCATATTCCTGAATCATAAACATTCCCTGCAGACACTGTATATCTTGTATCCAAGCCCCCTGTATTATCCCCCAAAGGGCCTCACTGTACGGCGATGTGCACAGTACCGGTAAGTCGTTCATAAATATTCCAGACTTTGAAGGGAAAAGTAGCAAATATCCAATATTGTGTTAAACCACAGGCACTTTACAACAACTTCATTGCAATGGACTTTTTCAAAAAAAAATGGCTGGCTTCAGTCCTGGAAGGCCAAAGCTGACGATGCTGCTGGTCAATAAGTGGGATGGGAAGAAAAGACGAAAGCCACTGAAGACTGTGCCCAGTTTACGCCACGTGGATTGCTGTGTGTGGGCAGAGCTTAGAAATATGGGCCACTTGTGACACAATCATTTATGTGTTTATTATTTGTCATCTTCACACTATACTTAGTATTCACTCCAGTTCCATGAAGACATGTACAGGCAGTGTGGGCGTAAAGGGGAAACCTTGAGAGACTGATAATCATGTAGTGTAAATGGGTCATTGCATGAAAAGGAAAGATCAATAAATAGAAATGGAAACCATCGGTTTTAGCCGTCAACTGCATATTAAACATGCTGAAGTAAAGTTAAATCAGACTACTCATTTTGAAATATTCTGGCTGCATGACCTTGAGTTTAACTTGCCAACACTGGGGGACATTGATCCAAGAAAAAAATTTGTGGAAAAACGGCCTGTAGCAAATTAACGTCAAAACGTACTTTTTGCACACACATTTTTTTGGGTCTTGAATGCGATTTAAGCAACTAAATTCCTAGATTACGATGCTCACATTGCAAACCGTTCTTTCAGAAGTAATATTTTTCAAGTAACACATCAATGGATCTATATGTGCAGCTGTAAGCATCTTCAGCAAGGTAGTAAATACGCTATATTTAATGCCTTGCTGCTGTAGTTAAATGTGTAATATAGTGTAAATGCCCTGGGCTGCAATGGCACTCAGCCTCAGCCTTACAGATCCATGAAGTCTAAGCCATTTATTCCTCATATTTGCTTGCAAGTAAAAATGTGTATTCTAAATGTAACTTAAACCGGTAGTGGATGTTTGAGCATGAAACTCCAAAAAGAAAAGAGAAAAAGACCTTAAAATAAAATGCATTGTTATAGCTTTTTCTCTTTCAGATAAATTGTGGGTTGTCCCTGCTCCTGTCTCCATGGTGACGGTAATGCACAAGATGGTAATGTAGAACAACAAATAAAAAAGAAAATTGCCGAGAGAAAAACACATGGGTGTCTTGTATGGTTGGACTGTGGAGTGAACTTGCTCATAGTCTAAGCACTCACATTACTCTATGTCCCATTCCTGTTCATGCACATACATTCTAAAACCACAAGTATTTATTTCTTTATGTCACATAGGGAATTAATACATTGAGTTGTGCTCTGTATTCTGTTCTCTTATACAGTACTTTGTATATACTACTAATGTGACTGAGAAATGGGGATTCATAAGTTATCCAAATATTTTGCGTAACGTACACCAACAAATAATGACCATTTTAGAGTGATGCATTATTCAAGTGTAATAAATTCAACTTAAATGGTTCTCAATATGTGCGCAGAATACTAAGGCATAATGACACACATTCAGTCATTCATTATCGTTGGAGCCCATTTCCAATGCAAGGCTACGGTGGGATACCAGTGGAGAGACCGTGCTGAGTTTATGGCCTGTGATGATGACTGGCAAATGAGATTCCTAAAAAATTGCCAGGAGCCATTGTCCTGTATCGCAGCGAATGGGGTTCCGTGATTAAATGTCAGCTTCAAAAGAATGAAACTCTCTCTCATTCAAGCATTATTACAGATGTGTTTCCTGACAGGTGGGGCATTCAAAAGAAAAGGTGGATATTCTACATCGCATAATAGCATACAGTGCTCTAATCTGACATGTAGACCTTTCCTTGTGATATTGAGGATATTGAAGGACGAAGGACAAAGAAATGTGTTTTAACGAAACGCAATTGGGGTTGCTATACAAATGAGCAACTGAGTTTTCGAAATATACTTGACACAATCATTAGTGCTCATGCTGTAATGGGGGCAGTCCAAAATGAACGGCTGTGACTGGTCCATGATGCGACATTACAGAACGTGCTATCCCTACAACTAAATATGGAGTTAAATTCATGCCAAACTCATGCCTGCAAATGGTTATTTAAAGCATTGACTCAGTATGAAATAATCCTCAATGATCCTTAAATAATGACACGTTGCACATAGAAGGCAAACACATGCAGATAGTGAACTACAGTCACAAATAGTATGTGTATGTACACACTGAAAGGACGTTGGACCTCTTTCATGACTAACTTAATTTAGTTTACACAAATGATCAGCTTAATCTATTTAAGCATACATGTTTTTGTATATGCATTACATTTGTTTAAATAAAAAGAAAGTTCTATTATATTCTACATCTTGATGTATAATAGTGATCTCGCTATGACTTGCAAGCACACATTTGAAGGTCAGGTCTTACTGAGAAAAATCCTCCAAACTGTGCCAATTCATTAATCTTAAGGCGCATGGCAGAATAAATGTATCTGGATAATAAATGTCCAGATCAAAGGCTTTTACACCCCTAAAGGCATGAAATTAAACTGAAGCAAACCTTTACATTTTTATATGAATTCATTTATTTTATTGAAAGGGGGGATTTTTCTTCTCTCCTTTTCAAATATAAATCACCGCCAGTAGAAAATATACCTCCATTTTTTACCATATTTTCTGGAGGTCACAAAAGCAAAATAGATCTAAAATGATTCCTGGTGGTACTGGGAGTAAATATAGCATTTGAATGGGTGGGGCATTTGAGGACAACCCGTGACATATAATAATTGACAATATAACAATTCTCATACATGCACAAATTAATCGGCGGGCCAGATCAAACTGCACGGCGGGCGGCAGATGGCCCGCGGGCCGTAGTTTGGACACCCCTGCTCTAGGGGTCCAGTGCTCTCCTCTCTCTTTCTTTTAAGTCAGAGTCCTTGTTCTGACCTCACCTCATATAAGGGCTAAGTTAAAAATAACCACAGCTGCCCAGCTAATTAACACTTAGCATGCCATGCATTGTTGTATACATTAACAGAGACCTCAAACTGCATCTGTGTTTGTAATAAAAATGATACAGCTTATAAAAATGTAATTTTTCTATTTCTATTTATAAAGTAATACATCCTCTGTAAATGTAACATGCAAAACATAATTAGGGAAAAGCAGTCTTCATTACCCCTGCCCTTTTTGCTTGAACACAAATCATTACATATTATTACATGAAATGTTGCTTTATTGGCTCTCAGCGCACACTACTACTTCCAACGTGGGAAATTGGCTGGCCTAATTCTAATTTACATTATAGATAAGCTTGATAAGCTCGGTTAATGATGATGTGGTTGTAAGAAAAAAAATGCTTTTGTTTTTTTTTCCCACTGTGAAAAGTGTATGAATCAGTAATGAAGCACAACAGTGCTTGTGTGCCCAAACCATTAACACAAGGTCTGCTTCCCACATAAACCTGAAATAACAATTAATTATTGCAATTTTCAGCCCAAACTCCATGAATATTCAACTTGAGAAGAGTTAACTGTAGCTAAAAAGGAGTTATCGGTATTTGCTTTCACTAACAGAGCTTGAATAATGCCAGAATGTCCCACACCGGTTAATGAAGATGTAAACCAAAGAAATGTCATAATGAGCCTCTGACAGCCTTCGACGGTAATTATACACTATAAGCCATTAAAGATATGCTTCAAAAATTAACAATTTTAACTATAAAATGTGATACATACATGCATTTTGAAAATGCAGTAACTCTTTTCTGGGGAAGTATATATTTGTCATTGTAGTAAACTCTGAGTCAAATGTTTGTGACTGAACAATTTTGCACAGGACTACTATCCACAGGTAATTCCATCTGGGCAGGGTATTTGATGGGTTTTAAAATCAGCTTTGAACGGAAGGTTACTGCAGTGAGGACACTATAATAGAAAATGCTCACCCAGTGGTAAACACTGCGTTTTTCACTTTGTTCAGTAAATAATCATCAGCAAATTGTCAAAGCCCCCCTCCCAGTTGTTTCCTGGGATTTCTAATTGTTTGCTGAATGTATCCACAGTTACAGGTCAACCAAACCCATAGATTGACATTTGTATATTTCTCTATATGGCGCAGTTCGGCATAGTATCTAGTTCAAACGCAAATGGCTTGGGATTCGGCCAGCGACAGTGACTTCGCAATCATGACAGGCCAGACACTTAAAGTAAATCTAATAAAATGAAGTACCATAGGGTAAAGTGGTGAGCAGCTGAATGACTTTCAGTAATGTATCTGATTATACTTTATCAAGACAAATGTTTGACATGTTTGTTTTCCCCACAGACAAAATCTGGTCCTTATGTGGAAGGAAAAAAGGGAACTCACACTGATGGCTTAGAGTGGTGTCCAATGCGTTGTCCGGGGAAAGATATAATTAACTGATGCAATCCATTTCATCATGGCCATCCATCACACTAAGGGGGGGGCAAACAAACTACAGTACTCATGTAAATTATAGCACCAGAGAGCCGCCGGCTCACGCTGGATCCTTTTCACCCATTTATTAATTTATTTTGTTCACAACAGCTCGGCCCCCAGGAGCTCGAGGGGAAATGTGAGACAATGACTGTGACGGGAGAAGCAGAGAAAAGTTTCTCCTCACACGCTCCTTTAAATCGGGGAGGGAGAGTGCCACAAACAGTCTGCAATTTAACCAAGCGTGAGCTTTTGTTGTTGTTATATGAATGTTCATTATCATTAATAATCCTAATGCGACAAAGACAACTACAATCGAAAGTGCAGAAAAGAATGCCCTTGTATGGCAACATATGGAAAAGGGGTATTTTGGGAAGTATTCACTTTGCACTCCATGTTGGCATTCAGTCCAAAACGGGATTGGCATGTTTAAGGGGGCAGAGATGAAAAATCGGGATTATACTCAGGAAAGCCTATTCATTTTGAAAGCTAGATTTGTAATACGATGAATGGGCTGAGCTTTACCTTCACTCCGTTTCTAGGAGATTGGAAAAGTAATCTATACGTGAGACTTTGAGTGATTAGGGGCATAAGCTAATCATTATTTCTTTCAAAACTCCGAGCATCCACAGACGACATAGTGGTGTACCTCCGGATTTTAGAACGTAAATATGACTATTGGAGTGGATCTTATAGGGTGTACTTTAGATTCACTCGTCACGCATGGTGGAAGGTATTTTACATTTCTTACTGTTTCAATTCTATATTAAAATGTAAACATAGCGAAGGGCTCTACACTTTTTGACTTTGATTAAGGGCATTTTAAAATTGAAATGTGCCCACCTTGATTTTTTGCTAACTAAATGATGGGTTTAAGGCAGTTACACCATTAAGATAGATGATATATATTAATGTTGTATTGCATGTGTGACTAAACATCATTGTGATACTGCCTGATAAAAGACACAATAGATGACATTTTTTAAATATAAACTAAATATTGTATACAGATAAAGGTAAGAAAGGTTTGTTGATTTTTAGATTTTTTTTTATCTAAGGGCAGAATTCATTTTGACCTACCCAACTCTCCAATACAAAAAACTGAAATGCTTTCAACTTCTACTCTCACCCAAGAGCTCACAATTTGTTGTTGGTCCCAATTTCGCATGTGTATCTCCACATACACCAACAGCAAACCGTTCAATCCTCAAGGCCAAACCAAACGATTCTCCTCCTCAGATTTTTGTCTTGCCGAGCAACAACAAAATAAACGCAACAGGCAAATATTACGGGACAATAAGGTCAGCCAGACGACACTGTAAACAGGGGTGGCTGTATAATGAATCCTGTTCCTCTCCCACCTCTGCGAAAGAAAAAAAAATAGGAATATTCTGGTCAATGTTCAGCAGAGGACAAACGCAGAAAGGGTTAGAAATCCTGCAACAGATGCCGCCAAAGAAGTATGTCACTTCCTGGCAAAACCTCCCCTCTCAAGTCATGCACACATCTTGGCGATGAATCGCAGCAGATGGTATATACAGAGCTTACAGGAAACCACGGTGACATCTGCAGCTGTGTCAGCCTGCATCTTTTGAAAAATAGAAGGAAGGGACACAATTTGGTCCACATCAAATGTTTTAAAGCAAAAACCAAGGCCATTCAATTATTGGCGCGTGTCGCCGTGACATCAAAAATACAGCTCCGTACTTGGCTGGCCGGTCTTTTCAACGGAGAGCAGAGAGAGCTGTGAAGATTACATGCTGGCGTATAGCTCCTCAAGTTCAATAGCAGTAATCATGAAATGTGCTGCATTTGGACGACAAAACAAACACACAGCCAGGGAGCAGTAGGCATCCCCCTCACCAAACAGGTGCACAACTCGGAGCCGCTCGTGCACACGTGCGCACAGAAACCCAACAAGTTGATGAATTCTGCGCAACTTAAATCTCGTTTGGTCGTGAATACGTTTCTTTGAGGCTTTTATCACCGTCGTGAAGGTGCGCCCATTTGAATGTTTTTGCGAAGGGCCTGTTGTTTTCGCCCAACCTTGCCAACTGGACTGGGGAGAGGAGGAGGGGGTTGGAAGGGGGCAGGGTTTTTTTGTTTATTTTGTTTCAGAGGAATTAGTTGGTATAAAATGGGAATATTGTATGATCTATTGGCTATAGGTGACTACAGTTGAAATGAATGGTACCTAATGTGTATAATCTGTTGCAGGGTTTGTTTGCAAACATTTTCGGGAAAGGCACACTATCGTTGTTGTGTGCCGTATTCATTGCTTTCGTGTACGCGGGTCCGGCAGATGAAGACGAGAGCGGTCGCCCCACGCGCCGCCTTAGGCTGAGAAACACGTCCAAGTCGAGGCATTCATCTAGCAGAAGGTCTCTTCAGCTGTCAGATATGACTAAATGTTCCTCCTTTGTCCTGATGCACTGTGAAAGTGTTTGTGTGAAAGCGCCCAGAAAAACCTGTAGCTTTGACAAGCACACCCGATCAAAGGCAGGCACATTTTTGCAGACGCATACAGGGTGCATACCTGCATACATACACACACGCATTCCTGCTTACATTCACATCTGCCACATAAGCGTGGACGAGGCCTACGTCTTCATTACAGAAATCGCTGTATGTCACCAAACCCTAACCCTGGGATGGACACTGGACACTGTCTAAGCAAGACCGAACTTAGTTCACTCATTTAAAAGGAATAGTTCCAGCAGAAGTTAGTTTTTTTCCTCATATTATTTCTGTTCGCAACCGCAAGATTTGAATTGAAATTCCGAACGATGAGCTTGAACACGATACGTTATCATAGCAGTTGCAGGAACGCTTAAAATGGGCTTTTCAAAGCGTCGCGCAAGCAGGGTGCGACTGCACCGAGACCGGCGTATTTTATCGCTCCACTTTTCACAGATCTATGCATTTAAAAGGATTTTGTCTGGGGCATTTTTTTTTTCAACTGGTGAAGGCAAATGCTCGGAAGAGAGATGAAGCAGAACAGAGACTTGAGAAAACATTGCCCAGAAGGGGTACGCTGGAGGGGGAGATTTGACTGCAGTGAAAAGCGTTTTAAGCTGAGACCAGCAGCCAGTTTAAGTCACTCTGTCATTTGGTCAGGGGGTCCCGAGAATTCTCGAAGCACTTTATTGAACATGGCATTATTGGTCACAGCTGTAAGACTCCATAAGCCTCGCGGCTGTCTCGTTTTACATTTACTTCTACAGCAAAAACCTCACCATTCAGATAGAGTAGACAGAGACCCAGTGTTTGCATCAAAATTCCGTGCAGGAGTGAGCTGAGCAGACATATTAGACTAATTCATGTTGAGCTTTAACCAGGTTACAACAAATTGCATATCCTTGTTTTAATTGATTTCGCGTGTTGTGGAAAAGGACAAAATAATTACAAGCTCCAGAAAGCTGAAGGGAATAAGTCGTAATTCATTTATCACACTTGTCACGTTTGCTTCGTTGCCAAGGCTGTGACATTTAGCGTATGATTTCTGTCCATCAGATCATCATCAGTTCTTTGCTTGGTAAATATCAATTATGTGAACCGGAAAGCTCATTTAAGAGAATCCCTAACCGTTGAACAACTTCAGATGTTATCTTGCCTGAACAGATGGGTAGTTGACTAAGCGTTATTACATGTTCTACATCCTCATGCATTTATGTGTGTCCATTTGTGTGCGTACACATCTGTCCCCATTTGATGTTTCGCTCGGCTGAAACGAGAGACACATAAATCCTTGACAAGGCCCCCCTGCGATGTGAATCTTGTTTGGTTTGCAATGTGTGTGCGGGAGTTGGAGAGAAATGTCCATCCTTCACTTGAGGATTTTAAGGCAACTCTTGTGTGGGTCCTTATGTTCTATAGCAGCAGGTAATACAAGCTATCCGTCAAAACGAGGAGAAGAGCTTGAGAAGCACCATGAGTGACAACAGAGCGTCTTGGATGACTCGGTAGGTGATGCTGCGGCAAGAGGTGGAATACTCAAATGTGAACCATCACATGTAAACAAATGAATAAATAATGTTGTCAGACCTCTCTTAGGGAGATATGTGAAAAGGACGCAATAGCGTATAGGCGGAAGAAAGGGCTAAATCGTCAAAAAGGAAACCCCCACGACTGTGACGTCACACTGCTCTCCATTCAGTCAATGGCTACCATAGCAAAAAAGAAAACATGTGCTCCAGGCTAGGCGAATGCATGCAGGGCGTTTGCACGAATCAAGGCCCGTCTAAAAGTCGCGAAAGACTGATAACAAAGGTCAGACTCTGCAGCAATACCAAACCTGTTCTGCTTTATGGCTTGGAACGCTGGTGCGTGGCAGAGGGTGAAAAGATCAACACGGTCTTTCACAATACATTCCTCTTTAAAAAAAATAAAATAAAAGGCACATCCCCTCACCTAAAAGGGCCTCAACTATGAATGAACAACTATATGAGAAGTCTAAAGTGTGTGTGTGTGTGTGTGTGGCACTGGAAATGTGTATACAATGGTTTGGGCATGTCCTCAGAATGGACCATAACAACACCACACGTGAAACAGCCTTGAGATGGACACTACACAAAAACAATATCTTCCCAAAACAACGTTGTGGTGAACTTTGACAGAATTTGTCACTGGTTTCTTCCTATCCCTTTCATTCACTTCCCACTTTTTGAACCTCTCCTTGAGAGACAGCATGGTAGGGGCCGGAGAACATGGCCCTCTACAAATTAAGAAAAAGAAGCTCGCAAACGGACAAAAAACAACATCAATGTGACAACATGTACGCTGCATACACCCAAACGCACGCACGTCTGCACGCACGCACGCCCACCATGCAATGTATACACATACACTATGTGTGGTTTAGCAAAATCATGTTTGTGTAATTCAATAAAAATGGAATATTGGTCTGAAAAATGCGACAACACATTGGGACTTGTTTGCCTTCTTGAATATGTTGTGTTAACGCAAGCATAGATATGTATCTGTCAGACAGAGTCTCAGCAGGCAAGTGCCTCCTCGCAGCTCTTGTCAGAATCAGGGCACTAGTTGCCCTTTTCTCAATCCCCCACAGGTGTCCAGTGATTCAATGGCCTTCTCTGAAAGCTGTGCAGCATATTGGCAGAGCTGATACACATGGTGTACTCACCACCAGCAATGACCCTAATCTGTATGCGCCGAGGCATCCCACTGTACTTCTTTGCACATAAATGCCAGTTGTCAGAGGGAGTGTGTGTGTGTGTGTGTGTGTGTGTGTGGGTGGGTGGGAGCCGACTTTGAGAGACGGACACATGCGGTAAGAAGGGCTACTTAAAGGAATGCTGCAGTGTCGTCACTGGAAACTCACGCTCCTGCTATTGCATTTCCGCCAGGGCTTGCAGCGGCTTGTTTTAAAACTTGGACACACATACAACATAATCAGGAAGTCATCCTATGGAATACTATGCTACTATGGACACACAGAAAACCCTTTAAAATATAAAAGATCATTCAATAATATAAATATAAACTGACACATATAGTTGCAAAAATGGTCTTTTATTCATATGGTCATATGAATCTGAATGAATATGATCATGGTCATATTTTATATGATGTCACAAGCCTGTGGCCTGTTGCTATCCGCTCAATATGGCTGACCGTCTGAGAGACTGACCCATTTATTCCCCTGATATGTATCGATTTTATCCTGGCATAGGTGCAAGCTGTTTTTAACATATCACTCCTACAGCGCCTACCCACGTTCCATTTCTCAACTGATGGGATGCATGGTCATAACATCTACGCCCCAATGTCACTGAGTAACATACGATACGTCGATAAAAACAAAAAAGAAGATCCAGCTCTCACGGCAGTCACCGCACTGAACAGTCGCAGTAACAACTGCAATGAGGAATGTTCAGTAATGATGACGTAATTCATGTGACAAACATCTCATATTTCTGCGAACATTAACAAAACAACTATCGATGAAACGATGCCCAATTATTATGAATCAGATGTTATTTACGGGGGAATTTTTACCAGAGTTTTTTGGCCTATAGAAGACACAAGGCCTTTCCACATGCTTGATGAGTGCGACTGCGGGAAGCCACAGATGATTAACCCAAATTGAATCTTTTCAATTTGTTTTTATTTTCGGATAATTGCTCAGCAATCCTACGAAATAAAAACAACGAAAGCTAAAAGGTAATGACTCAGGCCGAGCAAATGATTCTCTTTGTCCAGATCTGTTCTTAAAAAAAAGAGGTCAGGGGGGATTTTTTTTTGTCAAAAGGTAACCCCCTGTATGTGACAGATTTGAGTGACTACAATTATACATGAAAGCATGGGCTTATGCATTTGAAGTAGAAAGTAGCTTTTTGTACGATTCTTTCCTTTGACAGACAAAATAATAAAACATAAAATTGCTCAATTTACAACATTTTCTTTCAGATCCTGTCAGTAATTTGGAATAATAACTAAACTTCGAAAAAAAGATAACACATAACTATTACTTTAAAGCCACCTAAAATGAATTTGCCAAGGACAGATTTGGATCGGAAATTTGGGAAATTAACTGAGAATAATAAAATGAAATTCACATTTATAATTATCGTCAGACTTAACTTGGATTAAACTAAATTCGGTAGTTTGCCACCGTCTGTCTTAGTCATTGGTGAGCACATTCAAAACGATTAAACGGATTAAAAAGCTATCCAAAATCCTCGCAGATCTGCTAAATAAACGACACTTAATAAACACAACGGAAATGACAATGCACTGAAGACTGTGTCCAGGATTGATCGAAAACCTCTTTTTCAGCTCTTGTTCATTCATGCTGAGATTTAATCCTATCCCCTAAACCTCTCCACGTGGAGTCGACTCATTCCATCATTTCCACCCAATGACTCCGCGATGGGTGGTCACAGTAGACGGACAGTTCACCCCATGGATCTAGGTTTCGTAGCTTAACTGATATTAATATTGCATTGTGGCAGCAGTTATATTGGTGTCCTCCCCATTTGTGGGGGAGAAAAGGTGCAAACTAAGCACAGATTTGCAAAAATGTTGATGACGATGACACTCAAAACAATCACAACGTATCCTATACATTTTGCACTGATTATTTAACGTTGTATATTACAATTTCGTTACAGTACATAAATGAACAGTAAAAACAAAAAAAGCAGATTATTAACTGAAAAAGTATATTTTAGTAATGACTTTACATCACATTACTCTAAGTTTTACAAATGCACTGACAACGGGAAAGTGAATGCATTCATCGACATTCATATCTGGCCCATTGTTAGCGTTGTTATGGTTTGATGGCCATAATGTGGTCGGGGATAGAAAGGCACCTATAGCTCCTTGAGTGGCCAAACCGTGCCCAGGCCTTAAACTAGAACGGCTGTCCTTCGTCTTCACTGTTGGAAAGTCTGTAGTGTTCGAAACAACCAGAAACACACAGGCTGATTGGCCAAAAAGACATTTACAACCATAACAGCTACCCTAAATAAACACAAAGGCACACAATGACAAGGCACTGCACTGATACACAAGATGGTGTCTAGGATCGATCGCCTACACTGTATTGCTACGAGTGTACATACATGCTGAGATTGAATCCCATCCCCTAAACCTCTCCACGTGGGGTCTACTCACTCCATCAATTCCACCTATTGACTGCACGATGGGTGCTCACAGTAAACGGACAGTTCGCCGCAGGGTTCTGGGTTTCTGAGCTTAACTGATATTAATATTGCATGGTGGCAAGAACTAGATTGTTGAGAAAAAAACAAACAAAAACTCAAAACAATTGCCATAGGCTCTGTTTAGACCTGGCATTAATGATCAAACTGCAGCTTGGTGCGACCTGATACATGTTTGTTTAAATAGCAGAGGAGTGAACTCTAATCACAGGCTCTAGATCTGTCGAAGGTGATTGTCAATGTTTCTTCTTATACGAAAAATGCCAATGGCCACCGCATCTCCAAAGACAGACTTCGACCTCACGCTTTACACGTTTTACATTCATCTGTCATCTGTAATGCCCAGCCAAAATGTCGGAGCCAAAGCTGGCTATGGTACGACGGTTAACGGCAGATTCTTGCTTCCAGTGCACTGGAGATGTAGCCAAAAAGTTGGAATGAACTGACACGGCTGTTTGCCGTCCAGTGCTTGCATAATATGAGCCCTTCCCACTAACCTTTGTGACGCTTACATGAGACTACAGACTGGGTGGCATTCAACGGAAAGAGACGGCCCCTGTTTGCTCGTGAGCCATTGAAAAGCGAAGGTCAAATGTCTGGGGACAGTGCTTCAGTGCTCCTCTTGTAGAAGACAGCACCAGGCGTGGACCGCTCTGTTCAACACCCCACGGATTGGCCGGTCGGGCATGAGAGTGCCAAGGTGGTCGGCCCGATTGCTTTGCTTCACCGACGCAAGTCGAGGACAGGCCGTGGTGTCGTACACCAGGCTGTAGATCGTGCCGTAGACAGTGGCTTCCTCTGCCCGATATGGTGGCTTCCATACTATGGACTCCCAATGACGTCAAAAAACGATGGCCTAAAAGCAAAAAAGACTTCCTGTGAATTCATTCCTGCAGTCAGTATTTGGAAGGGAAAGGGAATTAAGGTTATATTTTGACCGACAAAGAACCGCAGTTCATCTCATGTGCCCTTGAGAATCCTATGAATCACCGGCCAGATACAAAATCAATCAATCAATCGATCGATGTTTATATAGCCCATATTCACAAATGACAATTTGCATCGTGGGGCTTTACAATCTGCACAGGCTGCGACACCCTCTGCCCTTAAGCCTCAAAAGGGATGAGGAAAAGCTGCCAAAATCTCCTTTTAATAGGGGGAAAAATGCAGAAACCTCACGGAGAGCCACAAATGAGGGATCCCTCTCCCAGGATGGACAGAAGTGCAATAGACGCCGCATGTACGCGACAAGTCAACGCAAGAACAACAATTATAGGAGAAGTCAGAGAGAGGAAAAGTGGTGTTAAAATAACCACGTAGGAATGTTTATGACATGTCTGAAAAGCCTTGTTTATTGTTTTACAACAATGGCAAAAGCAGCCGTGGCTATGTTAATAGTGTTGCATTGCATATGCCTCGTAATGGCTATTTAGGGAAATAACCTCGCACAGGTAAGGTGGCTTGCATATTACACTGTAGTATATTAGTCTTATACTGAAACAATGATGTTTTAATAAACCAAAAAAAAAAAAAAGGAGAGGCTGAGAAGAGTTGAAGTGGTGTAGAGATTTGAATAACCACGCTGATCGATAGTTCTCGCTTTGCTGATTATTCTACTTTGCTGTAATGCTGCACATAATAGTTCTTTATAACCAATTATTTCAAGTTGTCAATTTGATTACAGTGAATGAATGAATCTATTAAAATATGATCAAACTATTAACAGAACAATTATATTTGTATTCACTTAACTTCACTTACAATTACTCTCATTCTTCCAAATGTCCCCCATTTTCTCGAAACAGTCTTTAAGCCCACCTCCCATCCCCCAGACTCACACACGCATGCAAGCACATATACACACACACACACACACTCACACACACACGACCACCACCACCACCACTACCCCCTTCATCAGTTATAAACAGGTTTGCTCCTTTACTTGGCAGTACTTTTCTTCTGCTCATAGAGCCAGCTTTACAATGCATTACCCCCACTAGATAACCTAATTCATTATATTGTATATCATTTCTAAATTCTGAGTGTAACTATTGTTTCCATTATAACTACTAGGTCCCACTACCGAGCAAAATTCCCTTTTTATGCTGCTCCAAAGGTGCACATAAATTAGAGATAAACAGCAAGGTTTAAAAACATTTCTCTTAAAAACCTATAAACTGTGAAGCTGGGGAGAACACACAGGGGAAAAGTGGAAAAAGAGGAAATCTCGCTTCCTGATCAAACCCTGCCACGGGAAGTGAAAGGCTTCAGAAATCAGCGTGTTGGGCAGCGGTTCCGTAAACAAACACCCTTCAAAACCAATCTTTGCCACAATGTTATCGACGGTGCTTTTTATCACGATTGTTTTTGTTTGTTTTTAATCTTTTTTCAGTTTGGCAGTATGGAGCATCCGGGATTGCCAACCTTTTTATATAAGTTTAAGTTTTTTTATACAACAATAGCAAAGCACAGATTGACCATGTCCATTAGATTGAAATCACCATCCTTAGGTAGTCCTATTCTCTAAAACTTTCAAAATCCCATACGCCTTAATACCCGATACAACCAATTGACTGTCACACTGAGCAAGTCCTACATATGATCGTTGTTATCTCAAATACAGTCGTCGTTTTAAACTTGTCCTTTTGAGAATTCATTTCAACGTTTCATTTGTATATACCACATCTACAGCATCCTGCGCGCGGCACATCCCCGTACATTGAGTAACTGACTTTTCACTTGTTCGACACCCACCCAGGACTGTTTTTGGCACATTCCTGCATCGCGGAGCAGATGCTGTTTTTCTACAGCTGGATTACTGCGTGTGTGGGTGGAAGGAAAGAGAAGAGGAAGGTGACTCACGGCAAAGAAGAGTGCAATGCGCCGAGAGAAAGAAAGTCCTGAAAAGAGTTGGACAGGAGTAGATCTATCACCGTTCCCACAGATTAATCAATTACACCAAGCCCCCCCCGCCCCCCCCCGACAGGCCTGCCTGGTTGGGATTAAGGCGAAAGGTTGAATACAAACTAAGGTCTGTGAGAGCAGATATGTAATTGTTGTTGTTGTCTCCTCACTAATCCACTTTGTGACCCTGTGTTCATGCGACCACATTCCTCCCTTGGTTCTCCGTGATCAGAGGAGCTGCAGCTCTCCTGCCACAATCAGCAGAAATGACCTTTTCCTTTTGATGCAGATTTTTTTACGTGGCGCTTTTGATTCATATCAGGTCTGATATAAAATACTGTGTAGCGCAACGAGCGTTTTCTATCAAGTCCGACATTTGATATCAAAATGAACCTAATGAGTGGAGTATGTTAATTAGGCTGCGTCAATCATTCCCTATTTACTGTACGGTGCATTAGATTCACCCTCCAATGATTTGAGTGTCCAAATCAATATATAGATGTTAATATCCCAGATGTGTGAGTCCAAAGCCATAACTGCCGTATAGAGGAAATGTTAATTAGTGTGATTACAAATAATTATGAATTTATAAGAGTTACAGAGAGATAAAAAGTAGCATAAATATCAACACAAGGTGTATTTAATGTGGCCTGTATGATTTGTCCAGGTTTTATCTTCAAAATATTAAACACAGTTTAAATAAAGCATTAAAAAATAGGATGACATTTTGGGAAACAGGAAAACTTGTGTGACAAGTTGTAATTGGAAGTTGCGGTGGTTTTCCGGAAGTCTTGTGCTGGAATTATTGCTTGGCTTGACATGGGATTTCTTGGAGTCTCCAAAGATTGTGTGGGGAATCTCACGGTGACACATACATTCAAAGGAGTCACTGCGCTGGAACAGAGCAGAGAGAACAGCACTCCCTATTAAAACCACATCCCTTCTTGTACTAAACTACGGATTGTGTGTAATAGTGTACCCTTTTCCCTTCATCATTGCACTAAGCAAAACTGGCTGTTCCGCCGTAAAAACCAAGCAAAAACTGCAACAAGCAAACAAAAAAATAGGCATATTGCCCTGCACATAAAACCAGACATTTAATTTACTCCTTGGCCATGCCATATGCAGTTTGTTAAATTTTAAATGAACACCAACTTGGAAAAAGCCTGGACGTTATGGATTCAAAAAGAAAGCATAGAGTACACAGTATGAACTCAAGATGTCGAGTCCACTTCATTTCATTTTTAAATATGCAGTCATTATTGCCATTAAGGGCAGGAACACGTTCCAAAAGAAATTGCGAAACGGGTAGTTTATGGTTAGTAAT
Organism: Colistium nudipinnis; assembly: GCA_016785305.1. NCBI lineage: Eukaryota > Metazoa > Chordata > Actinopteri > Pleuronectiformes > Rhombosoleidae > Colistium > Colistium nudipinnis. Next base: position 443,713 of record JAFBJU010001301.1, read on the forward strand.
TCATTATATAATTATGGGACTTTAAAAGAGCTGATAATAGTCATGCTTTGATTCGAAACAAGAGAATCCAGCTTCGTGCAAAAATGCATCGCCGGTTTGCCACATTTTTCAAGAATCAATATTCCTCAAAGAAAGATATGTAGGGATTCGGTGAAAACCACGTCACGTAATATGATATTATGACATTCCTTGATGTTTCAAAGTCAATATTGGTCACTATGTATAATTATTAGATTATTACACATGACCTATATCATTCATATTATGAATTATAGAATCATATATATATATATATAAATCGTTCATATTGTTTTTTGTACTAATCTTCAATGTGACTCTGGCAACAAGTGATGAAGATAGGAGGTGCATATTATTATAACAAATTATCACACTCACGCTACAGACCCAAATCTCAATACGCACGCACGCACGCACGCACACACACACACACACACACACACACACACACACACACACACACACAGACAAGGGAAATGAGGATATCCAAACCCCAGACTCATCAGTGTTGTTTTCTTCACACCCTGTCAACATATCGACACAGGAATTTGAGTCAATACTTTGCTCATGCCATAAAGTCTTTGTACCGAATATATCAAATGGAAAAAAATGCTTATATTGTTTTTTGTACTAATCTTCAATGTGACTCTGGCAACAAGTGATGAAGATAGGAGGTGCATATTATTATAACATATTATCACACTCACGCTACAGACCCAAATCTCAATACGCACGCACGCACGCACGCACACACACACACACACACACACACACACACACACACACACACACACAGACAAGGGAAATGAGGATATCCAAACCCCAGACTCATCAGTGTTGTTTTCTTCACACCCTGTCAACATATCGACACAGGAATTTGAGTCAATACTTTGCTCATGCCATAAAGTCTTTGTACCGAATATATCAAATGGAAAAAAATGCTTTCTCTGGGAGTCACTGAGTTTTTGGACTTGCACAAACAGATCACAGCTCACTCGGACGCCATTCTTTTACAATTATTCCGAGCGAAGAGCTCTGTTTTTCTCACCGCATCACTTACACCCATGAGCAAGCCCTCAGTAATTTCCTTTTGGTTGTCACCCCGGTGACACCTTGGGGGAAGGTTGTTTGGATGAAGGGGAGGCGGCCCCGCGTGTCTCGTATGACCCTGGACTGCCTGTGACATTTAGGTCTACGGTTCCCCCGGGTAGATCATTCCCAACCCGCCTGAGGTCGGCCTCGGGGCACATTTCTCTGGCTCCGCTGGCCGGTTGCATCGACAAGCACTTTGCTTTCCAGCCAAGCAATGGATGTGGAGTTGCGGAGTTTCTCCACCGCAAAACGAAAGTGAACCTATTACAACGTAAATACTAGATATGACCAGAAATGCACGTCAGATTATTAAGCACCTTGAGCCTCAGACTATAGCCATAAGGTATCAGCGGTTGTTGTGAAGCCCTGACTGTTCTCACCCAGGCGGACCCTTCTATAACTAAATGCAAACTAATATCTAGCTGTGTCACTTGTTATCTGGCTTTACTACTTGCTTAGTAGATCACCTGAGACGGATGGTAATAAATAAATTTGCTGTGGCAGTTTTCAAATTGAGGTTTGAACTTTGTGTTAAACGGCATAAGGTAGTTTGACACTGCTTAATAAATGATTCTATAATTCAATCAAATCAAGGTTGGCATAAGACAAGTCACAGAGTTGACGAAGAACATTGGTTTGCTGCAAAATATTGATCCCTAAAAAAGTGTGTTGGTTCCGTGTTTGCGATGCCGTGCATTACAAAAAAAACTGCTGAGTGGGGCGATATAAGATAACAAAATGAACAATAATGAACAAATACTGAACTCTGTTTCTTTTTTTTTTTTCCTTAAGGGCATGAATATCTCGTTACATGACACTCCCAGAGCAACAGGGTCTTCATTCACCCAATAATATCTCTGGCTTGCCTGGCCCTCTGCTTCAGTGCCTCCCTCCTCAGGGGAATTTCACACTGACTGGAGCCTTGGCTGTAATGAGGTACGAGCAGCCTCTCAAGAAGAGAAATACTATGAAATTGCAGGGTAATAAAACAACCGAAAAGATCTGGGCTCGTGTAAACAGAAGCCAACTGACCAGCACGCTATATTACATCTGACGGGGTATTTGATTGATTGATAAGCTGCCAGGGGGCAGCGTGACCAAACCTGCACCATGGCCAAACAAAACCAGGCCACAAGTACGCCTCTCAATAAATCATAAACACCGCAACAAATGTGTCGTCATAATAATAATAATCATAATAATAAGCTTTACTTGTATAGCACTTTTCATACATGTGATGTCGCTCAAAGTGCTTCGACAATTTATACAGGAGATAAAACAAATAATGTCAACAAAGAAGCCGTGTGTGTGCTCATCATCATCTATGTTTGGTAGGATTTGGGTATAGAATATTTCATTCGCAATTTGACTTTTATTTAAATGTGATACAACAATTTTCCATGCAAAACAACTTCCTCTGATCAGGGGGCAAACATACAGACCTTCGTTATTTAAATGAAAGCTTGTTTTCCCCAGCCAATGAGAAACTCTCTTTTCGGTTTGCAGTGTAGAATGGAACACGTGCATAATAGTTACTTGCAACAGTGAGTAAACATTTTTCCGTTGTAAGCCACATGTCCTTAAGTGTGAAGCTGAAATATTAAACACATTCCACAGGTTTTAAATGTTGCTCGATGGCCACGCTGTCCCGTTCCATTTGTTTCATCCACAGAATGCGCACCTGTCAGGGCTTGCGCTGGCTTCGGTGCAGAGGGGGCTTTGTTTGTTTTTAGCTCTGCCGAGCACGAGTGGGCAATGGGTCGACGGCTGCACGGCGCTCATGTGAGAATTTGATGAGCCGTGAAGCTCACCAGAAGGATTTTTTTTTACATTTACAAAAGAATGAGCGCAAGAGAAAGTATTAAAGCACTCGTAAACACCATATCTGAGTTAAAATTGGAACTTTTTGGGGACATGCAAATGCTCCAGCAGTGAAACTCTGCAGCTTGCAAGGAATTACTTATACATATCAATATTTAATTTTACTTTGTTAAATAACATATGCCATCACGCAATGTTATGTTAGATCTTTTTCCAAACTGAATTAGTTAGTCAAAATTGCAAGTTCCTTTTTTTTGATTACTTTTATTTGCTGTTTATGGCCGATTATGAGCGATCAATGATGTGATCAAGAGCCTCATGTACAGTTTGTTCATGATGACATAGAAGCCATAGAGTAAGAACAACATATATGGTCTATTTACATGCTATTTGATCAACTCCAAAAAGCAGTTACATGCCTCTTTACTAACTCAGATGTAAAGCAAATACACAGCATGTACTGACTAGATTACAGATGACTAGAAATGTCTAATTCGGGAATTAGTGCAAATAGTATTAAATGATATAGCAGAGTGCAGAACACAATGGTGCCCTGCAGTGTAGGGAGCCTTTAGAGGTCTCACGTATTATTCACCTGCCGTCTGCCCTTTGGCCTGACTCCAAGTGTCGCAGATAAGACCTTCCTGTTTATACTCCATCTTCTGAAAAAAATCAATACTGAAAATGAAAGGAAAATGCCTCCAGCAGAGCCACATATTGGCATGCATTTTCATGTTGTCACATATGGTGAATCAGAAAACCGATCTGTCGAGGCAGACAAAAAAAAAGAATGGTATATCACTGTATTGACTTATAGTTGCATTTTTTTGGACCACTTTCTCTCAGGGGGGGCACACCCGGGGCACATGGAGAAGTTGCTTGCTTGTGTTCTATGGATTCCCCTGGGGAGCCTATGTCTTTATAATAGTCCATCAGCCACCGCTTCGGGGCACAGGCTATCAGCATTCAGCCCCGCTGTACCTATCGACATACTGTACGCTGCTGAGAAAGCAAATGTACTTAAACTGTCAATGACCAGCAGAAGTCTTGATTAGGGGAGTGTGTCTTCCTTGCAACAAAAGGCTGCAACATGGTGACTGTATAATAAAAGGCAGAAACCGTCTGCTCGGACACTTTCACTTTTTCTTTTTATGCTGAGCAGCTTTTTTTGTGCGTGCCTCAGAACGGTTACAAGTGAGATGCATTTGATAATGGATTATACCCTGTAACTTTAATGGTAAAGGCTAAGACACCACCAGAACATTAATGGTGCTGATGTAGGATGTGCAGAGATCGATATTAAATGTTGTTGCTCTGATAAATCTATTCAATCTTTTGGAAGCAAATTGAATTGAACACAAATTTACCGGTAAGTAAAATAAAATTCATCAACGAATTAAGCGTTTGCATTCAGGGTTATTCACGAAAACCTATAAAATATAGCGTTCAAACAAAAAACTAAACCAGACCAGCAAACTCGCAGGTTGTAAAATCAAAACTTTCTACAGAGTTTGGCAAAATTGAGTTTTTCACCTTGAACATACTTATGTAATCAATTGTCTATAAAAAGAATGGATGAACCATGGCACCTTAAGTGATGAGACCAGGGGATGCTGTGTTGGTAAATTGTTGCAGTAAACAGATACTGCATTTTAAAAAGGCAGATTTTCAACCATGGCCAAGTTTGATGCGCAACGTTGACATTGAAAGTAAATCATATTATGTATCCACAACGGAGCAAAGTGGGCTCATCGGAATCAATATGTAAGCTCAACCATCGACTGCACGAGATTGTTTTGCTCGAGCCACTTAGACCGACACGCAACACATCTCATTTTGCGTCCCTCTTGATGGCACATTTCGATTCAGCATCTGTCACACTACTCAAACAGATTGGACGACACCAAGTGACAGAAGATGAGAAGGGGAAAGAGAAGAACTCTCACAAAACCAATAAAAGGGAGTTTATGTGTGACCGGGTCCACGCTCATTTCAGTCCTTGCACTGGAAAGCCTTCGCACAGATACACAATTGCGCTTCCAGCGCACTTATTCTGTGCACCACAATTGCCCGCATCTGAAAGCGGGCGATAAGTGTCTGCTCAGCCGTCCCTCTCCCTCCCTGTGTTGGCGACTGATTTATATAGCGAGTGAAAAGCCCAGTCGAGTGACTTATTGAAAGATGGGAGCTTGAATTCAATTTGTCTCCCATGTGCTTAAAGTGCACCCTTGTACGGTGTGCTGTCTTCAGGCTGGATGGAACGGGAATTAACCTTCTCCTCCTGTTCTCCGCTCTCGGTACTTAATAACAATGTTGTACACTTTCTTGCGTTCCCCTCCTCCGTGATGTGCAGGGCTTTTCATCCTGTCAAAGGGTCAAATGTCATTTACTCTGGCCAAGGTCTGAGGTACCATTGGCCATGCCGTTCATCCCTCACCCACGGTTAAGGCTGCAACGTCTTTCTTGTTACGTTTCTTTAAGCCTAATAAGAAAAATATGTGTGCTGGGCAACAATTACATTTTTTTAATTGCGATAAAATCGCATTATTTCCTGCGATTAATGGAGATTAATTGCATTGTTACACGCAAGATTCCATAATTAATTCAAAATGAATGTATTGCTCATTTCTATAATAAAAGTACATAAGACCATCATTATTTCATGTAGGGAATTATGTGTATGGTATTATACAGTAATATATACCTGATAGGGTTTTTTAAATTAGCTGTAAATAAAGATAAAAGTGATAAATGTAATACCTGCTAGGTAAAATGTGAACCCTCAAAAGTGTTACATATATTTTACTTGCACAATTTGTCAAAGGGGGCCATACTGTTATTATCCAACAACATACGTCAACGTTGTGACACTTCTGTAAACACTCACACTTTGACTCTAAAAGCAAGGCTGTAGCATTTAACGCACGTCCAAAGCAAATAGGTAATTAAGGATTGCACTCCCAGTGACAGTAATGGAACAAGATATGCCGAGCTATGGCGAGGAATCCAGCACACCCATGCTCTGGAGCTGACTTACGTCAGATGACTAATTTTAGTTGAAAACAGGGGGTGTTTTCCATGTCAACTTTTAAGTCTCGGTGTCAGGCTTTCATAAAAGTAGCTATTTGAGGCCGTGCTTCATCTTGTGGTGCCACAAAAGCTGTAAAAGAAATATATGATAAAGCGCTGAAATATCTGTCTCTTTGAACTTCACGTGGAATCGAAAAAGCGTCTCACAGCAAATATGAATACGGGCGAATCAAAGGGTGTAGAGCAGAAAGAGGGGTCGGCAAAAGGCAATTTAGTTTCTTGAGCATTCAGTCAGTTTTCTATCACATCATTTCACAGTGGAATATTCAGTAACCCCTTTGACTTGTTGGCCAATTACAGTAAGTGCTCTAAAGAGGATGGTGATGATGATGATGACGATGACAATGACGATGATGACGATGACGATGACGAGGACTACACAGGGAGAAGCTAACATGCCTGCTCTGATTCCCAGGCTGTGGTCAGGACTCACAATACGAATAAAATACAAGGCCTTCATCAAAATGCAGATTAAGAAAATTAAACTCGATCGTTGCGGCGTGTGAGGCTCGCCATTTTTCTCCCCAAATTCGCTGCAGATTCGTAATATGAAAGTGACAAAACAAAGCTTTTGCATTCAATCAGTGTTATTTGCAAAAAGGTACAAAAGATCATTATTTATACTTGTTCACGAGCCAGACTGGTGCACAGTCAGTTTTGCTCCTTCAGTGACCCAAAGGTGACAAGGATCAGCTCATGATGAGTGTCTCACGCTTTTCACCGATGTACGGTCTGTGATGAGTGCCTTTCACTGAAATCTCAACACGTACACTAATCCACAAAAATAATGTTCTTCCGTTCAGGTGCCGCTCCCATTCACGGAACATGAGCTTACTCGGGTGCTGAGCATCAAGACCACATGAAAGAGCTAATGAAATCAGGTCAACGTCAACATATTTTCCACAAAATCCAGGTGCAGATAATCCACCCACGATTTCATTTCTTAAGACTGGAAATCTGGGCTAGTGTTGTCGCAATATCAAATGATGAAAAAGATGCATCTTAATTGGACTGTTTGCCTTTACCTCCAACGCCAAACATAATTAGCTTTGGGACACAGTTCTGAGAGCATGGGCATGGCATTGATTAGTTCTTTGCCTGCAACGGGTTTCAAATAACTTAACTTAACTTAACTACTACTGTAAAAGGGGGACTCTGTGATGCCTGTGGGCGTGTGCTCACTGTCAGCTTCATCATGACAATATTTCCATATTTCACTGCATGTCAACAGGCCCCCGGATGGTAAGAAAAAGCACCTGTGCTTACATCCATCCCTCTCATTGCCATTGGACCACCACGTGTCCAATACACAAGCTTACTGTTCAATAAAACGGGCAAACTCATCCAAAATACTGCTCTAAATAAAGTACTTTTTACCAATGGCCGCTATTTAACAAAACATGTTATTGTAACATTTTATTATATTATCATCACCAAGTTTTCCCACTTTGTTCCGTCCGATCTCTAAATTGGTCAGTACGTCCTCCTCCTCCGTTGATATAAGCTTCCTGAGTGTAGATATTTGGGCCCACTTGTGGTGATTGTATATTCCGCTTTTTCCCCCCTCATTTATAGTGGATTAAAATTGAAATCCTGCATTCTAAAGTATATAAGCTGCTGCCTTTTGTCGGTTTTCCTGCTCATTCTCCTAAACCCTGGTTGACAGACTCTGCTTTGCATAGAGCTTGCGCGTGGGCCTTTCTCTCTCACCGTCTCTCCCTGTCTGTCAGTTGCGGAGAAACATCCCACTCCCTATTTTTTTCCGCTGCTACTTAGGAACCACGCAAAAACAAATAAAAATCCAAAATGATAAAAAGACGTACATGCAACGCTTGAGAGCATTTGGAATTGATGTATGCAGTTTTTCTTTGATTATTATTTTACATGTTCTACCACTGAAGGGAATATACCACTCTATGCAATTAACTCAAGAATCCGGTAAAGATATAAGCTTCTACTTGGAAACAGGGGTGACATTTGCTTTGATTTGCTGATATTGTGAGGACGACTTGTCCCCCCATCCCACTGCCATTTTGTCTCATGACAGATGGATGAAACCAAGGTCACGTCAGGGGAGGGAGCTAATTTTCTACTCCGTGTTGGCAAAGACTCGCTGAGGGTTTTTCGCTGCGATCTAAGCCTACACCCCTGAGAATAAGACGACGACCTTGACCCGGGCCTCACATCATCTAATCACGCCTTTTCTCCTTGTTCAGGCTGACCTGTCCACATTACTTGGCGCACTCGTGGAACACACACAGATTTGGACATCTGATTGCGTGTGAACTAAAGCGTGCACAGTAGGCAGTTGAATGGCAATGCTCACACGGGTCGGGTTTCGAGGTAATCTGACCCACCTTAATAATCCCAGTGGTTAAAAGCCAAGGGGTTTGCGGAGATTTCATTCAATCCTAAGTACTGTCCTAAATGTGTTCCACTGATCGATGTTTGACGCGACACCTGATCTGGCATCCAATGAGGAAACCCCCTGTCATTCCGTACACTTGGCAGACAGAGTGTGACTGTAGAAAGGCCTTCCCTAGCTGCGGTGAAGAAGTTAGAATGCTTTACAACATACACTGAAACACTCAGCATGAGCCGTGTTTCATGTGAAAAGAAAGGGGGATTCACTGGTGTGTTCATTCGTGGGGGATGGAGAAAGAGGAGATACGATGCCTTGCCCTGGGAGACTTGTCAGGCAGAGCAGGATCAGTCCGCTTGCCACAGGGTGCAGTGTCATGTAAACAGGCACTTACAGGCAACCGTGACCTTTTATTCATGATTTGTTGTTTTTGGGTCTCCTCCGTTTCACACTCCCCGTTCTTTACAAAGCCCCGGACAGCAGCAGACATTGACCCCGAGGCCTTGTCTCTGTTAAAGTAGTCATGTATGCAGGGAAGGGCAGTTAAAAATGCAGAAGCAATTCTCTTTTTCCCCCCCCAGCGAAAAAACCAACGCATTAATAAAACTTGCTCAAATTAGTGGTGCATTGTCAAAATTATGCAAACATTTGTGCTAATATAATAATCCACTTTACTGTGACAATGTGAACCAGAGGATAGCAAATATCATAGTTCTATATATATTTTTTTTCATGGGAAAAGGATCATGTGAATCACTCATACCGCAATTCAGTATCAGCATACTGTGTCTGATTTCTAATGTTATAAGGAATTTGGAAAAAATTACCCTTTTCTCTTCGCTTCAATTCTTACCACTTAAAAGTGAAAGATCATTTACATGCCAGTATTGTCAAAATGGTCAGGTTCTTTACTAGTATTGGATTTATGAAGGTTGAACAAACCTGGCTTTTCTGTCCTCCACTCAGTACCACTCTGCCAAGCAGCAATATGAAAAGAAAAGAAATCCTCTTGCTTTCGTTGCTGCCATTGCTGCCTCTCAAAGAAGGTGTTGGCTCAAAGTAGAGCCTAGAATTGGATTATCTTAAATACTCAGTCGCATTATTGATTTACTCATCCATTTCATTAGCACTTGAGTGAAAGAAAAGGGATTCATACAGTACGCCAAGTTTATCTGGGGGTGAAAAACCTTTGAGTGTGGCTATAGTTCCTCACACAAAATTAAGTGTTATTATCTGGCACACACCGCACTGCCTCCAATCCAAACAGAACCTACACGATGTGATATTTGAGCGAATGATGCATTACACAAGCTACAGTATGAATCATGCAATATCGACACGTATTCCTAAAAACGGCTTTGTGTCAACCTTTCATGCAGTAGCATAAATGCACGAGCCAGAGAAGCCTGTATTATAGATACGCTTTCTATCTTGTACACTCACACTGAGAATATATTTTGCCATTAACGTTTGCCTTATGTCACTGTTTAGGTTGTTTTTTGCCAGTCCACTCCAGATACTCTCATTTAGGATTTAGAGGACAGCATATGAAGGCAAAGTGACACCTCGAAAGTTATCAACCCCCTTTGTCTTTTAAAAAGTGATGTGATATCAGCCTGACTTGACTTTTTCCTGTGAATGGCAAAGTAAGCTTGCTGTCGACTATTATAATGCAATAACTGAATTACATCTATCTGCCTGGGGATGCCAACTTGTGTGTGCTGAATTAGTTATAGGTGTCATAGGTTTGTTACCGTTTATCGACAGGCAGATGTTAAATTGGGTGTAGAAAAACAGTGAATAATAAAAAATAAAAAATTAAGAGTTCTGGCTATTATCTCAGTCCAGGTCACAGGATAAGAAAACTAATTTAAATGTCCTGTACTCCAGACACCCTGTAGCTGTAACTGGTAACTGGGAGATCCCAAGGCAGTTTTTCCCAGATGGATTTTTTTCCCCCTATGGCATGTTCTGGGTCTGCCTGAGGGTCTACTCCCAGATGGATGTGTCTGGCATTCCTCTGAAATAAATTATTGAAAAAAGTTGCTTTCTTGATTGTCCTTATTCGTGTTTTTTATTTTTTTTAATGGCAGGGGGGGAGTTGGTGTACATACAGGATAATACCTGTGATACAGAATGCTAACTGCCATTAAAATCCATTAGGATTACCTGAGCCAATATTATTGCTGCCAATGTTCCCGCATGTACCTTCCTGCTTACCGCTTTCACTTATCAGCTCATTAACTTTGTAAATTGTTGGTATACCTCAGATCATTTAAGCCTGTCCCTGGTGTGTCCCCTATGCCACTTGATTTGTGTGTCACTGAAAGGCCTCCCTGCTGCACCAACAGCTTGTGTCTGCCGCCTCTTGGCAGAGCGCGGTGGCTTGAAAGAAGTGCAGGTACCTACACAATGGCTGTTTGGCTTCATTAGCTGCATTTTTTTCCATCTTTTTAGAGGGCACAGAAGAACAATCTGTCACCACTGTCTAGACATGAAAAACGAAGAGGTGACTTAACAACGCATAATTCGAGAATCTACCTCTTGGCTCCTACAATCGATACTCTGAAAATTAGGACTCCAGGATGGAAGTCCTTGACCAACGTTGTACCCATTAGTCAAGGGGAGGCAAACATTTTTACACAAGGAATTCAAAAACATACCTTTTAGCAAATGACCCCAGAATCAATTAGAGGCTACCTGTCATTTCCACTCAAGTGACACAGGACATATTTTTTACCTAGCATAAATAAATGTATTTATTTTTCTTCTCCAAAGGCCAATTTTCCTGACATCTCTCACCGGGGCACAGACATGTACAGTATATAAAGATGAACATCATGATATATGCCTAACATCGAGAGTGCAAAATGGTGCCTGCATCTGGATATCGCCGCATTATTACTTTCTACAGTGCAAAGAAGTGGAGACATGGTGTGTGAAAAACATGCAAACAACACATGTCCAACCCTGCTGTGATAGGTTTTACACCTCACTTGTCATTTTGAACTAGCTTAGTATTAATGAAATCCATGAGGTGAGTACATTGTTAAAAACTGCCTACTTCCTTTATCAAAACATCTCTCGTCAGGAGAGCATTTACTTTCTTGCTTTCCGCTGTGGGCTTTGGTCATGATGTCCTGCAGTGATGTGGACTGAGGCTGGAACATGTCCTGCGGCTTTCAGATTCACTTAGCATTCTGTTCAAACTTTAACAATCTCATAAAGGAAACCCTCCACCCTAAGGATGAAGTGCATTGATTTTCCTGTAAATGCTATTTCAGGGACGGGGATGCAGAGAGGATGTAGAGAGAACCACAGTTAGTAAAAGAATAATGGGTAAGTGCTGTCTATGATGAACCTAATTGTGTTGTGCGAGATGCATCTGGTAGCAAACGCAAAGCCAATTTTACTCGAGCACGAGCGATTCCCTGCCTAATGATTTCATGAAAAGATAATGCACTTAGAGGACACAGTGCATTTTTAATAATCCCATGTGCTGTGTGGACACATTTCAGAACAACAACAGTTTCTGTGCAGAAGTTAACCTGTCTTCCTACACTGACTTTAACTTGAATAATAATAATGAAAAAAACACCACCACAGCTCTAAACCCAATGTTCTATTCATTTCGATAGAACAAAAATTATACTGAGCATTGCAAATACAACCGCTAAAATGGTTTGCCAGGAACATGTTGCGTCCAAATAATAGTGTTAGATTGAAATGTAGACGAGGGCTACCCCTCCTGAGAAAACCCCATTCAGCCCCTGGATCTATTCTCCCTACTGAGACATTAGTTGGCTCAAGTCGGACTCTGTTATATGCACATCCTCCTCGTCTCATCTATATCCTTTAGGGGAAAAAAAGTATGGATGTGAAATATGCAAAAGGATCACATTGTTGTACAGTGTTGTTTTGACTTAAGTGTGTCATATTATATTCTATTGTGTTGGGAATCATCTCATTGATCATCGGTCTGTGGTCAAGCTCTTGGTTAATAAGCCAAGAAGCAATGAACACAGCTTGGTTAGAATTGTGCGCGACACCTCCAGAGAACAAGGATCTATCGTGATGTACCAGGTTCTCCCACACGTGGTTCACCCAAATTGGATGTATGTGTGTATTGTATTACATGTGTGAATGTTTGGTTGGATCCCGTTGTTTTTTGAAGTGTTTACAACACATTTTGCAAAATAATTCAAAAGAAAAATATTGCATGAAAACATATTTATTTCAAAAGGTACTTCGATGCTTCTAATATGACCAAGTGTTTACCTGATAAATTAAGGTTGCATATTTGCAAAGGCACAACAGCCATTACGTAATGATTGTTTAGCTCCTTGCACACGGACAAAACAATGCTATTAATATTATTATATGCTTCCTCAACACAAATAGAACACTATAGCCCAACCAACAAATAGCAAAAATGCTCTTTTATATAAAATGCCACTGGCCTCCTTGGAAACTAAACTTACTTAAAGAAAAGGTTCTTGTGCATACATCTCTTTCTTTTTTTTAACCCTTATGCCAATATACATACCGTTTTTCAATGAACTTTTGTGTAATGGCATGAATACATGTTAAAATGGATATTGCCAAAGATATGAAAATATGAGGCTGTCAATGGAATTAAAAAAGTGCATTTTAATTTCACGGAAAGATTAGTAATACTGGCCTTAGCCGCCATTAAAGGTTAAGAGGCAAAGTGTATGCAGAAGTTCGCTCACGGCCCCGACTCATTTAAGGGTCAATATTCTCAGATACGTCTCTCTTTTGTCCCGCAGAGTCCCCCTGTTTTTGAATGCTATATTCTTACATCCACGTGAAACAAATATATGCTTTCCCCAGCACAATTACCAAACCATGACAGCCCATTTCAGCATTGTCTAACTCCTCGCTTACCGTTTCAAATATACCCATTAAAATGCAGATTGGTCTATTATCCTATGCCATAGAGCACTTGTTTACCAGTGAGACGTTGAGATTTTCTGCAACAAATTGCGTGTGTGTGTGTGTGTGTGTGTGTGTGTGTGTTTGAGTGTGTTTGTTTGGGGGGGTGTCAAGAAGCCCTGTGTTGCAACTAACCAATAATCTTTCTCAGATTCTATTTCAGTTGACAAAAAAAACTCATAATATATATATATACAGTATATATATGCAAAATATATAGTATGTGTGTGTGTATATCTACCTATCTATCTATCTATATATATATCGAGAGAGAGAGAGCAAATGGCAAATGTGTCAAGAGACAGAGAAACAATGGACTTTTCTGATATGTTCTCAAAGAGATTTTTGAAGGCCATTTCAGCAGTCATAGAAAGGTTTCTATGCCATAGTGCATATTACTCTCCCATTTCCACCTTAAACCGTTGCTGTCCCTCCTCTCGGTGTGGTCTCTTGCTCCCAACCCTGACAAGGACCTGCCAAACCCCGGCTACTTTTGATCCCCCCAGGCTGACAGGCCAATCCATCTTTACCTGCGGAGTACTAAATTTGTCATCACACCCGCCCTCTATCAAGGAGAATAGAAATAGATATGTTAATGCACTCACCCGCTCCCCAACAATCACGGCACAAAGCAATCTCAATTTCATTATAAACAAATGAAGTAAAGATGATATTTCGGGCACAATCCTACCACTTATTTACAATACACAGATTTGCTTAATCAGCCCACACAAATGTGGAAAACTTATTTCACACCTAATGTTTTGTTCCGGTTGCGGCAGGCGCGTCACATTGGTCTAATGGCAGTAAAGTATAGCTGTAATAATTTCATTCCATACAGTATATTTGGAGGGCAAACAGTTAGGTCCTGAATGTTCACACTCTACCACAGAGCCAATAAGCGATGTCAGGTTTGCAGCACTAACAGGATTAAGCACCACGACTTTATGTCTTTTACGGCCGCTGCCAGGCACAGGCCTGGAAATAATGGGATCAGTTTTGTAGCAGTTCATCATGGAGGGATCCACCTCTTCCCATATTTGCTCAGCGTGAAGGGCCCCGCTGCATATAGGGGCCCTGGCACATGCTCGTAAATTTTAAAACAAGTAATGGCAATGTGGACAAATACGTGCGGAAGCTGAGATGAATATTCAACACGTGTGGCAAGTCATTTCACCAACATGACTAACTTTAATGGGCACAAAGGTTGGTGATAAAGTGTGCCAGTCAGTCACCCATGCATTGTTAATGACGGCATTAGCTGCACACAGTTCATAAAGTCTTTATTAATTGGACCTTTCTCCTCTTCATTAGAAGGCTTGCGCTTTCAACCAAACCTGCCCACCGGGGTCGGCAACTTTAAATCTGACCTGCTCTACATGAAGTTTATATAATAGGATAAAAGTAAAAACAAGCTAAAAGCAGCATGGCTGGCAAAGTGAATGGATTGTTATGTTTTTTGTTTGTTTGTTTAGGTTTTGGGTTTTACGGCAGTTGGAATCCTTGAAATTTCATTGCCACCCGTTCAAGTTTTAACCCCTTCATTCTGTTCTCGTTTGGTCTGTTTTTAAGGCACATTAAACGGCAGACACAATACTTACAATAGCACGACTCATCGGATGACTCAAGATGATGGTAAAAGGTAAACGTGTCCTTTTAGAATTATAGATTATAATCATGCTCAAATTGAATAGCAAACCAGTCTCTTGCTGGTGGGCATAAATACAATTAAATGAAATAATGGCTTTGGTGAGCAGTACATTAACATTCCGAAATATAAGGTATGCATTTACCTAATTTGAAGTTGCCCTTTAAGGAATGATAATGGAGCATACCTGACTATTTGAAGAGAATTATTCATAAAATGAGTGTGCACATAGCGTTGCTGCCAGAAACCATTCAATGAGGGAAACTGAAAATAAAAAAAATCAGACGAACAACCAGGAGTCAGTGTGGTCAAAAATATTCAAACTACCAAAAGAAAAAAATAATAATTGCATGTTGTCAAGCGGGGAAAAAAAATAGGAGTACATTCATTCAACAAGTAACAACAGATAAATGTTGTTTGTGCCATGCAGCACGCGGCAATTTCTTCTGACGATGACAAAGGGGAGGTAAAAACGAGATTTTACTGGCATTGACAGGTGGTCATTTTAGACACGGGCCAGTTTGCAGTGGTGTGACGCAACATTACCTCATGACACATGGTTAAATCAATGAAATGAAACCATTAAGGCGAGAAGGTACACTTTTGAAGTTCGACAACGTCCCCTGGTGGCACTCTCATCAGCTGGCAGTCATGTAATCACTTTCTTCAGTACACTAGGCTTGCACTTGTTGTACAAAAAATCGTATAGATTTTTCTGTTCAAGGGTCTCTCTGTATATCTCACTGCGGGAGGAAATAGAAAGATTAATAAATAGCCCAAAATGTGAATATGGGAGTAACAGGAGGGATGAAACACTGGCTTGAAAATAACATTACAAAAAGCGGGATTGAAAAATGTTTTACTGGGAAAAAAGAAAAAAGAAAAGTAAAGTCACATTCAAGGCCCCCTTAACTGGAACCATTTTTGACCATTTTATCACAGGATCTCTCAGTATTTGTAACTCTTTGGGTTGGGCAAACGTTCCCAAAACATTCACTAGGGCATAGTGATTATCCCAGGAGGAATGGTAATGAATAACAGTAGCTGCTTGAGAGACTGCCTGTTTTATTACTCCATTATACATGAAAGAGGCTGAGGGCTCTCAGATGCCCTCCTTCAAAGCAGGAATCCTCGCTGCACATCTTTCTCTCTCTCTTCCGTTCTCATCAAATCTCTATTTATTTTTGCTCTTTTTTTGAAAATTAAATGTAGGCCAATCCAAACAGGATTATTTTCAATTGCTCTTAGTGCGTCTTCAGAAAATATGACTTTGGGAAACAAGGAAAAGAAAAGATCCCTGCTCCAACATGAGTAACTCTTAACGTGAATGAGGGGGATGACTAAAATTAGAATATACAAAAAAAAACAATGATCCATCATCTGAGTTGTGTTTGTGGTGCTGGTGTTTATTCATAAACTCACTAAGTGAATCTATTTTGTAGGCTTAATTATGTCCACTGATAATACGAATGTATCGCAGCATCACTAATGAGAGACGTGCAGTTTATTTTAATGACAAAGTTCTGTAGGTCTAGTAGTTTATTTTAATGTAACGCCACCAGTGGACAATTATGGTTTTGAGTGAAGCCTCAATCCTCCATCTGTCTGTGTTGAGTGTAGGTCACCCACGCATTGGAGCCCAGTTGGAGCCCAACACACATTCACAATGGTAAAACAAGTCAAAAAACATATATACATAATAAAGTTGATGCATTAAACTGTGCAATGAGGAGTGAAAAAACAGCAGCTTGTGTGTGAGGCAGACAGCGGAAAAAAAAAGAAATGATCATCGCACTACTTGGACATACCAAGGACCACAGGGAAGAGATGCAGAGTCAGACTGACCAAGGTCACAAGAGGTTTCCAAATTTGAAATGATCACACAATACATATGCTAATAAATAACTTGAATTACATTCTAAATATATAGTGCATAGAAAAAAGTAATATTTAATATAATAATAATAAAATAAGCTCTTTGGTGCCATAGTGTTGGGTAATCCTATGGGTGATTGGTAAAAAAAAAAAAAATACATTGAAGAATCAGCAATCATAGGACAACCAAATATTTAATTTTCTGTAGTTAATAAATGATGTTGGCCAGGGAACAAGTGCTGGGTGAAACAATAGTCTTTCCTTTTCACAATCTACAATGACATCAATGACATTGCAGACGTTTCTGTGAGCATAAGATCACGAAAGAGCTTTAAATGGAGAATCTGCAGCAGAGTGGTCAAAGTTTAGCAAAAGTAAAGATGCCCGACAAGCCCTGAGTGGGGCCAGTGGCAGAGACGAGGATGTGCTGCTCTCCGGGGAATGGAAGGAAAACAGGAAGAATGTAAAATCTATTTGGGAACACTGCGGACAAGGGCATGGCAGGGTGGAGAGAGGTACGGAGAGAGAACGTGTAGAAGCTGGAGCCAAGAGCGAGTCAATGTCGAGGGGTTTCATTTCACTCCAATGGTAAAAAAAAAGAAGACTTAATTTAATAATGTTTCGAGACTAATTTAAAAATAGAAACCTGCAGGTGATTTCCTACGAAGACAGATCCAGAGTTCAGAGTCCCCTCCACGGCACGAGGGAATCCAAGAACACTGACGGTGTATTAGCCTGCCATCTATAATGGATTTTTTTTTTTTTTTTTTTAGAAATGACAGGGCGAGCTCAGCTGGACCACATGGCCCAGACAGGCAGCGCAAGTCTGATGCAACACGTTATGTGAGGGAGTGTGTGTGTGTGTGTAATGATGTGTTTTGTCTCATTTCAAAGCAGAATTTTGGCAACACTTCTGTGCACGTTATCAGTGATAAGTGTGGTGTTAGTGCACCTAAACAAAACCTCAGCAGTCCCTTCCAAATGTGCCAAAACTGTAAATCCGTTTTTCATCATGCTTTAGAAGTCACACAGTGAGGGGGGGGGGGTTATTTTTTAATGGAGGAAACACGAGCTTAGTCCTCACATTCTTTGTCATATCA
Organism: Colistium nudipinnis; assembly: GCA_016785305.1. Classification (NCBI taxonomy): domain Eukaryota; kingdom Metazoa; phylum Chordata; class Actinopteri; order Pleuronectiformes; family Rhombosoleidae; genus Colistium; species Colistium nudipinnis. The sequence continues at coordinate 461,675 of JAFBJU010001301.1, forward strand.
GGACAAATGTGGTGATCCTAATAGCGTCTTAATTTGACATGGTGCAGGAGTGTGTCAGTTTTTCCTGGGAAACAAAGCCCAGGAGTATTGCTGGACAGCAGGTCTACATTAGTCAGCACACAGCCAAAGATTAATTTACTTCAATCATGTAAATACATGTAAATCGACTGACAGCTGTGGGGAATTAGGAGTGGATTTGTAGCAGCCTCTATCACTGACATTGGCAAAGCCAGGGGAGGACCTTGGCAACAAGCTACTACAATCCGATGATGCCAAATGGTTGAAATGAACCGGCAACATAGAAAAAAAACTAAGGATCAGAAGTCCAAAGCTGGACGGGAAACCTATCTTTACCTTTAAAACCAGTACCTAAATGAATAAAGACGGACTAGAAATCACTGATGCCTGATGCCTGATTTCTTACATTAGAAATATCATATCAATGAGAAACATCCATGTTTTGTGTTTAGTTTTATCCCAGTGTTATTAAGTTTGATCCTTTTATTATTTTGGCCCTAATGGTGGCCTGCATTAAACAAATATATCGAAGCATACATTGCGACCTCTTATTCCCAAAATTAAGCACGTTGCAGGACAATCCACCTCTTCCTACGGTTGCCAGAAACGTACGAGTTGGAATGGAAGGCGGTGCTGTATTCTTCCAGACTATCTGGAGGCAACTGAGTAGCGAAAACGTGCTCGGTATTGACAAGCAGGTCAAGCGAGGAGAGGCACACTGCACATTTAACCTCCTAATATCCGTTAGGAGACGGGGAATAAGAGCTTAGACATGAGCCAAAGAGCTGACGGCAGGCATGCGGCATGTGATCCCATGGTGGTGGCAGAAAGACACACAGTAGGTTGCTCTCTTTATACTTGAAACACAAGCTCATTGTGTTGGCACAGGTGGTACACAATCTCATCCGCAGTGCTCAATTTTTTGATGATACGACGGAAAAGAACAGACAAAAATAGGTTCCTCTCCTTAAAGGAGTACACATGTGTTTCCATCCACTGGCTGGCCGGGGCGTGAGAGTTGGTGTACTAACTAATCAATGTTGCAAAGCGTGGTGGAAACAGAGTTTGCCAATAATGGCAAATGTGACTAATGTGAGAGAGAAACATTTTACAAACTAATTAACGAGAAACCCACAAGCGCACATCTGTGTGGAAAAAAAATAAAAAATCAAAATTTGGATGGAGCTAGTTAGTGAGTTCTTTATAGGATGTGAAATCAAATTTGCTGCCGTTTCCCATCAAATCTTTTCAGAAAAAAAGTTACGACAACCTTTTTTTTGACATTATAACATTTTGTGCTGATTGATGCAACATATCATTCATCTGGCCGCACTAGGATGGTCGCAATCTTCAAGAAGAATAACACACCGGTCATAAATCCGATCCAGTGTACGCCCCCCCCCCCATCCCCCCCCCCCCCAATAACTGGCACACACAATGACAAAGCCAAAGCTCTTTGTATCCACACCACCACATGCGATGGTCAGATCATCCTGTGTTTGAGTAGTGGGAAAAGCGCCGTCATGTTCATGGAAGGGACGGGTTAACAAGGTTACGTTGTAATGGGTCTCTTTGCCTGCACTTTTTTTTCTCATCTGATAGGTCCCCGTTGCTGCCGTAAGAAGCCCAAATCATGCTATCACTGTGTATTCAGGGATGGCCAGGTGCATCATTAACACCGCTCTTATCACTGTCCACCACCGTCCTCATCCAAAGGCTCTGTTATCAGTGAGACCCATATCAAACCCGCTGCCTTGTCGGGACACGCGGCGGAAGATTTGCTACTAGGCATATTGTCTGTTAACCGTTGCCTGTTGGCCAGGAGGGGAAAACACGCCACACAACCTTGACACAAATGATTCAATGAGCACCGTAATTGAGTACCTTTCTCATTTCCTGGCAGCCATTATACAAACGCTGGTGGTAGGGGAGATACAGAATGAGGAGGATAAGAGGGTGGCAAAAAAAAAAAAAAAAGAAAAAAGAAAGGCTTAGGGACAAAAGGAAAAAGAAAAAAACTGGGAGGTAGGAGAGAGAGATAGGAGCTGTCTCTTATACACATCTAGATGTGTATAAGAGTTGGGGGAGGGGGCCGGGGTGGAATGAGCTGCGGATCAGAGGCAGAGGACAGGGAGGAGAGAGATTGCATTAGCTCATCATCCCCAGTGGACCTGATGGCTTTTGCTCTGAGGCTTAGATTCCTGAGAGCCCCTGTCCTTCAGCCTGGAGCATCTCCTACTTATTATAGAGGACCAGCCATTCAAAGCGCCTCACATTATTTTATATACACGTATATATACATATATACGCATATATACAGTATATAATGTTTGATATAATGACTGACATGAGTGTAATTTGTGGTGGTTACGTTCATTGGAAACTTAATGCTTCTTATTTCGCTGGGGGGGGGCAATTATTGCTTTTTTTTTTCTCCCACGTTGACCTGGATTGTCTGGTTTCATGACAAGTCAAGAAACTGCCGAGCCACCAAAAAAGTGGCTGCGCTAATGGTTAATTCACGAGAGCAGCCCTCCCTGCTCGAGTAAAACCTTTCTGTTAAACGTCAAACCTGCCATAGTGCAATTGCTATGTCAACTATAAAGTTATGAATGTTTCGCCCCCTTCCATTACATAATGTTGCATGGTGCTTATAAACCCAAGTATGTTTCTATAACATGTACCTTTGCATGACACTCATGACCAGGGTTGATTTAAACTCGAATGTTGTGAAAATCCCCCAGACACCACATCAAGGTTTCTGTTTTCGGCACTTCATCAAAACCGACGCTTTCCAACAGACTGTGGAGGCAGTAGACCATAAAATTAAAGGTTAGAAACGTACACATTAAAAGTTGCAATCTCCTTCCCGCTGGACTTACTGTACATTTTAAAGACCCTCCTGAATCACAGAGGAAAACATTTTGCAGATAGGCAGGACGCTGTTGCACAGCTCTTAACCAAAGTACACACGAGATGTTACAGAAGAAAAGAAGACGGTGCTTTACAATTACAAATCCAGAGGAGTCAGCTAGAGTCACTGACTCTAGCTGACTCACTGTGAAATCATGAAATGTTGAAATGATGGTTTGTCTAACTGGTAAATACATTTATTGTGAGATTGCAAAGTGCGTGGTCTTGGTTGTCAGATTCAGAAATGATTCAAAAAGGTTCAGAGTAAGGCCAAATTACTTTTATGGAGTGTTATTTAGTTTGCAAGCTTTTAGGATTGGCTTCGATATATTTTGATCTGAGCATTTTTTGGGGGCTGCATTGTCTATGTCCTGCCAAAATTTGGCCGGTCTGTGACAAAGGTAGAAAACAGATCCTTCCTCTTTGTACTGACAATTCATATGGTTAGTGGCCAGATTAATATTGTTGTTTTGTGTACCTTTTGTATAGTACATTCAATTACATCACGCAGGATAGCAATTTCTCTAGTTCCTTCTGGTAAAATTGGCGAAAGGGTAATTAAAGCAAATGCTGCCTATTGGCAATTGCAACACAAACACATATGCATATTAATATTCATGTCCATTCAAAGCCTAGCTTAATACACATCTAGTATTTGAATGGTGATAAATTGGCACATGCTAACGAACCATACATCAGTCCAGTGAGTGATGTGTGACCTCCCCCACCGGATTTCCTTCAACATATTTGCTTTTCATGAAAAGTAATTGACTTAAATCCTCATTCATTAGGAGGTGCAATTAATTGTTTTCGTCTCCCTATACAGCATGAAGAATGGCAAACAAATAGACATTCATCAAAACTTAAATTACAAGCAAACATAATTAGGAAAAGATATTAATTTGACAGAGTACTTGGAGGGCTGACTACTACTATTAATTTTGCCAGGAGATTCTCTTTACACCTGTTTTTTAGGACATTTTTTTTTCAACTGATTAATATTAGTTATTAAGTATTATTCATTCTGCCTTAAAGGTAGAATATTTTATGCGAACAATCACTTAAAATGCGTAGGTTTGGGGAAAAACTCAATTATTAATTCTTTTTCATTTTCAGTGTCACGTCTGTCTGATACATTCACCCCTCAGGTGGGATCTGCCATGTTTCATTATTTAAACCAACACACAACACTTACAAATGTCAACAAGGCAAAAAAAAATATATATATATATATATATACTCCGGTACCAAATCGTAACAGAGGAGGGTTAATTGCTTGAACTGTGTTTGTTTGTTTGCTGCGAAAATGGAGACAGAAGCCTACGCTTAACTTTCCAGCCTAACGGCCTCAGAAGACTTGACAGGCATGGCTAAACATAGTCATAGTAATTCAAATTGGAACTCATACATGAGGCCACCAATGCGTTGAGTGCTGCAGTGGGCATGGGGGCCTGATTACAATGAATTGATTAAGACGGATGTCTGCTACATGCTCATTTCCGAACCCCACAAAACATTCCTGACATCTGTCTACTGACAATAATTGACTCTGCCAGCACAGCCATATAAATGACAGGTGGGGGGGGGTTACTGAGAGGAAATGCCACCCCCTCCACGGCCCCACATGGTCTGAGATGAATGTACATTAACATATCAGTCAGGATGAGCTCATCACATATCATCTAATTATCTTTGTGTTACATGCCTGTTCCGCTGTATCTTTTATTTATTTTAACCAAAAAAAAGGGGGGAGAGCTGAATCCCCTTAAAGTGCCGGGCACATGCTTTATACTGCAGTGCTTTATTCGCACTTCATGTGCAGAGCCTCCAGGTAGGCAAAAATATTGGTGGTTATTATGCATTTGCTCTGGAAGATTTTTAGAAGCTGTACTGTTCTGGTGCCCCTCCGAGTAGAATGTGTAATGCATGAAAGTAATTGGTATACTGGGTATAGCACGGCTGACATTTGTCTCACATTTATTTCCTTTTCTATGACCTCCTTGTACAGTCCAAAGCACTGATACTGCGCCGCAATGAATTAGGAGTTCCACCGTGTGTGTTTATGTGGAAGAGGATTTATGTTTTTTTCTGAACGTAAGCTGCATTGTCTAGGTCGAACCCAGTGACGTTCTCATTGGCTATCTACTGATTTTGCTCACGCTCGACCGCAGCCACAGACTCTGTGGAAAGGTTGCACAGTCTCTTTGAGGTGTAATAACGGGAACTATTCTCTTGTGTGCATATACATGCACACAAGAGAGGCTTGTGCTCCGAAAGCCCTGACACTGTCTATCTAAAGGAGGAAGCACACTTCCCCTCCTGGGACATGAACAGGTCATACCACTGTTTAAAGCTGGCCAGTTGTAAACAAACAAAAAAATAAAATAAGAGTCACTGCTCACTATAACTTGCAAAAACTACCAGAGAAAATAACACTCCCTAATACGTGAAAAAGGACTATGATACCATGATAAGAAATAAGCTTGAAGCACAAATAGCTTTCATTATAGATATTTAATTTCAAATGTCTCTTATTGTAGCTTTTCCGCTGTTGAAAGTTGAAATTTGTCGCGCGTCGTGAAGCTCCGAATTGACATGTAGACATATAATCACGGTGTCATGAAAGAATATGGATGTAAACAGGCTGATTGATATATTAATTAATTAATATACATATAACGTGAGCTACAGGCGATGAGAGTGAACTAATAAAAGGTAACTGGGTTAGTGGGCGTGGTTTGTGTGTGTCTGTGTGTGTTTGAGTGTGGTGCGCTGTGCATCCGCTCTCAGACCAGACCGTCTGACTCAGCCGTCTGTCAGCGGGCAGATGGGAGACATAAAACGCTCCGTGCCTTGACAAGGTAGTCTGTCAAATTTAGGGAGAACAGTCACAGAGGTAATGTTTTGACAAGGCATTAAATGTCTCCTTTGCAGACGTCCTGTATGTCATTCCATTATATTGATGTACAGATACAGATGGCTGTATAACGCGCGCCTGTGGGGATCCACGCCTCGACTTTTGTTATCCTCTGGCCCACATTTGTCTCCCTTCTGCAAATGAGTTTACCCACGTCTCTCTGACAAAAATTGCGGTATAATTGAGTGCCACGCCGTCGTCGTGAAGCGCTGCTCGTTCGGTACATTATGTTTCAAGACTTTTCTGCATACATGTCCTGGATCCCTGCATGTCCAGTTTTGCATGGGATCAGGCAGGCCATTAGATGCATACTAAGAATTCCCTGTCCACATACAAGTCTGTCAAAGTTCAGACATCTCTTTTTTGAGGGGGGGGTGGGGGGGGGCAATTATTTCCACCCCTATGCCACAGGGCATGCCATGAGCTCCAACAGACCTTTTACTCTGTAATGATCTGTTTGGTTACCATTTTTTTCCCCCTGAAATCTCTTAAATTAGTGGACACCACCTGAGGCAGTGCCTGGAGAAACAAGTTGCATCACAGTGTGCGACTGTGTTTACATTCCTGCTGTAATGCTTTAATACGCCATTTTTGTTGTATGGAACAGTGCTAACACACTTAAATTCAACTGTTGACTCCAACAGCCTGTGCAGAATGTCTTTGTCAGAGCCATCAAATGTGGAAAGACCATCAAATTGTAGAAAGTCAGCATTGTTTTGTTCCCATTATAAAGCACATGTGAGTGCTATATATGCTTTCCATTAATGAACAGGCGCCCTATAATGAGTCATTGGGACTTTTTGGCAAATGTTTCATGGTTGTTGTGCTGTTTTGCGTTATAGGCACGTGACAGCTATACATTATTAGCCATGAAATTAACGCTTCCAACCTCCTTGAGGGACACCCTCAAGTCTTCTCTTGTTAACACTCAGCAGGATGACTGTGTAATTGTTTGATTACTTCTTCATCTTTCAGGGCAGGCATGCACAAGTGTGTGTATGTAAACCATTGCAGCTGTTCCATCTTCCAAAAGCGGGATGAACAAACTGTACCGACTCACTTCAGGAAATAAACAATTCATTTCTTCAGTGCATGTGAGCCTTCAGTGATTCTTAGTCTCTCAAAACTGCTGGAGTCAGGCTTGGCAGGCAAAACTGGATTATAGTTAATAATAATAATAATAATAATAATAATAATAATAATAATAATAATAATAATAATAATAATAATAATAATAATAATAAACTGAAACCACTGTAGCGTTTACTCAAAGTACATTTTAACTAACTTGTATACTCAAGTAATGGATTTACCTATTTAGCTATTCATTCTTTCCATCTAAAATGTACAGTAACTGCATTTTATGTGAGTACCATTTCCCAGTAGTCCCCCCCCCGCTCCCCCGGACTGCAGCTCATATTAGGCACTGCCTCCGAGTTGTGCCAAATGTTGTCACATCTCACCTGCTGCACACCCTTATACTTGCGACAAGCCTTGTCTGCAATGCTGCCGAGCAAATTGAATCTGCCAGTCAACTGAAGCACAACACTTATCTAATCCGACCTGTAATACTGGCCAATGGTGTATTGCCTTTGCATAACACTCCTCGCCACGTTTACAGCCCCGGAACCCCCGAGGTAGCGCTGAAGTATTGCCATTTTGCTTATTTGAAACCCAAGGCCGGCACCACCTCTGCGCATTCTCTGCCGCCTTGCGATCGGACTCCATCTGTCACCGGCTCTCTCTCCAGGGCGCCAACACTAAAGTTCACATTTCTCGCATAATCACAAGCGCTTACTATGTAAATGTGCACGCAGCTGATCACAGTGAGCGAGGGGGAGAAATATACACGGAGTCACCGAGAACTCACTGCACTGGGCACGACTGGGTTTCTGCTTTGGTCAGCAAGGGAGATGTTAATGCTGCTGTGAGAATTAATGGAAGTATTGGCTTACAAACATTTGGTGATACATTATTGTTGCTCTGAGCAACCAGCTTCTCGAGGGGTTGTTTTTCCATTGCACAGGCCGCAAGGGAAGCACTTCCTGTTTTAATTAGATACTGGATAGGCAAGTAACTAACTAGTAACTCAGATACACTATAAGCTCTGTGATCAGCCGTTTCATATTTCACAGATACGATTATTCTAATTTAGTACTAAAGATTAACATATGATGAACTAACACTGTTGATCCATAAATTTGTTTTAGAGGGTAAAACGAAATCCTATTGTCTTTTGAAGAGAATGAAAATAATCTACAAACCTTGAGAGTGAACTGTTTTCACTTTTTTTACTTACTTTACCACTGCAGAGAAAGTGGTGACCATTATTTTTAGTATTTTTATTATTATTATTATTATGGGGAGAGACATCCAAAACAATTGTATTCCCGACCTTGAGAAAAATGTATTTGTTGTACATGGCTCAAGGTCCCCAGGACTATTTTCTCTCTGTTTACTCTGGTATGAAATTTTATGCGCTGTTCCGAATTTGCACCCTGTGTGCTGTTGTCACAGCCATTAAGGTCCACTGCAATAAACACACTACAGACGCTTTGGCTGCAGCGGTCAACAATGTTCTGTTGTGCTACTGGTGATTTGACTGGCTCAGACACTAGACAAGACAGAGTTGTCTATTCAGTGGTATGATAATTACAATGAAGATTTCTTGTCAGTTATAATGAGCTGGTAAACACACATTTCAATACATTACACCAGAAACTTTTTGACAAAATCCAAAAATGCTGCCTGCAATACGCTTTTTATTCCATCTGTTCACTTCCTGTTCCATTTACCATGCACAGCATTACCACCTGCCTCGGGTGATCCCGTCACAACACATAGCGGCGACAGCATTTAATGTGCATTGTACACTCAGTCCGCAACCCCATTGAATGACCGCCTCCTCCACTGATGTCCTCTGAACTATTAAATATGTTTACACTTCTTAGTGTTTACATTGATTTATATATGGTAGCCCGCCACACATTGATTCCCAACCCCCCCCCTAATTCCAAATGCACAAAATCATATTTCATGGTAAACTGTAAATCCAGAATTTTAGTTTTCACTAATTATCATTTCTTGTTTTGTAAAAGAAGGCTCCCATTACTAGAATCAAATGAGTTATTTGCTTTAATCCACTCAAATATATATATATATATAATTATCGTATTAAGCAGAGATAACTCAGGATGTTTAGTTTCTGCAATGAAGAGGCGGGGCACATTCAAATTCAGCAGAGCAACATGTGTGATGACTAAGATGGTCAGGGTCGGGAAAAGCTGTGGGATTTTGGAAACAAGTGGAAAGGTATGTGTGTAAAGCAAATAATAGATAAAGATCACTCTCTGTTATCAATTTTTACAGAAAAAACTGAGCTGGTGGTGACACTTCCCCCGTCACTTAATGTTAATGTGTCTAATAGTTTAAAAGCTAGCTTAGCGTTGGCATGATGTTTCTGTCATTCACTTTATTGAACTTTACTTTGGGAAAGCCGTTTCTGAAAAAAAACATTAGTTACACAAAGTTGAACGGGGAGGGAATGTACTTATCTTTCTGAGAAGGTATTTTAAAGACTGGTGCAGTCTGAAAAAGGAAATTAAAGGCTATATTTAGCTTAACTAGATGACTTTTGGTTTGCTTTGATAACCATGGCACATTAAAATTGGTATTACATAATAGAATTATGCAATATTTGCTTGATGTTTGCCATATTTTAGTAATTTCATGGTGTATTATAGAACATATATACATTTTCTCTTTCATGGTTTTGCTGTAGAGTTTTTTTCAGGTATCATGATTGACGATTGTAAGCGGCTAAGTGACCGACCAGAGATTTCTCCTGGTTTTATTGGAGACTTTTTGGTGTTTTGGCCACTCTGGCGTAAAAAGGATGTATCTTTGTGATGCCGTGATCCCCTCCGCCATCCCAAAGCGCTCACAAGCGGGCAGTCTCACAATAGCCTCGCGCAACAGCTCTGGCTGCAGGCAGAGATGAGACCGTTTCTCAGACTGCATGAATTGCGAATGCAGAGCCCCCGCTGATTCCGCCCTGGCTTACAGAGCGTGATGTAATACTTAGTCACTTAGCACAGGGGGCTTCAAAACTACGGCTCGCTGGCCATCTGCGGCCCGCTGTGCAGTTTGATTCGAGTTTGCAGGTATGTTATAAAGCGGGGCTCACATGGAATATGTGAGCATAAGTTAGTTTTCAGAAGTACAACTTTTTGTGGTTTGTCATCTTAAAGTTGGTGAATCGTGTATTTCATTGTATTTTAAATGAAGTAGCTAGATCTGTTTTGCTATCATGTTTTAACGTTCAGTTTGCATTGGTGGTTGGGCAGTAAACCCCTGTCGTGGTTACAGACTTGATTCACGTGTTCTTATTCATTTAGCCGGTAACAAACTAATATCCATATCAAACAACAGTGTTAATTTATGTTTATTGAGAATACAGTTGGATGAGAAGATGCTTCTGAGCATAAAAGATATATCGATAATTTGCACCTTTTAAAGTACATTCTAACAATTTACAAAGCTGTGTATCTCTGTATGATGATATGGCTTCACCAGAGAAAGAAGGTTTTAGTAGGGCAGAAACATTAACATCAACAACACCTGCAGGCAGGTTTTCCATATTGCATGTCAAATTTCTGTTGACCTGGCTTACAGACCATGATGTAATACTCAGTCACTTAGCGCAGGGGTTTCAAAACTACGGCTCACGGGCCATGTGCGGCGGGGTTCACAAGGAATACGTGAGCATAAGTTACAGTACAACTTCTTTGTGTTTCTTTGTATTGCAGTGCAAACTGCAGATTTCGGTTGCAGTTTGCACTGGTGGTTGAGCAGTAAACCCCTGTCGTCGATACAGACTTGTTTCACGTGTTCTTATTAATTTAGGCGGCAACAGACCAATATTCCTATCAAAAGAAGAGTGATGATTCATGTTTATTGCGAATACAGTTGGATGAGAAGATGCTTCTGAGCATAAAGGATATCATATCATTTGCACCTTTTAAAGTACCTTCTAACAATTTACAAAGCTCTGTATCTCTGTATGATGATATTGCTTCACCAGAGTAATAAGGTTGAAGTAGGGTAGGAACATTAACATGGGTACCTGCAGGCAGTTTTTCAAAATTGCACGTAAAATCATCACGTCAACGTCAACTTGTAATGTTGCAGGCAACAAAAAAACTGTTTTTCACACCCTGATATATATATATATGTATACACACATATTAAAAAACTAGTAAATAAACAAGTCACAACAAGCACAAAGGGCTATCTTCTGACTGTTGGAGGCAGGCTGGCCAACTCCTCCTGACTACCAGTAAGTGTTCAAGGCTAATTAGTGATTAGCGATCTTTAACTATGGTTTCTGTTGCCTTGTCTTCAACTCTCGTCTGGCCACAGGGTAAAAAATAATGGAAATCTTGAAGTATTCACTTAAGGTGAAGGTTAACAGACCTGTCTGTTCGAGCCTGGCTTAAGAAAACAAACAACATATATGATCTTTGCAAACAGTAATGGTATTCATGTAGTTGTGTACTGTATATAGCAGGGAAGTGGACGGCCCCGTTGTTCTTTTACAGCCAGGTGTGAGCTGACATACTCAGTGCTGTCCATGTGTGATCGGATCGACCAAGGCACATTTTATTGCGAGGTCTAAACAGGGCTGAGAGGAGTATTCTATCTGTACCTAAGGCAATTTTCTTCGTGCTCCACATGAGAGAGCTGTGTAATATTCCAGACATTGTTTGTGTGTGTGTCAACACTGTACAGTCCACTGAGAATGCATATGCAAAATGATTTATTCAGTTCAGCGGCATCCTTGTTGAACTCATGGTGATGTATAGTGTTAAAACAGGGAGCCTGGTAAAACACATTACATTTCAGTGCCCAAGGTTGTAACTATATATAACGCAGAGTTATACATTGCAGTGAAGCTACGAGGAGAAAATAAAGAAAATATAAAAACAACATTCCAACCATTAAGGGGGATTTTTAGGATTACATATTAAACTATTACAGAAATACCCCAAGACCTGCTCTGGTATCCAAGGAGAGTGTACGCAATGTTTAAGCCAGTAAACTTGTTGGATTTAATTATTGTTAAGAGCAGGGATTGGCTACCGTGTGCTGCACACAATAGCTGTGCAGGTTTCTCGACCAAGCCAAACAACAGAGAAACAAATAAGAGATTTATGAAGGGCGTAAGGCTTGGCGAATAAAAAACGTATACAATCTGAAACAGCACGACATGTCTTTTTTCTCCTCAGTTATTACGTCGGGTGAATTAACTTTGCTCTCTACCATCACTTTGTGTACATCTTCTGGGTTTTGTAAGTAAGACGCCAAAGAGACAACGTTCCCTGCCACAACAGTGATGCCCTGCTCTCAGACAACTGGGTGTGGCACTGCAATTTTGCTGTTTCTTCACACCCAAGCTGTCACTCATCTATGCGTCCGGTCTCAGAAAATGCCCACTGGAAGAGGAAATGCGATGAAAAAAGTGGGTGAGTTGCGAAAACACTGAAGAGGATGGGAGGCACGGCACTTAAGATAAAACACAAATAAAATGACATTGAAAATAAACGGCAGGGTGAGACAGGACGAAACAGTCATCATGACAACACCCATCCATACATTATCAATACGGCCTATCTTTTGGGGGTCACGGAGGGAGCTGGAGGCTAGGGTGAGAGGCAGAGTACGCCGTGGACATGTAACCAGCCTATCACAAGGCCAACACACACAGAAAAACAACGGCTCACACTCACATGCTCACATACGGTCAATTTACTCACTCCACTTATCCATAATAGAACTAGCTCTAGCTGTTTCAAAACATTTCTTTTAGAATCTTACTCAGAGTAGGCATGTTGAACGCTGGTGAAAAGGTAAAAATGGCGAACCAATCTGTGTAAAATGTATATTTTGTGGATTCGTTACGAGAGGTTTAGGAAATATGCCTGTGGGCAGCAGTTAATTCACTATTGTTAAAATGTCAACGCTAAACACAAAATGGTAGGAATGGGATCAGGGTCACAGGGAGAGGACTTTAATTATAAAAATAACTGTTTTGATTATTTCCAAGTCCGTCGTTGTACCGTTGTATTTGTGGCAACCTGTCACAGTATGGCCACATATTGATTCAGCTTTTTTAACAATTTTGAGTTAGTTAATTCTCATTTGATTGAAGAACTGTGGGCTGTACATTGATTGCATGTTTATTTGCATATAGAAAGGGGATCTGGGGATCTGATCAGTGGTCACTCAAGGCGCATACTTATGTGACACTATCAAATTCCAGGTGTGATCTCTCCTAAAGAGAGCGGCCCACTTGTGATCGGATCACTCGGCACATGCAAATGCCAGGTATGAGTGGCGTGTTCCACACATACCACACAGGTGAAAGGCAGGCAGAGAGCGCATGTGCAATACTACACAGCTCTTACAAGATCAAATACTAAACCTGATTTGGTGAAACTATTTCAGCACATACATGACTTTTACTTTTAATGGCATAAATCCAAAGAATTGTTATTATGCCACCGAGAGTGTGGCTTTATTTGACAATGAATAATTTTTCTCGTACTGTTTTATCTCCAGTCAAACCATCTATATCGATATAGGTGGGTCACACGGTTTAGGTGAGCCTTCGACTTGACCAATATTCTTTTTTTCCCTGTAGTCATTCGGTGTTAAAGAACCATGCCCTTTGTATGATGTCTGTGATGTGGCACTTCAGTTTGAGTTTGCTGAAACGCACAGAGCAGTAAGTGTTTTTCTATTGGCTATTTCAATACTAACAAGTGTTCTTCAGCAGAAACGCGTATAGGGTTGTAAACAAGCCCGCCCCCTGCCGCAGCAGCACCGAGGATACGGAGAGGTGATTGGAGATCACGGAGGGCACTTTGTACTGTGACATGGAGGGGACTCTTTTGAAGATCAAATGCTTGTGTGGGGAAACCGAGGTCCTGCCACCCAGGCACAATTAAAACCTCCATGAGCCTGAAACACTCTAAAGAGATAATGAGAAAAGGCTTCGTCTAATCTGCTTAATTATGTTTGGATGCGAGGTTGGATTGAAGTAAACACGAAGGAGAGCAAGGTGCCTGGAGTCTAATGAAAGGAGTATGAATCTGTATGTTGGCAGTAAATATATTTGGATAAAATATGATGAGAGTTTGATTGTATTTAACATTACAGGTTCTCCAGTCATGAAGTAAACAAATTAATTTGTGTAGTTGTAGTAGAATTCTATTTTTATTCAACCTTTCGTTTGGATAATTAACATATGACCTCATTGCCCTCTTTTGAGGAGGAGAACATGGCATGTTTTATACTCACTTTAGGTTCACTTATTTAACTATTCATATCCTTGAATATCTTTTTATTTGAATATATCTTTTTAAATGTGATGTGCACACCATGTCCAATCACGACACTAAGAAGCTAAGTTTAAGGAACGCCAAAGTAGACATTAATTATAACAAAAATTGTCTCAAATCTGCAGTTGATAGTTGCCATAACTCATCATATGAGCTCTTGAACATAAGTCACATATTATCTAAACTATCTTTACAAATGTGCTGGACAGATAGAAGAAATTATGTTTTTGGTGTCAGTTATATGCTAAATAGGTTGGTTCAAACTGAAAAAGCCACTGGATGTAATGTAAAGATTGCACTGCAATGCTTGACCTTATATCCGACATTCACATTGTGTTGGTTGCTCAAGGCGAAAATTTTGTCTGACCACATTTTTTTGCAGAAAATAAATGAAAATGCGACAATGGGGGACCGACATTACAGGAAGTTATCAGAGTTCCTTCTCATATTGTATTCAGAATTTAATTAATGTTTCTGTCGATATCACTTTTAATTAACAAAACCAAGCCGGCTCATAACCAGCTTCGTGTACAGGATATGAAAATGGGCCAGAGTTTAGGGTCAGCAAAGCAAAAAATGAAAACGAAGAGAGCGAAATCCCAAAACCACACAGTCATAATAATGAATCAGAACCAAGTACGGAGGAGGAAAAAGTTCAGAATCCAGATGACAGTCAAAGTTCAAACACCGGGAGAACACAGTGCAGAGCACACAGTGATCAACACGACACTTTGGCAACACATGAGGGCTAATTGACCAACAACACAAGTACAACAGAGAATTGTCAGGAAACCAAAGTCAGGCAGTAACCATCAAAATAAGCAAATGGGAACAGATGATTAAAAGTAAAACAGGAAGTCCAACAAAGATCTTAGACTTTCTGAATATTCATAAAAGGATTATTTTTAAGGCAGAGGAGGATTTTGGGAAGATATTTACCTCTCTTTGCCTCAAAAAGCAACACAAAACAAGACACGCACGATCCTTACATATATTTCAGTTCATGGATGCATACAGGGCTAAAAGTAAAGGCCGATGGGGCTGATATAATAATATAAAAAATAATATACATAACATATTATATAATAGAAATAATAGAAAAAAAGGTTTCAGTTGAAACTCAGTCACAATATAATAAGTGTTGTCTTGCCTCCAAATTTCCAAACGGGCTCTTGTTCTAAAAGCACACATATTGATATAAATAAGGTTGATTTGTGGTATACACAGTCACACATACTGTATACTATACACACAGAGCCACGCACAGACCCTCGTACACAATGGCTGTGTTCCGTTGCAATTGCTCAGTCCCTTCAAAGTATCCACTCGAGCAATAAACGCTTTTGTACAAGCCAGTCTGCAACATCCAAATGTGCCAATTTGCGGCCATAAAAATATGTCATTCCACAGATGTGTTTATTCACAGTTTAACCACCCTCCTTCTGCCTGCGTTCCAACATTTGCAGCAGGCACCGGGGCACCACTTTCCCATTCTGCTGTTCTTCCTGCAACTTGACAGGATGACAGCCCTTATAAAGCAACAAAATATCACAAGCCGTCAAACAGAGAATGAAACAAAACTGCCTTTCCGTCTCGGATGCATAAGGGAAAAGTCGCAGCGGTTAAAACAGAAGTTTGAACACAAAAACGGATATTGACCACATGTTGGTTACATGGCACAGGGCAAACTGTTTGCGCTATATGTTCTCAGGTACATTCATTTCATATTACCTCGCTGTGCTATAAAGGTGTTCATGCCAGATGGGAGAGCTTCAGCACACAGCACAGACCACGCCTGGTACCCTGAAGAAATTATGCCGTGGACAGGAAACACTAATTGGGTTCTGTGTCAATTTAACTGATTCTAAGTGCTGTCCTTCAGCATATATAGTGTCCTTGAATGCAGAGGGTAGAGGTCTCCTATTCCAGAGACACAAATGGTTCTGTAACAAGATGACATACATGTTATAATTGGGACTAAGAATGGTCCCAAAGTTTTTTTCTTTTAGGGTGGCATTTTTTTTTATAGATAAAGAGTACAAGGAAGAATTAAAGCCCTTCAAGCTTGCTTTGTGGGACAAAAACTGTGTTTCAGTCCACATGGGAAGAACAATAAATACATAAGAAGCACCAAGAGATCACCTTAATGGTCTGTGCTTGATCTACTGTGTATCTATTTTTTTGCGGAATTTATCCGACAAAGATATTTTTATATAGGTCGTATTACTTTAATAGAAAAGTGAGGTCAAGTCTTATCTAATTTATCAAAAGGAATTGTCATGGTTTGAAAATGAACACATTGGAATAAACAAGTCCCAACAGATTGGTTCGGTTTTGGTTCACCAATTAAAGAATTGAGACCATAAATGCCTGTATGCAAAAGTTTAAGACCTGCCACTCATGCCGGGAAGTTATATTCCAGCCTCAGTTAAGCCATTATCTGGACAACCTGAAAACCAATTCAAGCCATGATGGAATGGATTCCCGCGGGGACAATAGACGGACAGTTACATAGATGGCAGGTGATGAGGTGGACAGGAGAACACGGGGAATGGTTATGGCCCCCATTCCTCATACTCAATTACTGTGCTGGGCTCACTGAAACCTATCAAGGAATTCAACTTAGTGGACAGGAGAGAGCTGTGTGCGAGGTACACCTAGAAATATACAATATAAAAACAACCTGCGTTTTATACCGTATCCTACACCGAATGAGATGAATTCAGTGGTTTCAGTGCGCAATAGGGGGAAGATAGCGACCAATGACTTTCTTGGTATACTGCAGTTTATTTATTTATTTTTGTTACAAGCCGTGTTACAGGCATTATCTTTCGTTAAAGCCTGAGTAGATTTCATTTGTTTCAATGTAGACACCTGCGGCTTATAGACACGTGCGGCGTATATACATGTTCAAAATAAATACATTTTTTTAATTCAGTGGGTGCGGCTTATATTTAGGTGGGCTTAATAGTCCAGAAATTACGGTAAATGGACAGGTAAAAAATGTGTTAAAACTCCCCTGAGTGTGTTTATTATTTTATTATTTATTTATTATAGCTGGGTGACTGGCCGGCAGGGGAGCAGGGGCCGGAGAGAAACTGGAAACCAGCGGCGATGACCTGGTTCAATGTTTGGCAAGCGTGGCAGGCAGAGGGTCACGCATGTAGGCACGCTGTAATCCTGAAGCTTCAAGAAATAAAAGTTTGAATTTGAAACGCCTGCAGGTGTTACCTGTGATATCCTTCCACGTGACGCATGCATTATAGTTTAACATGCATGCAATTATTTTTGGTCTTTCAGTTTTATGACATCCCTATCATTTTTGAGCAGCAATGGCTGAGAATATGCCGTCAAACATGTCAGAAAGTTAGACAGTTGGGATTTAAATATAATCTTGGTTTTACAAGGTTTACTGTGGATTTTTTGGATTTCTGCAGCGCGGACTGACAAACCAATATCAGCAGGACTGCTGAAAAGTGTATTGAATAAAACAAAGCAAACAACTCCCGCCATACCTCCTCCGGAGATTCCTGCATCACAAACTTCTCCCTCACTCAGGACACACGGCCCATAAAAGCAATCACAGCTCTCCACTGTTTGGAAACTGTCCAACTTCACTCAAAGGCACCAGTGGGTTTGATGTGGTGGATCAGTTCATAGTTTTCAGTCATCTACTATTTATACGCACATGCCCCTGCTCAGTACAATACAGCCACTTCCACATTGTCTGTCACTGGAAAAGGCTTTCTGAGGGTTGCTCACGACAGTGGATGTCTACTATTTTCTACTGTAGCACTGTAAATCTACAGTTTAGCAATTACATTCTGTTAATTAATTGCATGTTTAAATGTGAATTTCAATATGCAGTATGGTCAGCTAAAAACTGCATATTTTTTTTTTACTTGGAACATAATTGTACACTCAATTCAACTGATTTAATGATGGTATCCTGTATCCTGTGAATTTTATTTTGGTATTGTTTGCTTATTCCACTGCACTTTAGATCTCGTAACCAGATATTTCTATTAACCTGTAACATAGTGTGAATTCAATTCCATATATTGTTTTGTACTGTAAATTCCACTCTTCCGTATGATTAGCCTTTCCCTTCATACTTTAAATTTAAACCGCATAACCTATTTCGTATTTTTTGTTCTCAATAGTTGCACTGCATATATTACTCTCTTACATACTGCCCTTTTTCCACTGCATTTACTCAGGTCACTGTATATATATTGCACCTTCCGTACTTGTTCTACTTGTGCACAGTCTCAGTTTACTTTGCTCTAAACCTGTGTTTTTTTTGTTTTTATATGTTTATGTTTGTATACGTTTTACCTCTGCTGCTGCAACACTGCAAATTTCCCCACTGTGGGACAATAAAGGATTATCTTATCTTATCTTATCTTATGATCTAAGACTACAATGTTTTTTCTGTTGGTAATTGTTTGGTGCTTTTTTATGTCCTCAGTGTGTGCTCCCACATTGGCAGCCTAAATAGAAAGAAGTCAAAACAAAAAGGTTTCAAATAAATGCTAATTGATGTGTAGTTTTTTCACAGCACTAAGTAGTAGATTTGGTTCAAATTCAAAAGCACCGTTAAGTAGTGCATGCCTGTCTTGTAACCTTCAAAAAACTGCCAAAAATAACGTAGATGACATCAACTATATATATTTTATAATTCCATCTGCTTCCTTGATTTTGGAAGGTAACTCACTCTAAAACCTTGGAAGACACTGACACAAATACAAGCCATCTGGTTGTCTGCCTGCTTTTGGCGTTGTGAGCTGAAATGGAGAATGTTTAGTGAGACACTGCAGTCTGCAAAAAAAAAAAGTAGCTTCAGCAATCTTAAAAGCACTTCACAGCAACAATATTGTCTCAGCAGGATTTTAAGTGTTTTCATTAAACATGAGGATTTGTTTCTTTTGACCTAAAAATGAATCATTGGTGAGCCTCGATTCAATGACAAAGTGAGTAGTATTAGTACAAGGTAAGTTAACACTCCACCGCCTACACAGCAACTGTTTTTTTGGTTTTCCATCAGCTTCACAGTGATAACAGCATGCTGGCATTTATTCCACACTAAAGCTTATTCATCTCAAGCCTGACAGTAAATGGTGTTTAAGTCACGCTTACAACGGGGAGAGAGGAAAAAAAAACTAAAAAACATGGGCCACGGAAACATCACTAAAAGGCTCAAGTATATTTTTGAATGATTCTGCGGCAGCCCAAGCACTCGCAAATGGCCACTGGCTGTCAGAGGAGAGGGGAAAGCAGCTGAGGACAGGTATATGGTATATTTCATTGGACATGGAGCCTTGGGGGAGCTGACTACACTGTACGTTTGTCACAGAGGATTGATGACTGCTTTCTATAAAGGTAAATAAATAAATAAGAGCAGTAATCCCAGAGATGTAACGACCAAAGTGTGGGCCGCAAAGAAAAAAAGCTGCGGTCTGAAGTTTCTGACAGAACTTTAATTCACCATGGAATGTGCGTCATTTATTTATTTATATTTGCCTGCCATTTATTCATGTGGGGCTGCAAACATTCCGCTGGAAGACTGCATTCTCTTTGACTCAGCCGGCTATCAGGTTTACTGACACCTATTAAAGTATCCTCTGCTTTTAAACCTCCACGAGATGACTAAATATTTGATGTTTTGTTGGACTTAAGGAAACTTCAAAGAAAAGCACGCAGGCTCCCTAAATATGTTTTTTTTTTTTCTGCAAAATAACCGAGACGTAAAGCAGACCTTAAATGTTATTGCAGCATTTTTTTGGGCTTGTTCCATTGTTATGGTTTGGTTTTTTGCTGTTGTAACGATGTGCAAGGTTAAGGCTGATAGAGCAGACGTGGCAATACTTGTAAAACACATAATAAACATTTAAGTCGATATATCTATATTTGCAAGTTCTGCCAATGTTGGCTTCATTTTTGTTAAATGATGGGAAGAGACATGATATCCATCATTATAAACTGTCTTTGGTTATGTGCCGCAGAAATTTGACAAATCCTGAACCTTTAAATATCTGAAAACCAGGAAACCCTTTAGAAGAAGTAAGTTACACCAGTTTCAGATGAACTGATGACCAATTACGTCCTCTTAAATGAACTATAATCATATATAATAATGTGAATTTTAGACAGAAAAGGAATGAAATGTTGGGAATCTAAATTGTAAGCTTCATTTATTAAGGCAAGGAAATTGAAGTTGTAATATCTCACAAGGCATACATTTTAACAGAACAGCACTTTTTTGACAAAGTCGTGCTAAGTAAATGTCACATTTTTCCAGGATCACTGAAATTGAAATGTATTTCTGCATTATAAGTTAAAGTGAGTTATTTGGGTTCTTCTGGTTCATCGATCATAAGATAGTGTGTATTTATGCAGTTGAAAAGTCTCTTTTGCTTAGGAAGTTTCCAAACTGAGAGGAACGACTCCAAAGTGGCAGGTCAAATTCACTAAAGGCTAAAGAGAGCTGCTTCAGTGCTTCCTATCTTATCCACCGGACCATCCCACCCAAAGGAAAGGAGATAACGCTGTCCCCTTGCAGCAGCAACATTTAAAGCGACAGATGCGTCGGATGCACTTTCACCGCAGACGACACAGAGTGGGTTTTCCGCGGTAATGTCTGTCACTTTGCAAAAAGGGTCCTTGGGTAAGACACCGAACACCTAACTGCAGCAGCAGAATGCTTTGGATGGCGGTGTAGAAAAACAAAAGCTCTTAAGGCAATCCCTTCACCATATAAAACACTAGCGCACTCATTTATGGTTGTGATATTATCTAAAAAACATGGAAATTCTTATTCTTATTATGGTACTAACTAATGAAAATAAGAAGAAGAAGAAGAAGAACCCCACACACGCCTTACGCTTGCTGTGACTTTTCCGAGCAATCATTACTGCACATGCCGCTCAACTGAAAATGATGCTGGCCAGAAAAATGTGTCAGGCACCTCTTTACACAATAGTCTCAGAATGAGGCACGCAACGAACAATACAGGTATTTAACGAGGCCTCCGGGCAGCAAAGGGTGACAAAAGTTTGCAAGGCTGATTGCCAGTATCCTATTGTATTCCATGTGAAGCTTGATTTCTAGGTTTGCAATGAACCTTTGAAGCTTCAGAAAATAAGCAGATCAATAATAGAACGCTTAGTGCCATTCTAATTGTGTCTTAAAAGAGAAAAACTTACTGAAAGGGCAGTTCTTGTGTGACTGTATGTTGGGGGAGCAGACCTGCTCTCTGTTCTGTCATTAATGGGCTGGGTCAGCCATTTCGACCGCATTTATCCGCACTGATTTGTTTTGCTCTCAGGGGCCCTTTTCTTCAGCCTTTTTTGAGATGTAATATGAAGGGTTGGGCATATTAGTGCTTCAGTCCAAAGTAAGCTACGCAAATGTGGACCTTATTGCATTCACTCCTTGATTCAATCATTGAATTATGTATTTTAAAGTAACTTCGACATGTATCTTGTATTAGAAATGCTAACCATACAAAAATGTGAATTGTCAAACTACAGTTGAAGAATCTTCTGATTTGAGAAGGAAAATACCAGCTGGTTTGCTGGAAGAGTGTCGTTTTGTTTTGTTTTTATGAAAGGACAGAGGCTGAAGGATTTGCAATTCAGACAGAATCAAGGTCTCTTTCAAGAAGGTAACAACACACTAACAGATTTCTGGTTTACAAAAAGAAGCCAATTTAGACAAAAAACAAGACCACATCCGATCCACAGGAAAAACAATCCTAAAGCTCAACAAAAAAGGCTGCATTCCTCCCACTAGATCAATACTTCACTGATGTCTGGGAGAGTGTAATGGCCAGCGGTGGCCCCACCCCCCCAGGGAGCACACCCAGGGCTCTGTGTTCAGCACCGCCTTCCCTGATGACCTGAGGATCTGTCCCACAATTGACCTCAGAGCTAACCACCAGGCCAATTAGCACGGTCTCTCTCCAGGGCCTCCCTATCTGCACATCTGCTCACCATCGAGCCGAGGCTGTGACCACACAAGGTCCCCGAATCCCACGTGGGTTGTATCTTAACCGTGAAATGGCACGAACAGTGCAATTAAATCAGAGATTTTTTACTATGGAAAAGTTTGTTTACGACATGAAATAATAAGCCCCAATGTCATACACAAACGATGACATAATGCGTAACTGCACATAATTTGTCACTGGAGCTTTGCTCTGTAGGCAGAATCTGACACAGTGCCGGATGTCTCAGATGACAAAAGCTCAAGTCATATTGAAAAATGTAACCCAAGAAATAGTTATATTTCTCTTAAATCAGTCATCATAGGCCATGTGTGCAACGTTAATTGATATGGACACAATCTATTGAAAATAGCATTGATTTTGTAGCATAGGTCATTTTTCATTTTGACAGAAAATGTAGTAAATATCTATCAGGGAATAGACCATGTTATGTTCATCCGCCCACAACTGTGTATCCAGGTCCCTTTTCAGAATTCAAGAAGTGATTGAAACTTGTGAACCACGGTGAGCCTCTGCAAACGGGTATTTTATAAGTTTGTTTGGAACCAACTCAATGAAAATCTATCAAGGCAGAGAAGCGACTGTCTACTGCTGCCCTTTGGTGTGTTTACAATTACAAAATACGTACTTCTATTAGTCATGCCAGCACTCCTGCAATCTAGCGGCAGTGTGCGACACACTGTCACAGGGGCCATGTGAGTGATGTAGCCGAATTCAGCTTTTGGCCTAGAGGCTCTCACAGCAGACACACTTACAGAAAACATAGTTTGGGTACAGTTACATGTCCTTTACCTAGGGACACACAACTACAGGCTTCTGGCAATTTCTTCCCCTCTGGAAAATCCCTGCATTGAGCACTACATGGAATAATGGCCCTGTACGTATATTAATCGATAAAGAGTGTAAAGTACCATGGCACCTCTGCAGCTGCTCACATCTGGGGGAATCAGTATTGCAATCATATTGCAGCATCAATTATTGTTTTAATTTTTGCCACAGTGATGCGCCAACGTCGTATTACTTTAAACTTCAAGCGGAAAAGTAATTCCCCTTTAAACACGTTTTTATCACTTGATAGTTGAATTTGCAATAGCTCTAAAGACGAGGTTAATTAGATGCTGACAACTTTTTTTCCCCCCAGGAAGTAACTGCCCATTCACAACAACAGTAAACTGGCAGCTGAAAAGGAGCAACAGGCATCAGCTTTGGTATATTGCCAGTAAAACACTTTACTCTGAATGGCAGCATAATGCATTAAAGTGCGTCATTGCGTCCTCTTAGAATAGATGATGCATCTTGGTACAAAATAAAGCATCGGAAGTGCACAAAAAAATGGTCTTTCATTATCGTGTACGGCGGATGTTCTCCACATTGAGGCATTGACTGATTCATTAGTTCACCACTTGCTGCTGTGAGCGTCTGTCTATTCTACAGGGCTGCCATTGCCATTTGTAAGTTCCAGTAAGGAATTCCAGGATTATCTCTTACTTGCAGTAAGTGAGATAAAAAGTGTTGACACTGTTATGTTGCTCAATATGATGCCAAAAGCCGGGGGGACAATTGATTTAGCTCCACATAGACACTGCTTAAAAACCCACACCTCTACATTTCACCAGAGGCAAATTTATTTATTTATTTACTTATCAAACTGTACAAACTGACACATGGAGGTTTTTAAATTTTTAAAAGGAACGACAAGTCTTTGCCGTGAGCTAAACAGCAACACACAAACTACAAGGAGTTACCCGAGCCCTTGGTCTAAATAAAGTCTAACCAGCAAATAAGCACGACCACTAGTACTATGGTACTTTATGTTTATTATTGAAACTGAGAGACTGTAGTAATGAGTTGACTTTTAAATGCTGTTGGATCTCAAACCAAAATAGGTAATAAAATAGTTCTGACGGGTGTTAATAGTCTTGAAATAAGCCCATTCACTTGTGTCACAGGCCCAGGGTTATCTAAGAATCTTTAATCAACACGCATTTATAACTGACCTTTATCAATGCAACATCCATTTTACTTCTGAAATCCCTGATGCTGAAATGGTATAAGGTCATTTTTCATCATGGATAAACAGTCAGACAGTTCTCAAATAGTTGAGAATAAAAGGGAGGTCGGACCCTTCCTCTCACCTAACATTCTAATCTCATTTTAAATCAGAAGAAGAATGGTCATTTGGGAGACTCATCCCGTATGCTTTGCTTTAGGCATAAATTGCAAATGAATAGGAACTCTCTGTAAATTACTATCTACATTTAATTTAAAATATGAATGGAGAACTATAATAATAATAATCATCATCATCATCATCATGATAATAATAAATATTATTATTATAATACTACATGAGCCACAGCACTTATGAGAGTTTATAAACCTCAACTCAGTCCACATTACATTATTTCAGCTCATGATATTGCTATTGTAGTACAAACCAATGATCCCAGCAAACCAACAAGGCTGGACAAACTCCATCCATTCATAACGCCTCCCACTCATGCATCAGTGAGTAAATAGTGCACATTTACCATGCTTATTTCAACTGGTACAAACTTAGTCCCAATATTAGCCAAGTAAAATATTCTGAATATTTTCAGAAACAAATTCAAATAAACCATTTATTTTTTTAAATATCAAGATCACCCTAAAATAGGGTTAATCAATAGAAAACTACATGAAAGCCAGAGCCTATTTTTATACTAGATACTAGATATTTCAACACTTCAAATTCAACGTCCAATCAATTCTTTAACAGACAAATGACATTTTTGGTTGAGATGGCAACGAGTGACATAAGTAGGCTGTAAAGGTGACAAGCCATCATTGCTGGCATGTCGCAGCATTGCATCAGAAGAATTTGGGTATCCGCACAGGTCTTAACTTGCCTGCCCATCAGAGCTGGAGCCAGTAAATACCCGTCCTTTGACGTGTAAATAAGTGCCACACTCCATTCAAATGTGCTTCTTACATGGGACTGCCACTCTTCCATTGCTATGCGTTCAAGCTCTTTAAAGTTTGCAGGGGACCCTTTTCGAAACGGTAGACCTCTGTAACGCTTTTCTTTGGAATTCGGGTCAGGACTCATTGCTGGGCTCGTATAAAACAACCGATCATTTCCTTTTCAATCGCTATTTTCTACTGCTGGATGTGACCTTGACCTCAAGCCTAGTTTCCTGGTACAGGTGATCAGATTCCACTTTAATATGCCTTAATAATCCTATGATTTCATTCATTCAATACATTCTGTGCCTCCAGTTCCAGAGACAGCAAAATAGATTCTCAGCATGATAGGTCCTCCATCATGTTTTACTCTAGGTAGGATGTCTAATTGGCTTCTTTTCATTGCCTATAAGAAATGGTGCACTGCGTTTGTCAACACCTACCTTTGTATCATTTAAAAATGAATATATATATATATATATACATATACACACACATAACCAAAATGGATAAAAGCATACATGAGATCGTCTTTAGACAGTCACTTTAAGACATGTTTGCTGCCCCATTTACACAAATGTATCTATACCCATAATTTTTAACACCCCCCCTGCGAACATTATTATTAAAACATATTTCTACCTGCAATCAAATCTAAGGGATTTTTGTTTTTAAATTCTGTACCAATGGCACTACTCACGATATAAATGTAACGTACGTAGAGCTCCGGCGCTCACGTTCATGTACAGGTCTCCGAAGCAACATATCAACAATGGCCACACATTCTATCGTGCGCACACTGGAAGGTAGGGTACACAACACTGCTGTCCAACCACGGAGCAGATCCACACATTGATGATGCGGTCAAATTGATCATTCCCCTGTGCCAATAAGGCCTCTCCCTGGGGCCTCCTTTCACCTGTTGTTAACAATGCTCTCCCGGCACGGACAGTGAGGAAAAACATATGGCTGCTTTCATCTGTTAAAGCTGCATGAGAGCAGTCCCTGGGAGGCTAGTTTGACCCTTTCCAGCAGTCTTTAAAGTACACATTAAAACAGAGATTGTTTTCCTACCTGAGGCCACTCTGCTTCCCTGATGTCTTCATGCCTGAGGGAAATTGCCCGTCAGTTGAAGCCAAGGGGAAACCGGAATACCTGGAAGAAATGACATAAATGATTAACAAATCGTACAGCAGCTGTCAGTAAAAAAAAAAAAAAAGTCATATTATACGCAGTAATGTACCTTGAAATCCAATGATCGAATACCTTTTTTATCTTGTTTTTTTCTTCAATAATTTGCTCAAATCACAATGTTTTTTGTGGTGGCATCAAATAGCACGCGTGGTATGGAATTCATGGCATTGGACCATCTGCATTCTTACATAATGTCCTCTCCCCTCAAAGTGACCCTGCCATAAGCTTCTACTTCTACTACTGATCTGCATTTTAGGACTCTGAGAGAGATCCGCGCGCAGTGCGCTGAGGTTTGACGGCTGACGGCTGCCTGTGGGCTGGATCGTTCTAGTGGTGCCTATAAGATGTTTGAAGTGTGCTGCCTATGTGAAAGATAAAAATAATTGAGAGCAAGACTCCTCTCACATGGAAAGGTCAGTTTCATACAGTAAAGATACTTTCAACATGAACAGTATATGTTCACATGTTATGCACTCCTCTTTTTTCAGGTATTTATTATATTTGCATGATGCTCTGGGTTCCCATGTACTGAAATGCGTATTCTATTTAGTATCCCAAACTGAGTTTTACCATATTGTGTGCTGCAAACAGTATCACTGTGGAGCTTTAAACTAGACTTGACATAACAGGACATAAATGGATCATTTATTCCAAGACATTTTTTCTTATGATGCAATCCAGCAAATAATCTCTACTTCACACTGGGACAAGTGGAAACAAAATGAAGACATGTGGACATGCGGCTTTACAGTTGCACATTAATAAAATACTATACAGTTTATCTTCAGTTGTCATATGCATCAGTGCACGTGTTAATACCAAGAGTGTGTATTTGAATTGGAGACGACGTCCTCAGATCCACGTAAATGAAAATGGGGAGTACATGGAGATGGAATTGTAGAAACTGGGCCAGCGAGGTAATCAGAGGCAGACAGAAGAGACCAATGACTGCTCCAGGAAGTAACCAACCACTTCCAATACCACTTCTTATTTCCATTCTCCACGCTCTGAAATCTTGTCAACTGTCTCTCAGACGGACAGCAGCCGCATTTCACGCTATTCTTTGCACAAGGGAGAGGTTTCCACTCTCTTAAACAGAATAGAGTGGTTGCATGCCGTTCTTCTGATTCTAAGATATACGCGATTTCTGCAGGATGCCAGACTTAAGTTATGACATTGTACCATTCTCTGTTAAAAGATTGTAGTTTTGGCCTCAAGACTGCACCAGTGTAAAATTTGAATTCAAATTTTAAGAATTAGAATTAGAATTGTGCACATCGTCCCACACAAAATGGACATGCAAACACACGAAATTTGACCTCTGCATTTAACCCATCTGTGGTGCATGCAAGGCCACAGAGCAGTGGACAGCTGAGAGCGTCCGGGGAGCAGATGGGGTTAGTGCCTTGCCCAAGGGCATTAGAGGTGGCGTCTCTTTTGTTAGTGGCGGGGGTTCAGAATAATATTTAAGTGAAATCTACCGCTTCCCAGACTCTGAGGGCATTATTTTTATTGACATGTATCGAAGAAAAAGGGTAGCCAAACAATATTCAAAATGTGTGTTTGCCTCTGCTGTTTGTTAGTGGTGTTTGAGCTTATGGGGTTGAGATGGGAGGTGGAGGTGATTGACAGGACATGAAATTGCTACTGTTAGCCTTTTTCATATAGTTTTGGTCTTTTATCAGCCATTTTCTTTGTTGATTTTTCTTTTCTTTATTAAAGCCCCGCATGGCTGGTAACACCTGAGGTATATTACATTGTCTGTAAAAGATTAATGCAGAACAACTAAGAGAAATGTCCAGGCCAGGCCACGCCCCTATGTCTGATGTTATTTGAATGCAAATGCGATCGTAGGGATGCTGATAAAACTTCCCCATAAACAGGACTATGCAGCAGGAAGACGTTGCATCCTCTAACATTTATTCTGTTCTCATACTATGGATGGGCCCAGATCTCACAATTGTTTTGGCCCTTCCAGTTCTAATTTATGGCGTTAATCCCCTTTATGAAATTACCCTTTAAAAGCAGAGCTCCATGTTGCATCGCTCATAATATTACCTTTTGAAAAGATGAAAAGAATTGGCCCCTTATTTCAGGGACGAGCGTGAAATAGACATTCATTACCATGTCCCACCCTTCTTCTGCTTTTATATCCTTGCACTCAAATCCGTTGTAATAATATAATAATAACAGGCATTTCAGGCTCTGTTCAGACCTGCTGTCCCATATATAAATTGGGTTAAGATTAAACCGGAGCAGACTGCTGACCACTTATTGCATTTTAGTTCGCTTTGGCACTAAGACCTCCATCAAGGTAAGATGCACATCTGATTTCAGATGACACGAAATGGCCACAAAGATAATGCTTGCGCCCAAGGGGACCTACTGTGTCACTGTAAATTCACCCATCTTCTAAACAGGCTGTACACCACAGTGCAGAGGTGAACGTTTAAAATGTAACATAGCATTTTTACTCCAATACAAGACCACGGTCGCTGTAAATAATATTTTTTCTTACAATCCTCTGCCCCCAATAGGAGGGGATTTACTTGGTCCTCTCAGCTCTTCCTGGAATGTTGACATCTGCAAAGATGCCAATGGATGTAGCACTCATTCAGGCAGGCAGGATGCTTTATGCTTGGATGTAAACGTTTAATGTGTCGGCCACTCTATAGCTTTGCATGAGAAAGCCCCGATACAAATAGGACCATCAATCCCTTTGTGTGCGTGTGTGCATTAGCCTGAGATACATTTCTCTGCCTTGTTACGGGCGAGTTTACTTTGTCGCCACGTTACGAGCGGCAGCCGTCTCACAGCTCTGCCTCTGCCCATAGTTATCCCCGTTCCCCCGGTATCAGAGATCCCTGAGGTGTGACACCAAACTATTCTCTTTCCCACTAATAAACCTCCACTTTGGTCTTCATCATTCTTGCATGAAATTGGCTATTAGATGCTTCTCCAGGACAGATAGAGACTTAATACATTACTACAATGGTCCCATGCACTGAGAAAGTGTGTGCTGGAATAATTCTGAAAATATGAACGCCTGAGAATCCAAATTCCTGACGGAAACTAATCCGTGTGAAGACGTGACCGGAGAGTGAGAAAAGGAGGGATGGGGAAAAAAGAGAGCTGTAAACAGCCTCCTGTGATGTGTCTTAAAACCCCATAAAATGGCTTCTAATCACTGCAGGGACACGTTAAGGCGCCTTTACAGTTTGATTTACTTTGATGCCATCAGTTATCCCAGCGCGGTGATTACCATTGGTCTCCGCAGTCCCCGACCTCACCCCAATCACGTTAACACCATCAAATTTGTGGGCAGTGTTCGAGTCGCCACGCGCCAGCCACCTCATCGAAGACAGAGATAAAGAGGAGGAGAGGAAGAATCACCTATGTGCTGCGTGAGGCCCACATTCTAGGTCATCCATTGTAATCAAAGCTTGTCCTTCTGGCGTCAACGGAGATTATCGGAAGGGACGGTTGGGGAACAGCGGGTGAAGCCTGACAGAGAAAACAAACAAAAAAATTAAAAATGAAGTCACGGCATGTCTTTTTTAGGTTCAAAGGATATTGTTTCACAATATGTCTGGCGTCACTTCTCTTCCCATGTTACATCAAGAAGAGGGATTATTCAGTAACATGCAGTGGCACACAATGACAATGTTACTCTCAGTTGACAGTCCAGTAATGGGAACCTTTTGGATGCCGTTACTGCCACACTCAAAGTGAGGATTTGAGTCTGTTTTGCTGTATTTTCCACAACTACTGGGCTCTAGATGGAATACAGCATTTTTATGAGATCTCCCTGTAGCTGTGGGATACCATCTGTGCCGGCTGGACGTGAGAAACGTTCCAGATTGCATAAACCAAGTTACAATTCTGACAGCCTCTTTTTAACCAGACATTCTTTTATTTGTTCCCATATGGGTTACTGCAGCAAATCTGGAGTTTATGTATTTTTCAGTGCACTCAAAACTGCAGAAATATGACAAACTACAAAATACAATGGATGCACAGGAGACACATATTTTTAATTCTAATCATATTCCCAGCTCAAACCCACTTTATCTTTTCTATATCTTTTATGTTAATACACCCTGAATTTTACTTCCTGTCTTTGTTTATTTTCCAACGAGACTGACTGTTGCAACCATTGTTTGTCAATTAGCCCTCAGTGTATTTATTGTATCGTCACCTTACCAAATAAGAAAAAGGACTTGCCATTTGTCACATAAAGAGTTCTGGCAGATATGAAATATACGGTTTAAGAAATGAACAATAAACTATGCAGCAGTACTGCACTGAAATTTCACATTAAAATCCTTCTGCTGATCACAGTCTGTAGGCATATGAAATGATTTGACTACTAAACAGAGTTCTCTTAATTACCGCCTATGTAAAATGTACATTAATTGTCACATCTGTTTAAGACACATTTTATGACATATACAGCTGCTCCACCAAAGAGGCGCCACAGTCAGGTAGATAAGCAGGTATTCTAATTCCAAATCTACAGCATCACTGGACATATGCTGTTATATTGGAAATGTTGTATTCCTACAAACCTGATAAGGATAATTCTCAGGACTATGCACGCAACCTTTACTAAATTAGCTCCACAAAATCATAATGTTCACAATAAAATCAAATCATATTTCTGTGCATAATGTGATAGAGATGTCTTACAGTGACAGTCCCATAGTGAATTATCAGCCTCTGCAGTGCTATGAAACCTAATCATCTTTTGGCTTATAGATTCAGTTTTGAGGCCCAAGGATATGTTTTCAAAAGTGTATGTGTATATGTGTGAGCACACATATTAAAGAATGTAATATGTGTTTAAGCAATGTAGATAATATAACTATTAATTTAATTAATCCAATTTTCTTTTCTGAAACTAGCCAATAGCTATTATCCCTATTGTGACTACATATTTACATACATCATTGATGTAGCATGTGTGTGTGTGTATATATATATATATATATATATATATATATATATATATATATACACACCTATTCTCCTTTTTCCAAATTTTAACAATGTTATGTTTACTTTATAGTACAGTTTAGAATATGGTATAGTATAGTTTAGAGTACATTTTTACTGATTGAATATATTCATGTACCTAAAATGTGTTAAATAATAATAACAAAAATGAACTAAAATGTTTTCCTTTGAAGTAACATTACATTTACTTGAGTACAATTTTCTATTAGTCTTTCGGCCCATGGAACTCAGGCAGAATTGTACAGGAACATTAAGCCCACAAAGAGCCCACAAAGTGTTCCAGCAAGCAAGGGTCAAAAATCATGGAGAGCAGTCCAAACAGGCAAACAAATCCAAAAGGGAGAAGGCAAAAATCCAAATTCCAATTAGGCAGTCAAAATGGGCAAACACAGGTAAATCACATGGGATACACAACATAACGCTCTGGCAACTCAGGAGGTGATATACATGAAGATACATACACTCGGACTAATTAGCAAACAAAAAAAAGGTGAAACAGGAATCTGTTTGACAAAATACAGAGACAGGAAGTAGAACCACAACAGACACCTTAGGAAAGTCATTTCAAAACAGGCCAGGGCACACATCAAATGTGACTCCAAGGGCAAAGGGTCTGTATGCTGATATATAATAATTAAAAAACCCTAATTACTTAGATAATTTTGATCCCTGGCATTTGTGCACAAATGTCACCTTGGTGGCGCTCTAATGTGAGCCTTGTATTTGTGAAGACTTTTGGGCTCGGGGGAAATCTGCACGCAGGACACTATTTGGCAAGAGAGACATCTGACAATCCTCCAGCGCTAAACCTGTCACACTGTCAAAGCACCCGCTTCCATATCTCCAGGCACCGAGCAGCAGCCGAGAGTGGGACCACAAAAAAATACATATTTATTCGTTTCTGTGAAGTATAAAAGCATGGAACTATACAACTTAAGATATTCTGTTCGCTGGGGGTCTGAGGAGGAACCGAAGCAGCAGCAACATTTTGAGGGGCAGAGAAGCAGGCCAAGAAAAGACTTTCAGCACATTTTGTTTGACTGAATGAAATCCCGGCATAGTACACCTGTGCTAATCATTGGAGAAGTTCGGTCAAAACGCATGTGATACAGGCCCCCACCACAAAGGCCATCTCTCATGAGCATGCCATCGAAAGATGAGCAATGAGCCCTGTCTCCACTGGGGCAACATTTAAAATATTAATATTTCTCATAGGATGTCCCAGAGGGGCTGTAGACAATCAGAGGAGGAAGTTGGGTATAAATCATGCAAGACCAAACTTGTGCGGTGCTTTTATGTCCTGATTTTCGAAAACACATTCCAGGTCCTAAAGCTTGGAGAATACTACGTTTCCAATTCACCTACTCTTCTCCGACAGATGAAAAAAAACAAGCAGACAATCTGAAGTGTTTCCACAAATATTTGAGTACTTAATGCACCTCAACATATTTTGGTGTTAGATGGTGCAATTGACATTATGCCCTCTGCATGAATCATTCATGCCATGTCAAGGTCTGCAGGAAAAGAGACTAAGAGACATTAATCATCTCAAAGACTGACCTGCACTGACTCTAACTTTAGATTTTTGTTTTATAGTATATATATATATATATATATATATATATATTCTGCGCTTCTCAGACGCATCATTGCCTGTGGTATGCCTATAATAAAATAGTAAATGTAACGTTAAAGCTGAGGATCACATTAGCCAAAAACCCCAGAGAGAGTGTAAACATGGTTGCCTGTATGTTTACGGGTAATTAGTACGTTTATTTGTCCAGGGCTGAATTAACATCACACCCTTTCACCAAGCGTCAAGAGTAAAACACTGTGGCACAAGTAAGAGGCCTTATCCTTAATCAGAATGTGCCATCTGAGAAATTGCTACCTGGGGGTGACATTTCACATCACGCAATGGGCCGATGAAAGCGTGGCAAGTCTGAGCATCAGCAGGTTCCACGTCCTGCATGTTAGGTCCTCAGCAGCACCTCCATCTGCTCCCTGGTAATGCAATTTGCCTTTAATTTCCTAATGTTCCTCTAATCACCGGGCCGGGTGCACGAGGGCTAATAGAGGGGTCACAAGTTGAAGTCTGTCCCGAGGAATGGATTTAATGGGGAACAGAGAATGCAAACTGCATTATAAAACACAGCTGCTTCTGCCTCACAGCAAGCACAGTCGATGTCTGTCGCAGATCTGACACCGAGAGTTACGCGCGCCCTGTTGAAAATTCAAGGCATGCTTTCTGTACGACGATTTAAGCCAAAGCCAGACACGAAGACCCCACAATAAGCGAGTATAAATTGAGTAATTGCTCAATCTGGATAATTATACACTTTAATGAACATCCTTTTGATGAATATTCATCCAGCATACTGTATGTATATCTAATTTAAAAAAAAGTTAACATGTATTACCTATACAAATCAAAAACAGAGTAGAGTGATACCACAGATTTGTCTATTTCCAACATTAAATACAAAATCAGCAGAAATTCAATAATGTCTTTAACATTTCTAACGCAAATCACGCACGCACGTTTTTTATATATGTTTATATATATATGATCGCTGTTATCCGCCTTAGATATGTTTATATATGCAGTTTTTTTTTAATCAACGGTGTAAAACCCCGAAAGGGCTGAGCAGCCAGGCAACTGCATTTGACCAGTTATACACTTCTCAAACTCTCCACAACTAACTTACAGACCTCATGAACAGACACAGACAACAGCAAATATTTATTGGAGATTACATTAATGCACCGTTTGTTGGTAATGTTTAACTATTTAAACGTCTTAATCACTGCGTTTGAAGCGTCTGGTAGGCTTAAATCTTGAGCTGTTGCAAGCTCTCTTGTTTAGATGCGGGTCTGTAATGAACTCTTATGATTGAATCTGTTATCAGCTTCATTATTCTAAATAACCCAAAGTGTGTTGTGATGATTAATGCCCAACCATACTCCTTTTATCTTTAGAAATGCATTTCGCACTTGTAGTGTCGGCAGTCACTTATGAAAAGGTTGTTTTTGCATTTTAATAACAGAAAGGTCACATCCGCCACCAAAGGCAAAAAGAGGTTAGGCCTTTGCAGATTATGGCTCACATTCATCTAGGCTGAGTGTAATCATTTATTTCTATACCAGGCCGAATTGAGTTATCCAGTGCAGGAAATGACTTCTGTACCAGATCTGAACCAAGCAAAACAAAAAAATGTTGCATTACAGCAACTGCTTATTTCTTCCATTTGACTCAATTAAAACCTGGTGATGTTTGCTGCTTTATAATGTGTTATTTATTCAATCACATTTGCATTCATCCATTTCCCCGCCTCAGATAATTCAATTAAATTGGCTCCTAAAAGGTATTCTGGCAAAATGTCCCGTTTTGGTCAACTTCATGTTTATTAAAATGAAAGTGAATCAAAAGCTAATTATTATGCATGATGGATTATTAATAAAGCCTAGTTGAAATGCATGCATTGACAATGTCAAAGTGGTCAGTAAGCCCTTTGATTTTGAGCTTAACAATAAAGTGTAGATTAAATTGCAGTGTTGAATTTGTATATTCAATTAATAAATAAACCATAACTATAAATTAAATACCATCATGTTATATTTAAGCTGATGCATATGGCTGATGCCTGGAGTAAATTTAGGGTTTGCCGGCATCCCAGTTTGTTTTGGATGCAGTACCAACAGTCGAAGGAGAAAGGGCTTTGGAAACCCTGGGCTCTTTAGATTGCAGGAATCCAGCTGCGTGAAAGAAGTTGCAAACAGCAGGAGTCAATTTCATGTCTAAGCAGGGTCTCTGCCTGTGGATATAACTTTTAGAATGCCCTAAACTCTGCTGGTGTGATTCTCTCCACCATAAGGAGATCAGTTACTTTTTTAACGGTACAAGGATCAAATACTAAACCTGGGTGCAGACTTACCAAGGATCACATGAAACATCATTATAACTAAGGTAATATATATATCAAACTAGAGATGCACAGAGAAAAAAGGTACTCTTGTTGCATGCCGGTCTTGGCACACATCGGATTACATTATCACCTCAGTCAGCTACATCAGTGGTCCCCAACCCCCGGGCGTTATCAATTGGTACCGGGCCGCACAAGAAATAATTAATTATTTCCGTTTAGTTTATTATCTGAGTCTGAACAATCTTTTATTTTGATTTTTTTTTTATTTTGAAAAATGAAAAGGATTCTCTCGGTTACATATCGGTCACTTGAGTGCTAAAATTTAACCCGCAAGCTAGCAAAATGAGTAAGAAACAGACATCTTTGGAAAGTTTCTTTGCGAAGGGGAAAAGGCCCAGTGAAGAGACAGAAGAAGAGGGTAAGAAGAGCGGTAAAATTGTCAAGCGTTGACTGGTCCGCGGTGATAAAAAGGTTGGGGGCCACTGAGCTACATAAGTAAAGCAGGATCTTTATGTGGTATATTTGAATCTTGCCAATGCAGGGGCCTTTTACCAGACTACGCATGATGGGAGATTTGATACCTGCAGGGTTCAAGTGGCACCCTTGAAACATACAAGAAGGAGATTTTACAACAACAAGTAACACTATATATAATGCAGAGGGAGGAATTATGGCAGGCTGCACCATGTCACACTCAGCTTTCACTATGCACATCTACCATTTGGTGCTTTCCAAAATGCATCACAGTTTCATGTAAAAAGCATAGTGAAAGTTCACTGAGGAAAACTATACTTTTACACATCGACAGCCCTCATGAAAAGCCCTCCTGGCTTTATGATTAGGGTACACAGGCAGGAAATCAAGTATGTAGCAGTGTAAGTTCAATATCGATCAAGAGTGCTCAGTTTAGCTTGTACGTTTCACAGCAGCAATCTCCCTTTGAGTAGCTACAGCAGTACATGCATGGGATGTGCTGCATTGATCGATTGGTGCCATATAAAAATAACATGCAGAGAAAATTCTCACCAAAGGAGTTCTCTCGTAAAAGACAGACAGAGTGAAAGAGAGAGTGAAATGGCTTTCTTGCTCAGTATGTTTGATTCTTTTAATTTCAACCAAAGACCTCAAAGGTATGAGCTTGCTATTGGCCTTATTTATAAGGGGGCATCAACTGCTGTCGGTGAACAATCGGCAAACCAACAGGAGTGTAAAAGTGTAAACGTAAATGGTGCAACACTGCTAAAAAGCTGCAATATCTTCTTTACTGAGTTTTTAACCCTCACGTCATATCATAATTTTTTGGTGGAATACATTTGCTACCTTAAGCAGATTCCCTGATTGTGATCATTTAATTTGCCACTAAATTTCACCGCTTAAAATTCTGATATCTCCAGGCTTAAATGCCATTCAGTAAAATGTCACATAATTCATTGGCACCGCAAGCTCACTTGTGCCAGCTGGCCATTGTACATCCAAAATAGATCCAATTTAAAGCATTCATTGTACTTCTCTCGTTTGACGAGTTAGTGTGAATTGTAGGTGGAAGAAGGGCACCCTTTATGAAGGAAGGTAACTTTATCAGGGAATAGAAATTATTTGTAATTAGCAGAAGTCTGCCAAATGTGCTAAAATAGTGTTTTAGACAAAGCCAGGGCAGCAGGGTCGAAACCCTGGAGACTACGCTGCAGCAAGAAAGCGAGGAAAGAGAGCAGTGTTGCAAGAAATTAGAGTGACTGAAAATTGAAAGTAAAACTGTTGTGGAACGAGGCCTGAGCAGTGGCATTTCAAACACAAAGAAACAGTGACAGGGGGTTAGTGGTGTGGTTAACCATGTCAGTTTTTTAGCAACATATACTGCATGAAAACAAAGAAAGGTGGTCTGGTTTAAAAAGGCCAAAAACTACATTTTAGAAACCCAGTTCACTTTTCACTTGAACTCAATTCAGAGGAAATCTAAAAAAATCACGATTAGTAGTGCTCCCCTTCGATCTTAGTGAGGATTGAGCAGTATTGGCCTCTATTTCTAAATCTTTTGTTACTAAATGAAAAAAATGCATTCAATATGAAAAGCCCCAGTAACAAGTTGTATTAAAAAAAAACAGGCCAAAAATCTCCCAGACATACAGCAGAGTAATCATATATTTGCCTCTTACAAATACAATGTAATGTGATTGTTCACCTTAATATACAGACAGGACAATTATATATACATCTTCACAGGGACAGTTTCATTTGCTTCGAAAGTGAGGTCAGCCAACTGTAGTGAGATGTGCCAAGGAATATGCTGACCACCCAATGAATTGCCCGTTCTGTACGATTGCAGGCACAGGACCTTATAATAATTTGTTATGGCAGTTTAATGACTTATACTCTCAGTCAACTATCCATCATGATGGGAAACATTTACTCATATTGTTCAAAATAAAGCATTGAACAATTGAAACGTGGGCGCATCGCATATCACATGCATCATTTTCAGTTATATTAAGGCAATGATTTAAATAATTAATATATAAGGAAATACATTATTCGAAAAATATATTGATGAGAGATAGTAACACAACAAATTAAATATACAGGTGAATCTGCATGCATGATAGGGTTGGTGAATGGTTGCAATGCAATAGCTGTTGTGTTATGACCATGAGCCTGCAGTTAATTAGGAACTAAAGAAAAATTGTGAAATTTCCACTTAACTGCACATGCATTATCCCAGTAGGAATTCCTAAACATATATTCATGCTTGGAGAGATGTAAAAGACAGTCTTATAAAGAGGGAAACTCATGAGGACAAAGGGTCCTTTATGTTTTCTACCTCTCAAATCCTCACAGCTTTCTTACCATTATTTTTTCTATAACGCACAATGACTACAACGCAATTTACACACAAAGCGCTTAGACACTTAAATAGAGAAATGGAGATCAGAAGAGAAGTGGATGGTGGCCTAAACCCCTGCTGTGATTTGTTTTGTTCACTCCAGGCCAAGCCTGACCGTTTATTAGACTCAGACTCACAAGGAGACAGTGTGATCGCATAAAAGGTGCACAAAGATGAAACTGAGGTCGTCTTACAACTTAACACCGTCTCACTCCCTTCGCGTCAAAAGCCACGCTTGCTCAGGGCCATTTGGCGTCAGTTTCGGCTGCGTAAGTCTCCCTCAGTGTCTTAATCAGACAAGTGCAGCGTTCAAATCATTCCGATTTACTCCCGTCCGCTGCGGTACTTGACGCTCAGCGCGCGCGCTCCCGTCTTTAAACGCCTCAGTCGGCTCAACATTGACATGAATGGACGCGGAAGCGCGTGCGCTGAGCGTCAAATATTGCCGCGGATAAAAGTACATCGGAATAAATTGAACGTTGCACGCGTCAGATTAAGACGCTATGTATGAATTGTGCGTCTGAAACCAAAGGGCCCTGACCAAGCGGCGCTTTCTTATGACGCCCGGGGAGCGAGACTGCGTTAATCATCAGCAGCTGCGGATTACTTGATTATGAAACACCTCCATACACTTCTCTTCTGGAAAGCCAAACACAACTAAAATCAGGAGCATGTTACAACTTCAAATAAACTGCCCATAGATAGCTTACTCTACCATATTACATCCAATCTACTTCATGTTGGATCTGATTTTGCACACTCCTCGCATCCTCATCACCACAGGTGTAGCTAGCTGTTTGCATTACAGTCAATTGAGTTAACAAACCAATGCCAGTCTTGTGGGTTCAGGGTAATTCGGCTACATTTTGACACTACATTGTATTTCATTTGAGGTGCACACATTTGGTTTACATTGTTTAGTCATTGTTATTTCATTTAGTTACCTTGTTAGCTGCATCAGGGCTCCTT
The DNA here is from genome assembly GCA_016785305.1 of Colistium nudipinnis. Lineage (NCBI taxonomy): Eukaryota > Metazoa > Chordata > Actinopteri > Pleuronectiformes > Rhombosoleidae > Colistium > Colistium nudipinnis. The sequence continues at coordinate 500,859 of JAFBJU010001301.1, forward strand.
CCTTTTACAGGCAAATATTTGGTCTGTGGGTGGAGCCAGATTAAATACACAGGCCTCATTTGTTAGGTCAGTTAATTCATTTTCTGAAGGTTATGATTTATTGAAAGTAATTTGAGTTTTGTTTGGTTGGCCTCTCAAATTTCTTGTCCAGTTTTCATTCATTTATATTTGGAAGTTTGTAAAATAAATACCGTTTTTTGTTGGAGAAATCCCTGTGTTTATTTGCCCTTGATTGCCTGGTGGATAATAACTGATGAGGGGCTCAGTGTAGATAAGCCTAAATCTTCGGTTGACTCAACAAAATATTGTTGCATATCCCACATTGCACCCAAATATCGTTGGCTATTCATCTTGCCTGTTTGTGGAGAATAGGATGTCTTTGGCAGGCTTTTTTTGTCCTGTTCTAGTAATGGACATTCTCAGGTAATGCCATTGCAAGTGGTTTAGTATCTTTGATGGTTTTCCTTTGCAAAGACAAACTCAGCCTTAGTTTAAGATGGTGTGTTTTCACTTAATCCACACCTATTTATTCTGTGTCATTGAAAATTGGCTGCCCAGTGTCCCTGGAGTTATATCCAGTACGTCAATATTGGAGGATTTTGTATCTTAGAAATTCCATCCACGCCAACGCTTAGTGCCCATAAGTGAAATTAAAATAATTAAACTAAACTGCAACACGAAATAGAGAGAAACATAATTGCTGGCTGTATTTCTCTTTTTCTTAGCATTGTTTCCCTTCAATTAAGTAAACCACATTGCCAAATGCAATGTTGTAAACAGAATAAATAATATAACATATTGGAAAAATGTTGTCATTGAACATAATCTGTGACACTATTTTAATTTAATGGGGAACTGCAAAACTCTTAAAGAATAATTCATCTTTTTATGCATGCATTTTTATGCATGCATTAAATTCATTTATTAACACATTTACATCCACATATTCTGGAAAGAACAGTACAAATACACATAAATACACTGCTAATTAATATATTTTGTACATGTTTTTTACCAGCCATCTAAAATAATTGTTTTATGAATATGACTTGTAGCATTTCATCTCTCTTTAATTCACTGGTGTGTTTCTCCCAATCACTTATATATTCACTTATTATATATATTTATATTTCTGCATCAGAGGTCTGAGGAATTAAATATGCAAAAGGTAACTCTACCGCTTCTCTTTCTGTCAGCGATTCAGTTTCTTGTGCAAGAGTCTTTCCTCCTACTTCCCAAGCTGTGGGCCTGGGAACTCAAAACAGTCTCACCAAAGCTCACCCACATGGCCCGGGTCTCACACACAGTGGCATGTCTCTGTGACAGATGGAGCTTGCAGGGAGAGGGAGCGATGCCCTGATTGGATGCAGTACACAGGCGTGCTGCAAGCTATCCCGCAAATTACACTTTGTGTGCCAAAAAAACACAGTACCCTGACACAAGAGGCAAACGTCTCTTCGTGGTTTTCTTCATGTATGATGGTTAAGTTACACGTGGAAGTGGGACATGTCACATCATGTGGAATCCTGTATTTTCAATGAATTTCCAAGTCTCTCTCCTGGGTCAAGAGCCTAGATGATGATGATGATGACGTGCTGTGTAGCTTTGGTTCCAATCCAGAGATGCAGTGGCTGCTTATGGGCATCTCCTTCATATACATCTGTTTTGAGCTGATGATATGCAGTTACAACATTAAAATTTCATAATCAAGCTTCTCAGATTAAGGTTGGTGCATTTACAAAATACTTAAAAAAGCATAGGTTGGAGAGGAGATACTAACGACACTGAAATCTATCAGATTGTTCAATACTCCAGAATATTGACAAACCTGTTGATTAAGAAACATTGTACTTAATTTTTATTTCAGTCGCATCATTTCATATGCAAAAAACCTATAAACTACAGTTGGAACGGTAAGGCTTATTGATGTACACATATTGCACTATGTTGTAAAAAAATAGAAGGCGTAGCTCTAATCAATCAATCAATTTCAAAACATAGCAGTGTCACATTGTGAGCCTATACGGAGCCAAACATGCATGCTGGAGTCTTTGTTTCGCATGTAAACCAATTGTTGTCACTGTCACTCAGCTGCTATGGGGTCACTGCATTCAGGAGTTTAATAAATTAGTCAGCTAATGAGTATTGTATTTATTAATTGTTAAAGCAATAACAATTGGTTTACAAATTGACATTTTTGGCAGTTTGAAAACAATTATGATTTGTAGCAATTGTACTAGGAGTATTGGACTAGTGAACTATTTTAAGGCACTTTACATACAACGCAATCAGTTGAGTAAATATGTAGCACATACATGAAAATAATAATTTGCTATGACCAAAGACCAAAAGTTCAAAAACTATACCTTGTCATCAACGTATACATTGTATATTTCACCAAAAATAAAACTGTATATTTGGATTGCAATAGCAAAGCATGTTTGTAACTTATAATATAAAAAAACAGAAACATGGGAAAATATTTTATTCATTAACTGTTACATCATGTATTATATTAAGCATGCCTACTTTTCAGTACACCTGAAAACATTTATTTTCCTTTCAACCTGATCCACCCATCTGGTGGACTGGATAACAATGCTGAATTCATTTGCATGAAAGCCTCAGTGAGTCAGTTGCAAAATTGGAAATGGCTGCACCTGCTGTTTTTTGCACAGAGTAATAATTTGCACCTTTTACTGCATCCGGGATAATGTATTGTCTGCATTGCTTTGTTTTAACATTGTGATGTTTTTTCGTTTTTTTCCTATCAACCTCTTTGATGAATGGAGCAGAGAAATCACACCCTGCATAATGGCTGACATAACTCATTCTGTAACAAATACTGCATTCTGCAATCCAGTGTGGGGAGGGTCCGCTCTCAAAGTGGCAATGGAACAGCACTTTGAAAAAAAAAGTTTCCTCCATAATTTAAACCTCTCCATGTTCTACTGACATTAGATGTTTAAGGGTGTTCATGACCGGGGAAAGATAACTACATCCGAAAATACATGAATATCCAAGTGGGAGTCACAGATGTTACAGATGATAAACTCCTCCATTTCTGGGCTGAAGTCCCTCAGCAATGCACAAGCGAGCAAGTTGTACTTTCCAATGAAAGTGACACAAATCAGAACGCCACGTATTTACAAACTTCCTTGAACTTGTTAGAAAAATTAATTACTTTGCACAAATCTGCCCTGCTCTTCCAAACGATTTCAATTACACTGTGTCCATCCAGCGACTTTCCATACAAACGCCTTCTCCCAGCGTCTTGTTTATCTGCTGCTCCATTATCTTCTTATGAGGAATTCAAAATGATCTCAATGAAGCTTTTTTTCTGGAAATACAATTGAACTGTCACATGTTCACCAAAGTGGAAGATTATTTCCAAACTACTGAGACAATGCATAATTAATGCAAATTAAAATTGATTATTTATGTTATACACAAACGCTTCGTGTCATGCATTATTTCAGCATTATTATTCTGTCAGTGCTGCTTAGGTTTTGCTTAATATGTGCAGCTTGTATCGCAGTCAAGCATGCACATTAAGCACATTTTAGTGACATGGTATTTCTATATGATCTGCCATGCATTAAACAAAAGGCTATTTAGTATAGGTCAAAGCAATTGCAAAGTGTCATTTCACCATCTGCGCATTAATGCTATGATGTTAACAAACAACAAACTGAAATGTTCTGGGAACTGTTGTTGCTACTTAATTGTCCCTTACTAATGTTTCACCCCAGTGCTCTAAACCTGGCATTGGATGTATCCTTTTTCTACAATAGGAAAACACACAGGGTGGACATAAGGAACCATGGAACAAGAAATGAACTTGTGCGAAACACTCAATAGTTTATATATTTAGTTCAAATGTTCCTGTTGCTATGGAACATACAGTGTGTTCTCTTACGTGGTATTTAGTGATACTGCTGGGTCAAATTTAGTGTTGCAACCCCTCTGTCAAGGACATTCTGTTGAAACAACGCACACAGATAAATAAGAGGCAAACACATTGGCTTGTTATGGATCAATAAGAAAACAGAGCTTACACACCAAAGTGTCATCTGCTGTCTTAGCTAGAATCCAGACTGAACAACCTTTATGTCAGTTCAGAAGACAAAGAAACGATCAATACATATGATGAGGTGGTATTTCATAGTATAGTTGGATATACATATCACATATATGTTCATGTGAGGAGAACCAAACTATGCTTTTAACCAATGGAACAAAGTGGTTTGCACTGGCAGTACATGTGAGAGCTTGGTTTTGTTCACGTGTTTGTGCTGGACTTCACAATTCAGGAAACATGTAATAACTACTCACACAGTATGCGTCTTAGTTTTAAAGGCAGTTATCAAAAATACATTTAGAGTGTATAGTCTTTTAATAATAATCTGCATAAAGTAGAGATGTTTATGGCATAAAATAGGAATGTAAATAAAGGGATTTCATTAAAGTGCCTCTTCTTCATCCCATGAGAGTAATATATATCCTTTTAGTGCCTCGGAAATAATGGCACAGTGAGACTTCAGTGAGAAATTAAATCGATTATCTATCCAGTGCAATAATCTGAGGTCTGCAGGGGCATTGGTTCTTGCTTATGTTAGGTGCTACCTGTGTAGGTATCAGACAAGCACTGGTGACTATCATTTATGTATTTATGCTAAATAAATACAATTTAAAATATATATTTAAAGATAGATGTTCTCAACAATTCTCAACCGCAGCTGTAGGCTTAAACTCCATCCGGGCGCCACCAGAGCAAAAAGGGGGGGGTTGATGATGGATGATGTTGATACAGGTAAAACATCCTTCCCCCACACCTCTGAATGGGTTTCTTCTCAGCAAAATACCCGTGAAACCTCTGTCTTTATTTTATCTGAACTGTTAGTCCGGTCTGCTGGTCAGAAAGAGAACATTTCAAGTCCACCAGTCGGCTCTTGAACCAAAGTATCAAAATGATAAAGTGGCCGGCGTACAGGCCAGGATGCACACCATCTTGCCACGGTGCATTCGTCTCTGCCAGGAGGTTGGTGAATGAGCAATAAAAAAGGATTGAGTCTTGAAATGAAAGTGGCCCGGTCAGCACTGGTGATGCGCTCGACCATGTGCAGGGAGTCTCCTTACATGCCATTGTTGAACGTGGGACAATGGGAGGGGCTCTTATTTTATTTTTTTACATGACTGAAAGGAGGACTTTTTGCTTTCCATAGTTGATAGCTTTTCCCCCTGACACATGACACAAATGAAAAATAAAAGTGTGCCTGCGGTGCACGCAGGGTAGACGGATTGCAAAGGTAGGCGAGGGGGAAGGGGGCTGACTCGGAAGACTTTGCTGGGACATCAAGCAGCACAGCAGAATGGATGGCCTCGAAAGAGCCGCGTTAACAGAAAACAGCCAGAGAGATGCATCATAGGGTTCCTCGCTGTAGGATGTGTCTTCACAGTGCCGTATCAGGGGGGTGGCCGTGATTGGCTCTGCCTGTTTTGTCATTCGTTAACTAACATTCACCCCCACCCACTCCTAAAAAAAAAAGACACAGTCAGCCTCAGAGCAGCATGGGTAATCTTGACAAGAATCTATCACCAATCAGAAGCTTCCATGGAGCGTGCTGCTTTGTAATTTAATGTGACTTTTGTTATTGCGGCGAGCTCAGCAGTCTCCTCGCAGCAAATACGCCGAGCAAAAAGGCTTTTCAGCTTTTGCACTCCCACTTTGAATTTTGACAGCTGCTAGACCAGTCCCATTTTGCCTACTTAGTTGCATTTAATTAAAGTAATGCTTGTAAATGTGGACAAATACTTTAAACTCCTCGAAAAAAAACTAAACCAAAACTTTTGCAATCACTGAAAATACCTCCAAGTATCCTAAAGCATGATTAAGTCAATACCACCAAACAGCTTAGGCATTTTTTTTGGTTGCAAAATTAGGACCTTAAATTGCCCAAAAAGAATTAAAATGAAGAACATTAAAAAGAAAAAAAAAACAAGAAGAAGAAGAAAAAGAAAATGATAGTGCTTTAGGTATCCTGCAGTTGCACATTTTCAGATTAGTTTAGTTACTTCTTAAATACATATTTATAGACCACATTCCATCTCCAAGAATTGATGCCAGTTTTAAAGAGAGAATGAACCATTTAACAATGTTTAAAACACTTAGCGAAAGAGAGAGAGAGAGCAGGAAGGCACAGGAGGGGAGCCTGGTAACAGAAGGCTCTGCCTCCCACAATACACTTTGAGACTCCAGGAATTTTCGAGAACAAAGTCATCTATATCTATAGTAAGCGACTAATAATGAGCATTTATTAATAATCTTTAACTCATCCATCGTGCGGACAACGTTTTCCTTCACAAAATTATCTGTTTATGTTCATATTTCTCCAATGAAAGTCGCTTTATGATTGTAGCCTTGGTAGATACCCAAATAATTGTGCTTCTTCAAACTGTTTTTAATGCACTTTGCACACATATCGGTGACATACATCAAAACCCATGGAGTCTTTTTTTCCCTCCATATATGCCCACATATTTGTATTGCTTGCATTGTTTTATTGCCCCAGCTCATCGTGATACACCAGGGTACTATTTCCAAGCATCGTTGGGAAGGCAATTTATTTTGGTTTTCTCACATTCGCTCCCTAGATGGGCACATCCCAATGGCTGTGTTTGTTCTTAAATCTGTATGCCGCATCAGGTGTATGCTGCTGTTAACAAGTGACGCAGCAGTATAGGCCATGACATTAACAAGGAGCAAATCAAAGGTTTCATTTATTGTGCATGTGTACCCAGCTTTCAAAGACCTCAAAAGAATAGCATACTGCAGCGATCCAGCGCGATCAGGGAGAGCAGCAAGGAATCGTGGGTGTGAGGGCAACTCTAGAGCAGTGGTGCTAAAAATAAAAATACACTATTATCGGTAACCTTGCTGAAACACCACCTGAATTAAAACACTATGTAACATCTGCTGAGCAACAGAGCTCCCCACAGCCAAGATTCTTGATTAAATCTGACAAGCTCTGAGTCCAAGGGGTTAAGCGGTTTCTGTGTCAAGAAAGCAAAACCGGGGGCACCGCATAGTTCACTCGGTAGAGCTGGTGCACCATGTGTCGAGGCTACAGTCCTTTTCTGTGCATCCACCCCCCCACTCGATGAATCTGTCCAATCAAATGAAGTCATTGAAAATAGCTTTTACTCTTATTGCAAGTCGCCCTGGACAAAAGCTTCAGCTGAATGACATGTAATGTAATGATTTTCACTGAGTTATGCACCTCTCATGGAGTAGTGCAAGAACAGACATTTGAGGCGCAGAGTTAGATTAAAAGAGGCGCTGATTTCCCTATGAAAAATCAATTTGCTATCAAAGGCATTTTAAAGCCAGCAATTTCATGTTTAGAAAAATGCACAAATGAATCACCAGCCAGCCGGCTTTTTTTTGTAATTTTTTTTTTTACCACCTCAGAAACGGAAACGTCCGAGAATCAATGGTGCTCATGTTGCCAATTTCATTTCAAGAACAAGGGCGAGTTCAGAGTGCAGCGCTGCGAGGGAGAGCGAGAGAGATGAAATTAAAGGGATTGGTACTTGTGTGGACAGAAAAAAGGGGGGAATTGAAGAAGAGCAAGACACTCACTTGGGAGCAGCGTATTGAGCCGGACCTCGAGGCGCACTATAGATCAAGCCCTCTCTGACCTGAGGGGCCAATCACAATTTTTAAAGCGTCCCCGCGCCCCCATTCGGCCCTGACCCTGAGGGCAGAGACAAAGGCAACCTCGTGGGGAGGTGTCCCCATCGGACCTATTAGAAGTGGACGGGGTGCTCCAGTCTTGAGTTTTGATGGAAGGAGAATAGTCGGCACGGGGGATCGCACCTCCATGTATAGAACTCGCGCTGGCTTCACCTGGACTCTGCGGTTAGGAAGAGTAACCCTGTGTGTGTGTTATGGGACTGCAGTGCTCGTGATGATTGTTCTCTTCTTTTGGTATTTTAGAAAAAATAAAATAAAAAAAATGGCATCTTCCCTCTCCCATTGAAGGTTAATCCTGTGGGTCGTTTCATTCTCTGAGGAGGAAATTAAGCACACAGAGTAAGCCTCGATATAGCTTGGTGTACGGCTCCATTAGTTATATCCCATTATACATCTTTGTATTTCATTATATCCTTTGCCTGCTTTTGTCCCAGTATGCAGTCCAGGGGTTACATACACAGATAGCAGTTACGAAGCAATCGGGTCCCTGTGCTATAGGGTTTCTTTCTATAGCCCCCCCCCCCCACCCGTGATAAAAGTCACCTTCTCCAAATCTCATTGAACAAAAAGTCACACAGAAAATAAAAAGCTATACTCTATATTCCGCCTGCACACAGAGTTCAAGCTTAGAGAGAACAGGTTTGGCACTTTCTAGTAGCTCTCCCTGTCAGCAGGAATAGATTTAGAGACGGTGCGAGAGAGCGAGGAAGACAAAGGGCGGGGAGGGAGAGTGTGAGGGAGAGAAAGATAGAGAGAGAAAATGGCAAGAAAAAGGAAAGGCAGCCACGGCCAATGTGTGAACTTTGGGAAGTGCGTCATATTTTCTCATTTACAAAGAAGAACACGTATTCTAAAACTCGCTTGACTCAGTTTGTCCTAGCCCCCGTATCCCTCAGTAGTTCACTCCGCCTCACCTACTGTACATCATTCACTCTCTCACACTCTCTGTCTCATTCTCCTGTGTATTGTGCCTCATCCAAGATGAAGGAGCAGCACAAGTGAATCAGGTCATGCTGAATCATTGATGAGACGCGAGAGGCATGCAAAATTTGAATTTCAGAAAGAGGAGCTGTAATAAGCTCCAAACAGGTACCACTGATGTGTTTCGATTGACAGGTATTTATATCTTAAGGGCTCTGCCGAAAGTTACTCTCCCCCTTTTGGCAGAGCTGGGCCACAGCTGCTCTGGAGAAATCCGTGCAGTGTGAATCAGGGTTGAGATTTAAAAAGAGTTTATGAAGGGGATTTTTTCCATCACCCAAGCTGATCCTGAAAAAAATACTCAGATGTCCTTTAATTTCTGTCCCCTTTTCAGATCCAACAACTTGTCTCTTATTTACGGAAACCCTTTTATTTACAGACACCCTTTTAAGAGACAAAAGCCATCACGTTGCCACATGCTAAAAATGTCTGAGGCACCAACAGGCTTCGCACCGAGCCAACAACCAACACGTGACATCGATATTTCACTGTGTTTCAAACGATGTCGGGGCAATCATCGGCTTGACCACTGTTACCATGGAAACTTGAGTCTGCTGGTGATTGACATCTGGCACCATTTGAAGGCTGAGTCACCTCTAAAATTGGGGAACAGCTCCTCATTCAATCATGCAGCCTGGAGAAACAGCCACATAACTGATATCACTGTGCCTCTATACAATCAATATACCATTACTTTGACTTTAGCATTTATTAATCCAAGACTCTATTTTCAAATGACTTGACTGGATTATAAAACCATCTGTGCTTAACTAGTTATTTTTATTCCATCTAATTTTTGCTCATGTTAAAAAAGCTTGGTGGTTTGCCAAAGTACATTTTGAAGTTGGTAAAAAAAGGGCTATTTTTGTGACGACAATTGTATAAATAATAGTATTTGAGTGTTTCTCTCTTCTCTCTTAGGTACGGGGTATATTTATTTATTTGTAACGTTCAGCTCTTTGAACTGCAGATGGAGCTTAGTCGAGGCAATGTTTAAATTGTGCATGGACCCTGTGAGCAAAAGAAAAATGCGGTGCTAAAGTCTAAGGGGGAATAAAACCATGTGTAAAAGATTAATACGGTGTTTTTTCAACTGAAGGGGTTGAAAAAAAAGAAAAAACATCTCTGGATGCCTCTATCTCTGGGTGTATTTGCATTTACATGTCCATACCTGTGTGCGTTTGTACCATAGGCAACAAGAAAGTGCATGCAAACAGAAGCAAAAATACAAACTCCTATGAAGACAATGGTAAGCCTCTAAATTGATATAATATTATGTAGGAAGTAGAATATATTCATTCTTTTAAGATATGCGCTGTTCAACTGCATGAGGCTTTTCTACATTAAGTTGGATAAAATATGTGTAAAATGAGTGTTTCCCCAAGTGTATCTTCCAGGGGCTCAGAGAATCACCTTCACTTCTCAGGTGTGCTTTCTTTGCTCATCTTAATCACTGTCTGGACCAGGATTCACTATTGACAGAAAAACCTGCTCGCAGTCTTGTGTCTGCCATTTGACTCTGATTACATGCTCAAGCAATGTGTTTACGGTTCAAAATTTTCCGTGTAATGAGCTGACACTAAGCACAACAGTGTCCACCTAATGAGCTCGTAAAGGCAATATGACGCCATTCTGGAGGCAAGACGCAACTGTGAGCTTTAATTTTAGGGGCCAGCAGAGGAGGGAAGAGTGGTGATGAACTGGCCAGCAACAAAGCAACCGAGCTTTGTCAAAGTTAAATGCAACACAAGTGCAAGCACTCAAAAACCTAATAATATGTTTAATGCTGTTGAAAAATGTGCCTACCATTCACTCATGGGTTTCAGATATGGCCACCTGAGTTCTTTTCACAAAGCAAACAATTAGTGCACACATCAGATTGGAAATCGAGTGGTGTGCGAGCAAAAACACAATGCCAGATATTGCCTTTAAAGATAAATGTGTGTGATGTGTGCAGTGGGAGATAATCATAAAGACGCAAAGTTGAACCGTGGAACTAAAGAAAAAAATATAGGAATGGAGCCTCCATTTCCTCAGATATCCTTTAAAAATAACTATACTCAATGTACTTTTTCAGTCTTATTGTAACCTTGCTCAGTGTTTGATTTTTGTTCTTGCTTGTGTTCCACCCTTAACGCGTCATGCACTTGATTGCTGGGCGTCGTTGACATTTGAACGCATTCCTCGGTCAATAGTGAACTGCGGCAGTTGTTTTCAGCAAACACCGAGGAGAGCTGGGGAATAAAGCTCCGGGCACAAGTGCAAACCTGGAGTTGGTAAGAGGATAAAGAGGGCAGAGGATTTACCGTGCGTTTCCACCTCTCTCCTCTCCTCTTCTTTTGTGTCTTTCGCCCTCCCTCACTGCCTGCGTGGGCTTATGACCCTTGGAAGAAAAAGGCGTTGAGAGTCGGGGAAGTATCTGGGCTGGAAAAAAATAAGCAGCAATATATACATTTACCGATGCGCTTTACATATGCACAGGCCTTATCACTTGCCGGCTCCTTCTTAATTTGCCCCGTCTCCAACCTGAAGGCCTCATCCTTTTGTCCTGTACCGTTCACTCCCCACCGAGCTGCACTACACCGAACTCTGCGTCGCATTTCCACCAGTCGATGGGTTAATCTCCACTCCAGCCCCTCACTCCTATTCTCAGGCTTATCTGTTCACCCAGGTGTACGAGATAGAGCCCACTGCGCAGTGATGGCGGTCCGTGAAGGGTGCTCAGTCACCCAGCTGTTTAACAGATGCCCACCCCCCCCCCCCTCATGGTCCATGTATACTGTGCGTGAGTACGGCGTGCATGATTGTCACGCCCTGTGGTCCTTCCTGGGTGCCGGCACACCGGCTTTCAAGCAGCAACAGGCTGCTGTGTAAACGGTATACCGTCAATTATGATGCTTTGTCACAAATATGGGGTACAGTTGACAGGATAATGCGATTGTGCACGCTGAGCTCACACCTACGCACCGGCGCGGAGAGCAACCGCTTCGAGGCAATCGCAGACATGAGAAGAGTGCAGCTCCTCCGAGCTACGACTTCACCTAGCTGGGCTTTAAATCCACCCCTTTTTTTTGGAAACATGGGCATATTCCAAGCACAAAGGTTTGTGCTATTCACAATCCAGCGTTTTTTTTTCTCTCTCTCTCTTCTTTCTTTTTGTGGCTTCTCAATGACAGACGCGTCATGTTAAGTGAGAGGGAGTGAGGGTGTTTAGGCCACAGTTTGTTTACATAAAATGAATGTGATACATGCCTCCTGGGATGGTGGGGGGGGTAGCATGTTCTTTTTTTTCCTCCCAGAGGTTAGGGCACACACTGACATTCGCTTAAAATCACAAATACACGTACCGTACCGCACACGTGCCATCGCTGTTGCGCACATACTGTACAGAGATACAGAGCGATGCCCTAATAAATCCATCATGTTGACCTATTACGCTGCTGCTGGTGCTGGGGAGAATTGCATGACCCATTCATCAACTGTGCTTTTCTTTTTCCCTGCTAAAAATATGCAGACAAATAATTAAGTCCTGGCTGTGAGGAGAATTTAGCAGCAGGAAAGACTCAGCGAGTTCGAGCTGACAGGCCAGCGCCGAGATTTAGAGTCCACGGGTCAATTTGATTTCGAACGTGCTTTAATGTGTGTCATTCCATCGCACTAGTATTTGAAGAAACCTCACGTGACCTGGTGAGGATAACTCCTGGACTGGAAGCAAGGTGATATGAAAAATGCTATTCAATTCAAAAGACTTATGTCTGACACCTGATAAAAATGCACCCTTTAATGTTCCCCCCAGTGACGGGGCTGGGTAATGACAGGATCCTGGTTATGGATGATAGGGGCAATAAGCCTGGTAACTTATCGTTTTCATTCCATGCCCACCCATTTTTAAGGAAGAAATGAACCAAAAAGATTATGAATATTCATTTCATCTGCACACTGCTGTGTCTCACTTCTTTGTGTACTTCTGAGAGATCCTGCTTATAAGTATACCTTTATGCATGCTGTATGCGCTGCATACATTTAAGATTTAAATGAATGTTTAAACCAGTACACCTAAATCTGAAATACTTGAATTCTTATCAGAATTTGGGTCAATATAAGCTTATATAATGTGATTTTTTTTCTATGACTTATTCGTTTTTCACAACCAAATTGTTGTGGTGTCGAACCCAGTGTAGAATGTGTGCAGAAAGTTGTACTTCAAAACAAAATTCTTGTTCGCAACATAGGTGATGGTGGTGGCAATTTTCTGCAGGTCGAAAGAAGTGCGGTGGTGGCCGATGGAGACGCGGCGCCAGGTGAGGCCGTGCTGTCCCCTCCAGGAGCTTGGCAGCAGAGAGCCTGACAACACGGCCCCGTTGCAGAAAAAACAGCTCACATCTGCTCGGCCACCTCCAATGCCTCCATCTAAAGCTCCCAGTGTTGAAAGTGGGGGGTACACAGACGGCAATTCGTGCCCTACGCCGAGTAATCCATAACATAGCAGTGTGATCTATGGTGTCTTATAAGTTTGAAGAGAGCAAGACAAGAACCCATAATTGAAAGAGTAATAAACAGTGGGACAAATAAACCAATTGAACTGGGTGTAATTTAAATTGGTTTCATTGAATGATTTGGTGTAGTGCGCAAAATGTATCTTTTTAAAGTACTCCATTCCCATATGGATACTGAGTGCATTCAATTATTTCAAAAAGAAATTGCAAATACATGACCCGAGTGTGAAAAATGTTTCGGAGAAAAAGAGACTGGTTTTGAGGAAAAAAAGAGGAGGACGTGGCACAGCCATACGTGTGTGGACTGTAGTGTTTTATAATCTGTGTGTCGAAGAGGCATCGCCTTAAGAACCCTGCAGCCCCCCCCACCTCATTTCCTGACCCCTTACCCGCCCTTTGAAAGGAGAGCTTTGCTTGCATAAAAGCAGCCGCTCCGAGCGGCAACTCTGTTTATCCCTTCTTCTTTTTTTTTTCTCCGCCCTCACCCGGCCTCCCCTGATACCAAGCCATAAAATCAACGCAGCGTTCAAATAAAATGTGAATGTAGGGGGATACGTTTCCCTCGGATCGCATGGCATGATGGTTGAAATCCGGTGGTAAATTTGACTTTTCCACCAGCAGCACGTCTTGGGCTGGAAGCTAAAAAATGTTCTCTGCACAACCTCTGCGAGAAATCTGATCCTTTCCACAGGCTTACGGAGGGTCCCACACCTGTCTGTCGTCAAATCCCTCCTTTATGCGGCTCCATGTTTTTTTTGTAGATTTTCACCAAAAAAAGTGCAACAGAGCAGTCTAGCACCATAGAGCACTGAAGCGCAGTACTTTAAGATACCAGTTTAAGCCCTATGCTCTTCTCTGATACTCAGGGACATTTATTATGTGCAATAAGGCATCGTATCTACAATTCTCTCTGGAGTCTGGAGTCTCTTGTTTATGAAACTTTCCCATACTTTATTTAGGTAAATTGGGTTCATTTGCACTACACTGTATTCACAGCAGTCAGTCACCACCGAGGCTAATGTCACCCAATTGCAAGTCAGCCCAATACTCGAATCAGCAACAGCATAAAAACTGGTAAGTGTCGTTTCATATCCTGGGTAATCACTATATCTATCTCTGAAACATTAGGAATGCGTCTCCAAAGACATTTTGTAGTTTCAATTATTTTTCCATAGTTTCGTGGCTAGTAAAAAAAAAAAAAACCCTGATCGTCCGCACCATTAAAACTAGTCAACTGCTTTATTGTCGTGACTGGGCATTGCACGATTCATAACTGGGCAATAAAATTAGTGCAAGGAATATGACGAGCCCATGATTGCATTGTGGCGTCCAGGATTATTCCTCAGGAATAGTGAGTCTGTACCGGCGCTTCATTCTGTCACTTGACACAGCCATCGGGCCATGGAGGAGGCCAAGCTGCTCGGGCAAACCCCGACACAAAAGTCTTTCATTTTTACTTTAACTTTCAGCGCGTCACAAAATAAGTCTGCCTCCGGACTGTCAAGATGGAAACCTCAAATCCTGACTCAGCGCAGGTCAGCGGTGCACTGGAGGATTAGGCACCAGCTTGGGTTCGCAGATCATTAGCCAATTACATTCATCATTTCTGTGCCCGGGAAACTTGACAAGAACCGGCCACATTGATTGTTCTTAGCTTTTATGCTCACTGTCGCTTCCTCCATCCTCCTCTCCCTCTGCCTCCTGGCGGATCTATCATTCATCATCACATACACACACACACACACACACACACAGACACACAAGTGTACATTTATTGGACACTTAATTGCCACCTGCACAATCTTTACTGTTTACTGTACATTTTTATCGCCTTAGCTTATTATTGGTTATCTATACACTTTTTACTTCTTCGTCATTATTATTTAAAGTTAAATGTTTCTGTTACTTTTTTAGCGACACACCATAGAAAATTACGCTGGGCTTCTCTGTCTGTGGAACTCTTTGTACTACAGGACACATAATATGGCAGCAGATTGGCCATAAAAATCAACACCAAACACTCAGTGGCACATTCTCTGGAACATTCCGCTGCTCAACCAAAGCACTCGGTACTTTCCACGTATGGTCCGTTCAGGCTGCTGGGAACACGGCGAACACGGTTCACAAACAGGTGCACTCAGGCATACGCAACAGACAAAAACACACAAAATCATGTGACACGCTGAAATTCACCATGCACCATGCTGCGACTAATAAGGAACGAATCTCTTTGAATGTCACAGTGATGATGGATTCTTTTTCCGGTGGCATGTGCTAAAAATGACCTTGAATTTCATTTTCTCCAGATAATAAGCAAGCAGGGCTCTTACATTTAGAGTTACATCAAATATAAGTAAAGCGTTTGCTTCTTTGGGGAGCACAACCATAAAGAACGAAACACTGACAATGTTGTCAAGTCCATGTTATGTTACCACAAAACACGGCGAAACATACACATCATAGATTGTCAAAAGCCTCCAAATCCTTACACCCTGCAGAAATCCAGACAGGGTCAAGGGACAAGACCCTGTTACCCTTTTACTGCCCCTCATCCTTTCACTGGAGAGTACCAGCGTATCTTT
This sequence comes from Colistium nudipinnis, assembly GCA_016785305.1. Taxonomy (NCBI): domain Eukaryota; kingdom Metazoa; phylum Chordata; class Actinopteri; order Pleuronectiformes; family Rhombosoleidae; genus Colistium; species Colistium nudipinnis. The sequence goes on from JAFBJU010001301.1 coordinate 516,674, forward strand.
CATTGATTCCAGGAGCAATTAAATTCCAAGGTACATATGCAATGCAAATAGATAAGCTCTCTGAATTATGTATAATTTTGTCTGAGGCATTTCATCGTGCCGCTCCATGATGTGTGTTTGCGGCGTGAGAGCAGATGAAATACAACAGCCGTTGGAGAGTTATAGAACGTGATTAGCTGGACTTCTCCAAGGACCACAGTGACCCCTGCTGGATGGGTCAAACTCCTGAGTTGGAATAAACTTGATGATTAATATATAGAGAGAGAGAGAAAGAGAGAGAGAGAGAGAGAGAGAGAGAGAGAGAAAGAGAAACACTGTTGCAATTATTTGGATAGAGGGTTGTGGTTTCTTCTTTAAAGCTGCACAACCTTTGTAAGGTCAAAAGGGGTCAAATAAATACAGGACTTAAGTAAACTGCACTTACTGTGTTCTATTGATTTGGGGAATGTAATGAATAGGTTCAGTGCTGACATTTGGTGCGTCGTGTGTGTCTGAGTGAGCGAGAGATATCGATCATTAGTTCTGTGTCTTAGGCAAAGAGGGGTAAGGAAGGGGCAGGTTAGAGAAGATTTGATGGGGAAAAGGATTTAGATTATTCTGATTACCATCTGACAAGTTTTCGTTGGATCGTAACCCCCCCATCATAAACGGTGCTGAATCAACAAAAAAAGAATTAGGCGAGAAAATCAATGTGGACAGATGGCACAGGAATGTTATCTTATGTTTTAAAAGTTTGAAACTAAAATGATGGTACTACATAAACATATAATAATTGTGGAAAAAAAATCGTACTTCCTATGCTGCAGTAGGGGGAAAAAAAGAGTAGCAAATGGTGATGTGGTGACATCACCCCCAACTCCCTTAACATTATTCAAATGACTGACTGACAGGGCCCAGAAAAAAAAATTGACGGCAAAGAGCAGCTTGATCAAATGTGGTCCGACTTGTTGCAAAATGTGTAATTGTGGCATCTATCAGGGTGAGGAGGGGAAGGAGACTGGATGTCTCCCCCATGGGGGGGCTAATGGATTTACAGAACTGTCTGACAGATCTTCTATAGTCCTTACATCATATGTCATGTTTCTTCATGTACATATCTCAAAGCGATATGTCAGGCGTGGCGAGCCCGAAACGAGTCAAACATCTTAGCTCTGTTCGGATTTCTCCAAAAGGATGTACTGGTTGTGTACCGTTTTTTTTTATGTGATTGGCTGTTTTTAAGATTTTTCTTAAATTAGGACGAAGCAAGAGAGTTGCTGTGTTATATTTAAAAATAGGGCTACGGGTGAGATATTTCCCCTGTTTCCAAATATCAGGTTTATGTCAGTTGTGTTGACTGAACACAGCCAACTATACATGAACTGTGTATATACTCACTGAACATCCTGTGCTTTCAACTAAAATTCCAAGTTGAGGCCTGAGCAGGTTCACCAGCTGGGATCAAATTAACAGTCGAATAACTCATTATCCGCTCATTACTGTAATTTTCACGTGGTTTCGGTCGACGATCAATTACAGGGCCAGGCAACTGGCCATTACATAGCTAGCGTGCTTAGCTTCTCACGTTGTGCCATCGGCTTTCAAATGAACACAAGAAAATGAGCCCCAAATACTAATTAGCTCACATTTACAAGCAATGTGCCGTTGGATATTGACTAAATTATTCCCCCTGCAGGGTTTCCAAAAGGTTATTTGGCTAGTAGTCTCTAACATTCCTTTTTGAGAGTTTTTTTTTCTTTTTCTAAGCCTCACAAATGATCCCAGAGCTGCCGCACTAATTGGGTTGCGTGTCGGTGCAATGTCAGATAATATCTCCAAATAATGACTTTTGGATAGGACATCCAACATCACAACATACTTGGAATGAGAGGAGATGGACAAAATAAAAAATAAATCAAAACGCATTCTAGATGAGCAGGGCCTTTAAGGCTGATGTTGTTGTTTGGCCCCACGGAGCGCGGCTGTCTTTTTCCACCTCCCGCTGAGAAACAGAGCCAGCCAAAGTGCGGTGTGTTCTCTTTGAGCCGCAAATTCCTTTGTAGCGAGGGTCGTTTTTTCGCTTTCCCCCATAATAGCTGCGCTAATGAACTCTGGAACGCCGCGCATCATTTTGAAAAACACCATCTACTAATCCTGTCCTCTTGAGCGGCACTTCAATTACCTCTTTGTTCCGACAGGGTCCGCATGCCATCATTCTGCGTGGTCTAAATTTAAATCTATGTCATCTTCGCCAGACACGTCCGTGTCGGGAGAAGTCAGGCGTGCTGGCCCATCGAATAACTTTCATTCGTTTTAACACATATTTGAATAAGAAATTAGCTAGCGAAGCTATTTGTCACCAACCAACCTAACCCTAACCTCCCCCCCCCCAAAAAAAAGAGCACATCTGAATTAATTTGGCTTCTTGGTTTTCAAAGATAAAAGATTCACAGTATATTGACATTTCCAAGTGGCATCCAGGCTAACATATTCTTTGGGTGAGGGTAAGTGTCAACCACTGCACATTAGATGACATATTATTATAGAGTTTAAAACTCTTCCTCAAAAGGCGATATGTCCTTTTTGCTGGGACAGAACGTGTTGGTCATCCCTCTGGTCGCTGGCGTGTGTGCGTGATTTGTCTTATCTTTTGGGTGTCTTACTCATCTTGTGAAGGGGAGAAAAAAAAACACTGTGCACTCGTTTCCACAAGGTCTGATGGATGGTGCTCACCTTCAAGTTGCTGACAATATTTATCTTTTTGTCCTGTGCACTACGTTTTCATCAAACAGCTCTCCCCCACAGTTCGCCCCCATGTATCCCTCCATCAACAGGGCCTGGCTTAATGAGACACTTAGAATGAGGACAGATGTAATTCACACCCTCGGAGTGTGTTTATTGGACAGTCATGGCTGCTCACATTCTAACAGGGAGCGATGAAACGCTCACTCATCTGTCCTTATAAAAAAAACAACAACAACAATGACAACACCGCTGCAGCATTAACAATGGTTTTCACGTCCTATCAGAATGCACCAGCTGCCGAGTGACTTCTGAGGTGGATGGCAATTAATAGTCAAGCCCTAGGTTCAGGCCAGGTAGAGCACATTGTTTGACAGAAAACCGTATACTGTATTTGGTTAAGTACCATATTTCTTTCTATGAGCGGGTGTTACTGAAATAATGGTAATAATCATTGTTTTGATGGTCACGTCATTAATTGAATAAATATTGCAATTTTTCTATCATTTATTTGACCCTGCCCATGTAAGTAAACATAACTCAGTGTTTTTTAACCAAGTTAACGGTTTAACTAGTATGTTGTGTTTCTTTCTGAGATTCAATCATTTATAACGTGTTATAGGTGTGAAGGGGATACCAAGGATCGTGGCAAAACCTATTCAAACGGGAGCGATTGTTTCAGTCGTTTTAAAGCGTAAAAGCAACAATCCCAGAAAAGCTATCCTCCAACTCTGATTACCCCAATTTTCGTTATGTATGACACGGCCTGTACAAAATGGAACACTGACAAACTGTCTGCTGATAACAGAGGAACTAATACCCAGCTCACCCCAATCCAAATCTCACAAGGTGGTGAAGTCCAAGCAGTGAGTAGTGGCCTGACAATTATCAGGTAACTTTGTCGTTGTGGCTGAACGTATATATATATATATATTAAGGCTGTATGAATCAAATCAGGGAGCTGTCACTGTGACAGCTGTTGGTCACACACAGGTAATGCTCTCAGTTCGCTCAGTCGCCTTGTAAACTCGGATTCAATCTCCCGGCCGGTGTGAAGAATGCGTATAGGATGTTGAGTTTGATATTTCAACACATCATCGCATGTCATATCTCAAATGTGTGCACATGCCCTACTTCACAATCGCGTAACAATCAATTGTACGGAGCGCTAAAATATACTGGCGGGCGGACATAGGATCCACATGTCCAGGCGGTCCCCGACATTAAAATGGCAGGTTGGGAATATGGTCCTGACCTTCCATTTCAGCTCATCTCATCTTCACCCACTTATCACTCACACATCAGTTTTGTACTCCACACGTCCCCTGCGATCATTAACACAGCGGATTATTGCCCCCCTGTCCGTACATGATAAAATACTGTGATAAAATGAAACCCGCAATAAAACAAATTTAAGCCTGGAGTATTTCTTCCCCATGCTTATGCGCCATGCTGGTATATTATCATGGTTATACGACAGCCGTCCTCCTGTAAACCCTAGTAAGCGGAAACAGAGGCAGACAGCCTATAAAGCACGCCGCCCTGCCTACATCCCGGTATTTATTGGGATAAAAACAACAGGCTATAAATCAGACCTCAAGAGGTTCCAAAGACTGGACGGAGAAACCATGTCGTGTCCGCTCCTTCGCTGTTTCCTCTCATGAGTTCAATTGGCATCACTTGACTATTAAATAATGTGCATATTTTATCCTACATGCAGAGACAGAAACACACAATTCGATGTTTTCGTTGTGCGCGAGTCTGTGTGGTTTTTTTTTGTGTCATTTGGACACTTCTGCCACACTATGGACACTTTTCCAAAGGGCTATTTCACGGCACAGGTTGAGGTCAAAGCTGTTTGTCCTGACTGGGATGCAATGTTGCTGCCCAGAGATTTTAGTTTGAGTCCGTGTCCTCATGCTCAGGCTGCTATTGCGCACCGGTGAAATCTACTGCTCACACATTTCCGCTCTCACACTTGCCTTATCTGTGAAATTCCCCAACCAATGGGATGCCAGGTATCCCACTGGTACAATAAATTCATCACTACTTTCACTCTCTTCACTACTGTGTTCTTTGCGGGCAGTTACTGTTAAACCGAGGTCAGCGGATCACTCGGCGGCGTGGATCATGTTTTACTTTGACGGCGTTATTACTGCCTTACCGCGGGGTTTTGAGAGGGGCAGCAGTACAAACTCGGAACGGGAAACGAAAAGGTAATGCCCTCAAAATGAAGGACCGCGCTCTTCAATGGAGATAAGAACGAAAATCCATAGGGGTGCTATCAATCAGGAGTGGGAGGGGAAAACTGTAATAATAACACGGGTGCGAGAAAGAAAAACAGTCTCCGTTGATGACACTACAATGATTCTGCTTCACCTGTCACATCTATATCATTGCAACGATTGCATTTTTAATTATTCCCTCTCGTGTGTCCTGTAGAAAAGGTAGAGCCATCACTGTAGGATAGGACATGAGAAGTCACTGAAATGTGTTTCTAGCCTTAAAAGCGCAACACAGCACATATCACCTTGTGGGATTCATCGCGGCAAGTAGACATCTAGTGTTTTCCAAGCCGGTTCTGGATTTTATCTTGGTAACAAGGTCGTTCTGGTTTATAGGCTAGAAAAGCCTCTGTGCCTTCGTTTTCCAGTTGCCTGATCTTGCCCCGCACATCGATAGCGTCCTGCGCATAAGCAGGAAGTGAAGGTAAAGCAGGTTGAGGGAAATATTCAAGACACACAAATGGCTCTCGGAAAAGCTGTCATTGCCTGATATCGCAGTTCTGTCTGGCCTGTAAACGAAAACATATTTTCAGAAACAACACAACATTTGTTTATATTCATTATATAGGAATCCAGGCTTATCCTCAGAAATCAAAAAGTGTAAACTGGGTATTTGCCAATTGTCCCTCTCAACTCAGGTGTATCTTTTTGGATTGCCTCTCTGTCTTTGTTTAACTCTTCCAACAGCAAGAGCATCAAATCAGAGCATTTATTGAATGGCTTCTCACCCGTCTCTGGGGTCTCTGGATAAATGCTTCTCTGATTTGATGTCGCCATAATATAAGAGAGATGCTCACTGAGCCAGAAAAAAAGCGTTGGATTTCCGAAACTGAAGTTACATTCACTTATAACAAAAATCTCTGTGCGACTTATGTCTACATGCTTCCAAATTTCTCAAATGTGTAATGTAATTCAGCTAGACCCGTGATTCCAGGTAGGAGGTTATTTCCGAATAGCTTTAAAAACCTGTGTTTACCTTAACTTCCTGACTATTCCGTTCATACCATAAATGTGCTCAGCAAGACCAAGCAATTAGAAAACACAAGGGCTTTACCAACTTTACCAAGCCTTACAGATGTCGAAGCGCAGTACACAAGATTGGAAAATTGTCTGGGCCTAGCGGCAGTCTGTCGGTGGACCTTGATTATTAACGTTTTTTACCACGGTATTTAAAGGAAAAAGTTCCCGGGGGGGGGGGGGGGGGGGGCGGGGCTTGGTATAGTACATCATTATAAGTCCCTTGGTAAATAGTATAAGGACTATGTTTAATCACGGAATAACAACAGTCCTGATGGGACCTGTGCATTGTGATGTGTGTTAGTCGAGGTAGTACTAAAAGCCAATTAACCCTGTGTGAAATGATTTTAAAGGTCCAGTGTAAGAAAATAAATGTATAATCGCAAAAATGAATTTTATATAATTGAGGCAGGGGATGCAGACGTATTACTTGGACCTCGACACCTGTACCCCGGCCAGTCTGTAATTAATTTGCTTTCAGAGCTGGAGCATCTGGCCTGTGTTCGACAGCAGCTTCTGTAACAGGCTCACCTTACAGTCCAAGCGACCTGTCGTGATATTAATCACCAGATTTGGGGTAATGATTTGTCTCATCTGTCACTAAACTCGTCATAAATCAATATTCACTTTGCATCCAATATGAAATATAGATATAATATATCCAAGACCTGTCCATTTGCATGATGAGGAAGAAGGCTACAGGTTATTTATGTTCCAAATATCACCCCTTTCCTCTCTCGTTACCATAATCCAGGACGGGGTGAGAATCAGAGGAAAGGTGTAAAAAAAAAAGGAATAAAAAAAAAAAGGGCAAGGCCATTTGGAAGCTCCACTGGAGGATTATATTTATTTCAAGGAGGTGGAAGTGTAATCCAGTTAACATTTGGGTGTCTCCGCCCCTGGGGAACAGGGGGCCTACGCAACCGCAATGTGGAAACAGTCATCGTGGCCTCGCGGAGCAATGCACTCAAAGGCTCATTAGCACTTAAAGGCCTTATTAAAGTCCAGCTCCAAACCCCTTACATGACATCAGACGTGTTCCATTAAATTGTGACACCGTGTACAACGTTGTAGAGGCTATTAAAATGCAATGGCAAGGAAAGCGCAAGACAAAAAAAGTGGCTAAATCCTACTGGATGCTGGTTTCTTTTTTTCGCCCCCTGTTCCTAAAGCTTCATTTAGAAAATTAGAGGGGCTCATGGTGATTGTGTGAAAAGCTTACCATTGAATACTTCCCTTGAGGAGGAGTCTTATAGTAAGTGTGCTTCCCACATGATCATCAACCATACATATCAAAGACTCTTGACCCAATCATTTCTGGTGGGGTAGTGCTAATGCAGCTTAATTAAAATCCTCTTAAAGATCACTATGGGTGACCCCTGCAACACGCCGGCTGTACGTATCATCAGAGGCAAACTTCTCCACATTAAGTTCTAACACTAATAGAACACATATTGCTAATTTGTTATTCTAAACGAGCATCTCTTAATGCTTTCCCTTTTGTTCCCATTTCACATCCTATGAAGGCCCCAGTTTCAGTGTAATGTGGGGATAAATACGATTATAAGTTAGTTTACATTTTGTGAAAGGATGGTAGGACGGTATTTCTTTCCCCTCAACATGAAAAAACTTTTTTTCATGGCTTTATGGGGGAAAGTAAGGGAACCTTGACATGTTACCTTACTTTCATTGCTCTTTAACTGAAAGCCTGTTTTCCTGTTTTTTTACTGAAAAGATTTATGCAATTTTATAATAATTACAGTGGATTGACTTAGGACAACATTTTTACCTTCAGCTTAATGGTGGTTTTCGATCGACTCAATTCGAAACCCATGTAGGATCAGCTCCAAATTATACAAATAACAAGGTGTCATTTTACTCTTGCGCTTTGAATTTGTGTGTCACGATTTGTATTTTGATTCACCGATATTATTGTTGTTCAGGAAATGATTACCTTCTGTCTATATATCACAAAATGGGTCAAATGAAGAAAACTGTCATTTGGGAAGGGAGTGACAAATATATGAAATGTGTGCGTGCTGTAAACAACATTTTTGTTCTCCCTGACGGAGCCGCTTGTTTTGGGATGCGTGAATGTGGCCAAGTTGGAACTTGACCTCCAGCCAGTGCGCTGTCTGACCTTGGCAAATGTCCTGTGTGCCACATTCACACCGTCGCTTCCAGACTCTTACGAACAATGTGGAGTCAGAGAATGCAAGGTGGGATGGTGAAAATGGGAAAAAAAAAACATTGCCTGGTTCACGTTGCTTTTATTAGCTTTGTCCTCAAATGATGGGGATAGGAAAAAAATGCCCCATAGGGACTTTAGCCATATATATCAATCGTAGTCATGGCATTTAAATGTCACACAGGATTAGATATTTGCGTCACCACTGCACCTGGCCCTCATCTGTACACATCCCTCCGTAAGTGGATGGCTGCTATGTCCTTTCTCACACAACAGCAATGCACCGTGGTCCCAGGGGAGGAGAGGAGAGCAGGTATGGTCACAGCGAGGCCCCCTTAGGCTGGACGAGGCGATGCATAACTCAATGACCGCCGCGCGCCTCAGTGTCTCCCGCCTCCCCTACCCCCTCGTTCTCCTGGCAAATGATTCAGAGGGGGAGGGATCACGCCGAGCCAAACCCCGGCTATCTGGCAGAGGATCACACAGACGGGCCAGAGCGAGCCAGCTGAACCCACGGGCAGCTGGGAGTGATGATGCAGAGGATGCTTCTTGGCGACGGGGTCTACTGTAGCGCTGAAGCTTCACAGGCCGGCACGCCACACAGAACCACCGGAAGGGTGAGGAGAGGGAGGTTCCTCCGCTCAGCGGCTGAGGTTGATGTGGGGAAGTGACGGGATCGCGCTGAGCGTGATGAATAAGGAAAGAGAGCATGGAAAGGTCGGGGGTTCAGGGTGAGTTAAAAAGGGTGCGGAGGTCAAGGAAAAGAGTTAGAAAGATATAAAAGGAGAGGACAAAAAAGAGGGACCGCATAGTCATTCGGACTACACAGAACCAAAAGCTACATCTCCTCCCAAGGAGATGAAAATGCCTTTGATGAAAGGGACCCGGGGGAAGGGATTGTTGTTGACATTTTGTTTAATTCAACACAATGTCATATTATTTCAAGTCACTTGCTTGCGTATTACATAATGAGGCTTTAATGAAGCGAGCGCACACGCAGCTAACCGCATACGAGAATGCAATCCTTAATGTTGTTTCTTTTATGAAGTGCCGGAGCTGTAGGAATTCTCCTATTTCTCCCTTATTTTAATCTTTAAGCTTTTCTTTCCAGAAGAAATACAAAAACAAATATATATATAAATACAGTATATATAAATATATATATATATATATATGTGTGTGATCGGCGGATGCAAAGGCAGAGAAAACTTTAAAATGCAAGGTCAACTGGTGATAATTACTATATTTCAGGATTTTATTGTGATAATTAGCTTTTTTGGAGATCCCACATTGGCGGCACATTCATTCAGGCTGCCTTGTTTTCTTTTGCTCGATGTAGTAATTGCCTACGCTTCCCAGAGTAACGTCAGGAACCCCTCCAGAGGGCTGTGTTTTTACAAAATGTGTCAGAGGAAATGACCGCAGTTACGGTGCACGCTGCAATTCTGCACTCGAAGAGTCGGTGGCCCTTTCTCGATGAACTCATTTCTAGTGGCAGCATTGCACGGTGGCTTGTTTTGCGGCCGTTAAAGCTTCCAATATCTCTGCCACCTCGGCGATTACCTCCCATACGAATCATTTAATGTTGGTGTACAGCATGTGGTCACATTCATTATTATTATAATTTTTTTATAACAGGCTGATGGCCTAACCGAGCATTTGCTGTTACTGGAGTTTCAGGTAAATATTTTTTGACCATGAAAAACTTTATAGAGGGGGGGGAAGCTCACATTATCTATTTTGGTGACTTGACTTGAAAAAAAACAAGTGCTGTATATCACCCAAAAGTGGGCCAAGAAATTCAAGGTACGCCACTGGTGGCTGCGTTAAACACACTAATCCACCCTTTAATCCATCCTTAAACACTTTATCAGTGAAGGATGGATTTATCCTGTCTAAAAAGCTGCTCGTGCAAACTGAGGCTGGCATTTAAAGGAAAGCATACCTGGGTGGCATCTTTCTTAAAATACAAGAGCGCATTGTATTAGAAATAAGAGATGTGACAATATGAAGAAAAGCGGTACAGTAGGGCATGTGGTGACAGGCTAAGAAACTCTGGCACCTGCCAGATTATAGCACGTGGGGGGAGAAGGATGTTAAACCCTCTGAGAGAGAGACAATTGTCTATATTGAGGAGACATGACACCATTTTATTGTTGAATTTGAAATATCAACTTGCTGCAGTGTTATCACTGACATCTGAATTCAATTTTAAATATTTCCAGAACATGCCTTTTCCCATATTGCACATCTATAGACATATGCTTCAATCCCCCCCCCCCCGCATTAACCTTTCCTACCTGTCATTTGGCCCAGATGACGCCATGTACTATATGTGCCACCGATAACATGCAATCATGCGCCGGCAAGCCCAGCATTTTGAAAACGAGGTAAGGGCTGAGGCTCTGCACGCCAGTGAATGAATGTGTGTGCGAGGGAGGGCATGGGGTTTGAGGAATAAACATATATATGTTGCGTGTATCAATATGTAAGGCTGCAGAATTCTGGATAAAATTAGATTTTCTTTCTTGGTAAGAACTGAGATTGCGTTTCTCTTACACTATTTGAAGAGCTGAACTGTCAAACCACAGTTCTGAAATGACATAAATAGATGTTGTACTCATGTAAGCTTGAGAGAAAAGATTGTAATTTACTGAGAGATCACTTTTTGGTTAATTTCCTAAAGAGACTGTGGCAATGTTGTGATGAAAGGTATGTCCGAGGTTCCATTTTTAATATGGCTAGATATTGGCTATTTGAACCACAACTCTCCTCAATTAAAGGCGATTCATGAGCATGACGGTGGAACAGTTGCTCACCACATCATGTGAAGAAATAGAACAGGAAAAAGCTGGGCAAAAAACTGTGCTAAAAAATGCACCGATATATTATTGAGGTGTGACACACACTTAATAGTGTTATCCGGACCAAAGTTCTCCCACGAGTTTAAATTCAATTTCTTCTCATCTAAAATCAAATTTCATCTTACTCCTTAATTTACTGATGATGACTTAAGACCGCCCTGCGCCACCACACCCCCCGCTCCAATCTGCTGGAACCATTGTTACGGATCGTCAGGTTTTTGGCCACTTCGGGACGGAAAAGGGACACGACAGATATACACGCTGCCAAAAAGGCCGGTCGTTTTACAGGATCTGTGTTAATGTAACACAGATCCGTTAACGCGACAACTTTTTTTTTTTTTTTTTTTTCCAAAGTCATCAAACACAGAGGATCACAAACTATCTGTCCAGGCACATGGCCTAATGCAAGCATCTGCACTATGTGTTCTCATGTCTATGGGTGGGGTGTCACGTAATGTATTTAAATATATAATAGGTAGAAATGAAACTGCCATGCTGTTGGCCGAGAGTGAAAACAGGGATGGCATATTAGAGGACTCTTAACAGGACTCATCGAATTCGGTGGAAATAAAATCACGCGTCCGCTGTGACGAGAGACACAGGCAGATCCATGGAAAACGAGACAGACGGCCTATTGAGGACATTCTACATTTCTACTGTTATTGACATAGACGAAAATGGAAAACAAAAAATTAGAGCTGACTTCGATGAAAAGTAGGATGTGCGCATAGTGGGCCGCTTTGATTACAAGGACGACCAGTAATAGTTTACAAGCCTCGTATCATGCTGCTTCATTTCACGGCCACATTCAGATTAGCAGATGTTTGATCGTGTCGCCCCGCCTTGGAGGAAGACATTACGCAAACCATCACATAGTAGAATGCACACAAAATGGACGGATAACTCAAATCAACTACCCGAATACAAGCATCCATTTCACTCCTAAAGTTCGGTTTGGAAGTTACAGCTCTGTAAATATGACTTGGAATGCAAATCTTGTTCACTATTATATCAATCTCCCGCCAGATAATTATTACACATAATATTACACAACACAGTGAGTAAAGCAATTTCCAACAGTTGACAGTCTAATCATACTGCGGAGACATACAGGCGGTGAAGTAAAAATGACAGAAATGTTCCGCATAGGTTTGACGCTCAATGTCCTCAGCAGAGAGTTGACATGATAGATAGCAATGGCATCTATTGAAGCCATGGATCTCTTTTTAAAAACTCTATTAGACACAGATCAATATGTGACAGCACTTAAGAATTCCTTACAGTGGTCTGACATTTATTTCGGGGCGGCCAGCTCCATACCATGCATACAAAATAGCCCACATCTTCAGTATTTTCTGTCTTCGCCTCTTGTTCAAACCATCTGCACATTTCACCCCTCCCCCGTCAAACTATTTCAAATTCATTAATTGTATTTGCTTCAGCCAACAGAAACCCAGCTCTTATACCTTACGGTTTTATGGCTAAGAGAGTAGTGTGTATCAAAGCGCATCTAAATTGTCCATCTGATGTGCCTGTCGTACTCAGAAATGAAGCGTTCATCTGCCTACATGCATACAATGGACAAGAAGCAACAAGGATATTCAACTCCCCCCTTTCTTCCTTTGGACATATAAAAATGCATAAAAGCATGTGTACCATTCATTTCGAATGGCATAGCTCGGCACAGTATATTGTATACGAGATACCTACACATGGTCACATTATCCATTTATGTATGGATCATTCTAAATACATTGTAATCGCTGTGTTGCCAATCAATACATTCTTCAATATTTCAATAGAAACCAGTTGCGAGGAGCTGCAGACCGACAATCATTTAATGACAAAAAAAAAAAAAGGGAAATACAAAATCAAATTGAATCCACTACGTGTTGAGAGCAAGCACAGCAAACTGTCACTGGTCTCCTGCTGTTAAAGCACAGAGGCACACAATCCTACATATGAACTGTAAACAAACATACACAAATGCACATGGCTTTGCATGAAAAAGCAAGGAATTCAATAAAGAACATTAAAGACATACGGGTCCATTAAGTTCCACGCTTACATGAAGAAATAACATACATTAAAGTGAACAAATAGTGCCACAGTGGCGAATGCTCAATACACACATAATCCCTGCATATTTAACCACAGAGGTACATACATTTATCTATATATCTGTATATTTACTTGACTGAGATGCCATCATTTAGTGACGGTAATATAAGAAAGGTTTTGCCACAACAATAACTTCAATTTATCTATTAAAATGCATGTTTATAAACACTTAAAAGAGCACTACTCTCGAGAAAGACGTTTATTGTTAATGGTGTGAAATTGAAATTGAATACAAAAATAAGCACCGGCCATCTTTAAAGCTGTCACGGGATGCCTTGATTAAGCAAATGTGACCACATGCTAATTGTCTGCTTTCAACAAACACATGAATTACACAAAGTCGCTAATATACCATCCAGACGCGCTTTTGCTTTAAAGTGGCTTCGCGAGGTGCCATATCTCACTGGTACATTAAAAGAAGTGCTGCAACACATATTCAGTAATGGGAACCCATGCCAGCCCGAGTATGAATGAATTCATTCCAACAGTCTGGATGGGATTAAAGATGGAACTAACATTTGTCTTTATTACAAAAACCCACTAAATTATACCTCAGAGACACGTTGGCTGGCTGCACAGCGCTTTATTTTATAGAAATGAGCCATTGAGCAACGATCGCAGGTACTCCTGGGTTTTACTTTGGTTCATATACTCCAAACTACTCGGATGAGACCGTATAAGTAGATGGATTCTTGGCATTCTAGTAGACTGTTTCTTGGTGTCAAAGTGAAAAGAATTCAATTGCCTCTAAAGTTGAGCTTGGGTTAGTTTTACTTTGCAACTGATGAAGGGCGATAAGGGTGCATTGTACATTTAGTTGTACAGTCTGAATGCATTTCTTCCCTGCCAGTGAAACGCATTGTTATACTTGATCGTGAATAGGATTGTGGAGCGCTTAAAAAAAAAAGAGACGGAAGAAGAAAAAAAAAAAGGGGGAACCAAGAAATGACATGTCACTCAATGGTAACATGACAGCTAAAGCCCGAGCAAGCGGGGTGAATAATGGATCTTTTCGAGATCTAGGACGGCACGAGCCATGTGGCCCTGTGGATCGATAAGTTTGGATTCCCCGGCGTCTCGGGCACAGGCGTGAGAGGGAGGAAAAGACCGCGCATCTGCCAGGGCTGTTAGTTTCCCGTGGAGCAGGTGATCAGTCTTCCTTACAGAGGCAGTCAACTCCGTCTGAACTTTCTGCCAGGACATCTCTGAGCTCAGCTGAAGTCCTCCGGGCTCCCAGTGGGCCCCCTCTCTCCCTCCCTCGTCCCCTCCGATGAAATGCAGGTGAATCCGCTCCTGCTGTGTCGGTCTGCAGAGCTGCCAGGGCCTGCGGGCTCATTATGGGATATTTATGGCCTAGCTGTGCAACCCACGACATTCCTTGCACTAACTCGGGGAAGGATTTTAGAATCTTCTCCTTACCCAAGCCGTCTTATAACACACATATCGGTACGGTGACAACAGAATCAATTGCGTAATTAGTACACCCGCTTATTAAACGACCTGTCCGATAAAACAACAGAGACATTGATTTGACTCTGCATGATGATTCAATATCACTGTTTGATGAATTCCAGGGGAATGGTAAGGATCCTCGGAAGTTGTCATTTTACTAAAATGATGCTGTTCAAATTTAAGAACATAAGAACTACTTGACCCGGTAAGATATGACATTATGTTCATCAATATCGAAATTTAAAAAAAGGGATAAATGTGCTTGAATAAAACATTTAAAAAAGGCTTCGAAAAGCTTAAATGCTGCTTTACCGATAGTGGCAGTGCCTGGCAGACCAAAAGTGTGGGGCACAAGTGAAATCAAAATCCCCTCACAGCAATATGGGAGTGTTCCGGATGCTTTCCAAACATTTGGGCTAGCATTTCGCCTGTTGATCTGTTGTCGAGGGGAAGGTTTCATCAGCATTTAGACAGCCTCTGCAACATGAACTCAATAATCAGCCGCACCGTGATGAAGGATGGGCCGGGGAGCAGCCCTCCACACACACTCCTCGGGTTTTCTTAGCCATGTCAGAAAAAATGTGGATTGCACATCTATTGCACGGCGCCATGAATATATCATTCCCGCTTTTTTTTTTGCCCAAAAGGCGTTGATGACCAATATCAGACGTCAAAAAAACATTTCCGTTCACGCAGGCCGCATTCATCAGTCCGGACGAGGTGTTCAGGCCACGATCAAACCCCGTCCCGCTTTCACTGCTAAAACTGTTCAGGCGGACCGTGCCCGCGAAAGCGGACAAGACGAATCAGCCAGCAGATCAGTCCACAGGCGGTAAATAATAAACCACCTGCTTGTACAGTATGACGTCAGATTTTGTCTGTACGAGTGCATTTTTCACTGAAACGTTGAGTCAAAAGTTCCGTGAGACCACAGACTTGGTTGTTCATTAAATTATTCACCTTTCGGAGCCCTGGGATATATTTTCGTGTCCATTTGCAATGCTTTGGATTTTGTATTTTTAAGTTGAACGTTTTTACCGTGTCAGTGTTTGGTATCTTTAGAAATAAAGTATCCAGACCGGACCGGACTTAATTCTTCCATATTTGACATTATATATATCATGTGAAAGAGGAAAGATCCCCGTTGCCATGTTTTAAATGGCAACAATAATGCAGCATGTTCCTTGTTACTGTGGTCAGTTCAAATGGTCCCTTCTGTTAAAGTTAGTCCAAGTCAACTTTAGAAACGTGGATGCTGCTGGTAGAAGAGTTCAAACAAATGAATGTGCAAATCGACAGCGACTGTGGAGAAAATAAAGGCAAGGGACAAAAGGCAACCAGTAACAAAAAAATAAAAAATAAAATAAATAATAATAACGTGACAAGCAAAGATCGAAGAGAATTGCAGAAGTTTCAAAGGATGAAAAGGCAAATCAATTTCATTCGATTGTTGTGTAAACTGTGATGAAGTAATTGTAGGGTAGCTGTGTACATGTGCAGCCAACTAATATAACAATTTCCTTAAATGTGCCAGCGGTCTCAGAAGGAACACACTGTGCCGCTGCTCGATGTCTCACGATACAGCAGAAATGAATCTTTGCATTAATGAATAGTGTTTACGACAGTGGGAGTTATATTATTCCTCCAAAAGGTATGAGATCCCAATATAACAGAATTGTTTATAGTCTCAAAACAGATGAGACACATATAAAAACGCACCCACACACTCACGCACAGAGCTGTACAGTAACTTCCAACTCAAAGTGACAGTTTGACTTAGAGGCCACGGTGAAATGTTTGACTCTCCTTTGTGCGATCTCTGTCCGACTTGGGGAGATGTTCTATGACGGCCACGTCTTATTGCTGTACAGGGAATTATTATTATTATTATGTATTTTTTCTGTCAAGGATCATCTCATCTTGCTGTGCAAAGCTATTCGCAGGAAGAAAAGTGTGAGCAGTAAATTGTGCGCACTTGACCGCATTAGTTATAACAACAATTGTGGGTGTGGGGCTGGTGGTGGGGTGGGGTTGTTAGTAGGGGGGGGTGCATGCTATAGAAGATGCTCTATGCTTTAGAAGGTGTTTATTAAGAGGGGACAAATATATCTGTCGAAGGATACCGGACAGTTGTTCGGGGGGGGGGGGTTGAAATGCAATGAGAAGGCAGCAAGGAGGAGGAGGTGGGGGGGGGGGTTGAAATGCAATGAGAAGGCAGCAAGGAGGAGGAGGAGGAGGGGTGTCATCGGCGTACAAACAAATACCTCTTTAGAATTCCACACAGCACTCTGCTGCAGCGTGTTTGGTTTCCAGGCAGCACTGCATTATTAATGCACCCATCAGCCCCCCCCCACCACAGCTCACGGAAGAGAGGAGGGAGGCGACAGGGAGAGGACACGTTGGGGTGGGGCTAAAAGGGAAACGTAAAAGGTGGCTGATCAGCACCACATGCGGTACTGTTTGATGTTCAAAATCGCAAAGGAAAGTGGTAAGATTGTTTTTGTTAGTTTTTTTTTATTAAGGGGGGGGTACATGTCAATCGCAGAGCCTCCAATGTAACGACTTTGAGTCTGGCACCACTCAGACAATATTTTGTCCTACTGTCAACACAAAATATATTTAGAGGAACCCACTTCAGTGGGAGGACATCCGACGGGGGACCACTTCAATTCACAGATTAATGCATATATGATTTGCGACTGATTATCTTTGGCAGCCGGAATGTTTATCCACAAATACCTCATTGTCATTGGGAAAAGTGCGTGCAACAGTGTTTTCTTCTGCCGCTGTGCCGCGACGAACGGCGTAAAAGCGTGAATGTGTGCTTTTTCACTTTCTTGTCTGGAGTCGAAGTAGAACATTGGTGCTGCTCAAAGGCCTGTGTGGCACTCCAGATAATGGGGGAAAATGTGACTTTTCAAAGAAAATGTAAAAAGCCTTTGTTTCCAAGGTTTAGCAAAACTGCTGACCATCAGCTCGCTAATGATCTAATGTGTGTGTTTTTACAGGAGTACACTGCAACCAGGTCTGGACAGTTGACAGTGATTTTCAGTCTTTTCTCTAAACTAATCTGAATGTGCACAGTGTCTATGCTAAACTAAGCAGACCCCGGTCCATATTTCACATAAAGAGAGATCGATATTTTAATTCGCCTCATGGTAGGAGAGTACCAATAGTTAATAGCATTGCCGAGTGTTTTTTTTTTCCTTTTATAGATTAACCTAGAGTACAGGGAAAGCTATATAAGGCTTCCAGTGGGTTTGTCGACAGCTAAATGTAAAATATCACCAACCTTTGAACTGTATGTGGCACGCCAAGGTTGCAGCAGCGAGTGATGGGGGAGTCTACAAGTAAATCTTGTTATATCATATGGTTCTGGGAACCGTAACAAAATGCTTCAAACACAAATAAGACAAAAACAACGAGCAGGTGGAGACTCCGGAGTCGTTGGGGACTTGCTGTGAAAGGTGCTATAAACATATCATTATAAACATGTTCCTTTGAACAAATGCTATGAAAAGTGAATGCCTTGAATTGCATAAATATTCTGCCACATCGTCAACTGCGAATGAAACGAAAAAAATGCATTATACTGGTTGAGTAGTCTTACCCCCCCAATACATGGAGCCAATTAATGAGTTTCGTCGTTCGTTTAATAAGTTATTTTATGGAAAAAAAAAGGCATAGGACAGGGGTATGTACCTTAAGCGCCTGTTGCAATGGAACTGTGTTTAAAGTGTTCATACAAAACACAAAAGCACGCATGCGAGTTACTTCGGAAAGCGTGTGCGCAGCTAGGAATAAAAACACAAACAATAAACACATTATCTTGCATGCATAAGTTATAAAGTGCGCACATTATAGAACTCACTACCTGTGCATATCTGACTTCATAAAAAACGATAACTGTTTAAACTGCTGGCCTGCTCGCCCAACATTTATTCCCGCACCAGGATGAACAGTCTCTCCCTGTGTCTAATTAACAAACCCAAACATGATTGGAATCTGGTCGAATCTGGCAGGCGGCGAGACAAAGACATAAAGAGCGAGAGGGGGAGAGATAAAGATTTCAATTTCCCCAGTCGCTGAAATCATAAGGAAGACAATGTGTGCCCTCGCAGATTGGCATCGAGCAGGCTTTCTCACTGCAGCTGGGGAAAAATTGGAGGCGTTAACCTTTGGCAACCCAACTTTAGTATTTTAAAAGACAGCACATTTCCCCTCATCCTTAATTCCACATTTTCCAGGAACTTCATTTCCTATTCCCGGTAATGGGGGTTGGAATAATGAATTCTTGCTGTCTTAACCACGTTCCCCTTGTGACCTGCTGTCTGTAAATGAAGCAGTCAGCAGAGCACCGGGCGAGAGGTCACGCCGTTTTACAGCCTCAGCACACGGCTCTGCAGAGAACATTCAGGAACCATCTCCTCTCCATCATCTCTAAAAAAAAAAACAACCGTTCTTGTTTTCCTTAACAAGTTCTAGGAGGTACCTCATTTTTTTTTTTATCCCAGAGCAATCCAGCCAGCACAGCAATGCCAATAACTTTTGTTCTTTACTCTGTATGAGCACACTAAATAAACGTTGACCTCTGAGACCCACTCTTGTGTGCTACTTGACCCATCAAGCTGGTGCCACCTGCCATCAACATTTGCATCCAGCGGAGCTGTAAGCTGCGAGCAGCTCCAGATAACGGTTGCGTGTCATCACCCTGTCAAGCAGTTAACCCGAACGTGCTAAGGGGGGAATTTGCAGTTTCGTTGATCCTCCAGGAACACCGGGTCGGAAGCACCCTGTGGCCCGATGCCGCAATGCTGTCACGTATGGATTTGTGCTGAATTAATGGCGGAAGGCTTTAAGTTAAATACAGTCATCATTATTAGTGCCTGGAAAGTAGGTGGTAAAATCTCCATTCTCACTGAGCTGTCTTACATTCTCGAACATTTGGCTCGAGACGTAATTACTGTTCAGCTGATTTACTGTAGTCTGCACAGCGGAACCAAAAACGACACCGCTTAAAGGCGGCATGACCATCCTGTGACACCCATTAAATTCACAAACTCTACATCATTATACCAATCCAGTTGAATCTAACCACTGCGCCGCTCTCCCGTGATACTCCCATTATACCCACTCACAACAATTTTTTTTCTTTTCAATAAAAATCTTTTCCAAAGCAGAATACGCACGGGAGAGCAACATAATAACACAAGTGTAAGAAAATCCTTGGGTATCTAATCAGGTTAGTGACAGATGCTGCATACATTGATCAACCACTGTCTGTTGATTGGAAATGTTATTCAGTCATATGACCAGTACTGTTTTTTCCCTGAAAGAACAACGAACAGATGACAGGATGTCATGCCACAGGTAAACAGTCTACACAATAAAAGGTATCAGATGTTGAAACCACATTTTAGAGTTCGGATGATTTCTTTGGCCGAATTCCAAGTCATGTTTGTCGCCGGGAACATTAGCATAGTTCAGGATTTTTAACGCGCTTCCCTAATATGCATTGACAATTGTGCGAACGCGACGTGCGTTCGGTGTGTGTCTGCGTACTGTGGTTAAAACAGTTCTCATGGGACAAATCTGCAAAGCAACGTCTGCATCGCCGAGGGAAATGCAACGGGCCAACTACAGTGACACAAACTCTTTATGATTGCGCTGGAGACACTAATACAGTGAGAAAGAGCAATTGAGAGGCAGCTTTGCGTGTGTTGACAGATGACAGTGAAACAAGATTGCATTTTAAAAGTATATTCTATTTCAGAGACCTTTTTGTGTGAATATATATATATATATATATATAAATGTTAACTTTTGCGCAGGAAACTACCATCCTGTGTTTGCCGCCCACCATATACTTTGTTGTAGTTGTTTCTTTTCTATCACGGAGCCTCTTGAAACGTGGCCTCACATAGTGGAAGCCAAAGACCTTCTACCAAAAAGTTAAGAATATGCCTGACACTGATAGCGCACTATTCCCTTATCTTATCCTTGTTCTTTTTTTGTTCCAAAATGAAAAACGACACAACATTTGTGAAACACTCATAAATTACCAGTCTTAGAAAGAACCTACACATGCACACACAAACATATCTTTGTTCATTTGTTATTAAATACAGACTCTTCTCCTTTCATCATCGTGTAACTGGATTCAATCGCCTCTTAGTTTTTTGGGGGTTTTTTTGTCCTTCCCGAAAGCAAACATTTGTGCAGACAGTTCTTATTGTTCTTGACAAAGATGCTGTGTTTGTAATATGGAATAACACAATCATAGAATCAAATTAGAAAATGTGATTAAATAACTGTGCATGGAGCTTCACAGGGTTCATTTTGGACTTGTTTTAACCATGTCTGTGCCATATCATTAATGTGATGTGTTATATGCAATATAAAAACATGTTGTATATAATTGATATTCTATTTAAATGAACCTAGCTCCTCCTATTCCGCTGTCTTAATAAAAGGTTGTGGCACAGAAGAATAATATTTTACATAAACACATGCAGTCCTCATTTGTGTCGTCTTAAGTTAAACATATATGTTTGGTCATCTTTATTTTTGGCCTGTTTGGATATCTCTTGGCCTATTTTGCCCTCTTCCCAGAGAAAAATGCCATGAGGCATAGCAGGAGCACGCCTTGGGAAGGTGGGAATATACATTTCTGTTTTGGGGTATGAGCTACAAGTATCCTGCAGTCTGCCTTTTGGCAGAAACACAGTGATCGTGTCTGTTTGAGGGTGATTACAGTTTAGCTCAAAGGCATTATTCGGCAAAAAGCATAGAGCCCGGATGTGGTGGCTTTTTGCTTTAGAAACCGGCGGGCCGGAAACTACTGCAGTTCAGCAGTAATTATGAATGGCCAATGCGCAAATCAATTTCATATCTATAGTGCTATTATATCTACACATTCATATTCTGTTTCATTGCATCGTATAGAAACTAAACAAATTCCTATATTGGCAGTTTTTAGGCTTTCTTGTTGATACCCCAATAATCGTATTTTTACTCGTTTTAACATTTAACATTTTTTTCATAGCCTTATAAATCAACACTATCGGACGAATTTCGGAGGTTCTATAGAAAAAATCTATTATAAGCTCACATGGCACGTTGCTGTATTTCAATGCCCATCTGAAACATTAATATACCAGATCTTAATCCAAGTAATTTGAATTCTGCAGACGGCAGTTTCAAGAGAGACTTCTCCCACTTTTGACACCGAAGTACCCTTTATCTTTCATTTAAACAATACTTTTCCACGACTGATCTTCAGGGCATCTCGTCTTGAATATAATATAAACCCTCTCCACGCACACTGAAACTCACCCTTCCCCCTGCTCAGCCCACTTCTTAATCAACCCCAGCCCCGAGATCAATACGCCCCAAAGGACAATCCAATCAACCACTCATAATAAGAGACCAATTAAAACGTAATCCATTTATTCATCACCTTTAATGAGCATATTGAATTGTCAATGCGATTTCTCCAGCATCCTGACCACCCGTAATGAAGAATTCTCCTTCAAGGGCATCGTGGCAGAGGGTGTTTTGACATCGCAAACCCAAACCCCTAAATAAGGGATTTACCTCTCCTCCTCATTATGAACTCAGCAGCGTAGAGTTGACCTGTGACAGTGGCGGCTTCATTGAAATGCCCGGCGTGATCTCACCTTCTAGGGAGTGAGTCTGTCGAGCATGTTAGGGCAATGAGGGAGTGCCCGTCAAATACTGCTATCTGAGCTTTGATGTAGCGCTAAGTGTGCGCCTCTTTAACGGCCCCTGGCTTCAGTATTTTAAGGGGCTGGGGGGGAAATGAAAGCCTGACTTTCCACCCTACAGAAAAAGTAGAAACCACAACTTTTTCAGATGCATTAAGAGAACAATTAGGGATCACCTTGAAGACATTCAAATGCACGGGGATGGATGGAGCCCCATTGACGGTTAGGCAAATCTGACTGCAGCGGCGATAAATATGACCCAACGCCTGCCAAGTGCTGTCACAACCACTTGGACCTACACTTGTCAGAATTTATGTGGGTTAGGCAGGCATTATTAAACAATTTCCGTCCCATTTGAATTCAGCAGTCATTTTTAGAAGAAAACAATCGTCATGAACCTCTTTTGACCCACAGTGT
The DNA here is from genome assembly GCA_016785305.1 of Colistium nudipinnis. Taxonomy (NCBI): domain Eukaryota; kingdom Metazoa; phylum Chordata; class Actinopteri; order Pleuronectiformes; family Rhombosoleidae; genus Colistium; species Colistium nudipinnis. The sequence goes on from JAFBJU010001301.1 coordinate 539,466, forward strand.
ACCCGTAGCACAGTAACCGCCCATAGAATGCATCGCTTTAGTGACCAGAAAAAGATTTGGAAAAGCCATAAAAGCATATTGACGATAATAAAAAGGGGTCAGCACAGTTAAGTGTCTAAGTAACTCAACCTAAGATGGCTCTGTAGGAGGACTGTCTTCACAGATCAATTTAGCAATTGAGTGGTCAGTCGATTTTAAAGAAAAGTTTTATGGAAGTCCCTTTTCGTGCACCAATGCCAAACTGACATGTGTGAAGATTATCTCGAGTGTCTAAATCGTCTGTTGTTTGAATGAACGTTAGTTACTTGCATTTCTGCCATTTCGTGTCATCATCAATGAAATATCTGTGAATGATCTAAAATTGGACTAACATTAACAAATAATTAAATGGCCATTTGTTGGTATTTGTCAGACAACAATTCACTTTGTAGTGCTGTTTAAGTCAACATTTATAAGGTAAGTTTGAAGTGGTGTAACTGGAAGTCTCCGGCACTTTTCCCCATCTCACACATATGCATACACAACACACACGTACAAAGTCATGCACAAGAGGCTTTTTCCTAGTCGGGCATGTCACTGCACTCTGGCATCAAGGCCCTACGTACCAGAGCCGACACCTGGTCCCTCTCCTCTTGCCAAAGAGGCCCAGGGAGTGGGCTCAGATGGAGGGAAGTGAAAATGTCTGCCATCCCACTCCTGCTCGACACACAACCACACAAAGGCAATAGAAATGCATTCCTCCAACAGCTTTACCTGCAGACACACACAGACAGACAGACAGACACACACACACACACGATTGCTGTACAATCTTTGACCCAAATATTAGCCTGAGATAAAGACTTAACCTCACCCCGATCTTCGACACATCGCCCAAGACCTCTCCTCAGATTTTTCTTGTCCCATTTTTTCAGAATGCAGCAGTAAAGGTTTTTCAGTCCTATTTTACATGTGCGCCTACGCTGTACATGTCCAAAGTGAGGTTAGGCATACCAGTGCACACACAGAGTACACACACAGTTTTGCTATGAGAAAACGTTTTGAACCATTTGAATTCATTCCAAGCAAGTGTTGACAACTCTTATCGTCCACCACCTTTTGTCGTGACCGACCAATCGGGAATCAAATGACTGCTTCCTCATTTCAGAAGGTTTTTCGGTTTTATTCTGTCCAGAGTACAACGTAGCCATTTCAGAGTTTTCATATTAAAAACGGTGACAGCAGTGGAACCAAATTTATTTAAAAGAAAAAAAAAACGAGAACACTGCAATGCAAGCATCAACTGTGTTCATTCCCAACTCGACGCGGAGGTTTCGGGGTGGAGGAAAAGCATGCAAATGCTATATAATAATGTACTTTCACACTCGCAAACGCCGTGGCAAGCAAAGTGTTTACTTGGACCTCACACATCAAACCGTGTGGGAGGAACAGAGAATGTGTTTTCTACGACGCCGGCTGCCATCTCTGGCTCAACAGCTGGCTGATGGGCAGTCGTGTTGCTGCGTCCCAGGAGCTGCCGATACTATAGCTGACGGATAGCCACGGCAGCCCCTATCTGCCAGCTTATCCCCTGCTCTACACCACACATAACTCCGGTTTAAAGATTCCCCTTGGATGTGACATTTTTATGTCAGAGATGATGTGGTCTATATAGTATGATCAGTGGGGCGGTGTGCGCAGCATGTATTGAATAAAGGGGGCTTGAACTGACATTGTTTCTTTTGATACACCTTGGCATATTAGTTTTGACACAAACAATAGAGAGAACTGTCTGAAGAACAACCAAAAAAACGCTGTTTAGGGTTACTCTCAGTATCGTCCATGCTCCACAACTTCAACTTCAGGTGATGTTTTTCTTTTGGTGTCAAAAAAGGCTGCCATTTTAAAACCCACAGGTCTCTATGGCTGCCTGATGGTTCTGCAAGGCGGAATCAATTGGATTTTTTTTGTTGTTGTGCGATTGTGGGCTACCTGTGGGGTTAGCTTACCCACAAGCATGGCCGTGCCTCCTCCGCTATGAGGTTTGGCATGGGGCCCTCTCCATGGAGCACAATGGTGGAGCAGTTCTAATCTCTCCTCTCTGCTGAGGCCCAGATGTGGCCCCTGTTGAAGAGGGGAGTATGAACCCATGCTATCTCCACACAACCATGGTTGAAGCCATAATTACACATCATTCAGAAAAAACATCTTTGATTAAATGATCAAATACATTGCGTATGCTAGTTTAAATAAGTCAATTATTTCAATAGGCATTATCATTTTAGTTTTTTTAAATAATGCAGCGTATTCTGTCCTATTCCAATAAGTTTCAATCAAAACTTGAACGTGACACCTATTAATTCAAGATGACGAAGCATGAAAGCTGACTTCAGGAGGCAAAATTAAACAATGATTGGATCTTTCATTCATCATTGTGAATGCACTCTGTCCTCTCAGAGGGACACTTCAGTAAGACGGATGCTTGCCAACAGAAGGACTTAAACCTGTGTCCTCTGTTTGAATAATTGTCTCCCGTCTCCTGCTCCAAATTAAATGACTCACTGATGAAGGAAATAAAGTTTGTGAAGAATGGTTCACAAAATACCTCTTGGTTCTGATATATTTGCCCTTAAAGTCAACCTCCAGCTCGCAGACTACAAAAAATATCAGTAAAATAGGGAAAAAGGAAAAAATAAATAAAAGAAACTCTCGTGCTGCCCATTTTAGACCTTAACATCACCTTCCTTACATTCGTTTTCATATACGGAATTGAGTTCAGCATGCAACCATGCATACAGTAATCCAGTGAATTTATAGGAGCCCTGTGGAAAATTGCTCATTGTTATCTTTGGTAATCCATAAGGTCTCCGAGCTACAGCATAGCATGGTCTGAGGCTCGGTTGCTAATCGTAAATTCACAGATTTCTATTTAGAGTAAGGCAAATATCAACAAGTCCTGCACCCGCTTCTCTTTTTTCTCATTAGGCTGATAGATGGAAGATAGCTAGCACTGAGAGAGGTGCAGGGAAGAACAGATTAGTCTCCCTTCACAAACAACCACATATCCTTGACTTTTAATTAAAAATGCCATCGCAATTAGACACGGTAGTTTAAAGCACTGCCGAAATAAAAGGAGTTCAGGCCCCGCTATAAAGGCAATCCGGCGCAGTTCCAAGAGAATAAAGCTATTCACTTCGTTGTTTTTTTTTTTTTTTTTTTTTATAATAGTGAATCCAGGCTCTTTTTTTTCTTTTTTAAAATGGAAACTTAAATCGGCTTATAGGTTTTCCGCACAATCCCTGCATTCGGCGCGAAAGAGGAGCCAGAGAGGAGAGAAGCAGGCTCAAAGTCATCGCTTTGGTTACAAAGGACGTCTCAGATTGAGGTCAGGGGAGGGAGGAAAAAACTGTTCTGTCGACACAATAAATGAGAACAATTAATCAGCAGTTAATGTGAATCACGCCGTTTATCCATCCAAACAATCTGGTTTCACCTAATCGCATTACCGAAGTAATGAATCTGTGCAAATTTGAAATATAAATATATATAATAGATAAAAAAAAATGGCACGCAGTGGCCAAGACACAGGCATCGGCTAACAATACAAATGGTACATCAGCAGAGCTCCGACGCATACTGCACTCTATGCCCGAGTCATTTCAGAGGTGCGGTTCCCGAACCAGGAAATAGCAGCACATACTGTGAAAAATGGCTTTCTAGTGCTGGCCACTTACGGTTGTTACCTGGTTGCACTGCCTTATTTAACACAAAGTGAATGCTGATTGCCTAAAGCCCAGCTAATTTCATAGAAAAAACATTTCAAATTAGGTGATGTTACTGTCCATTTATTGGATGTTATTCATTTCTTTCCACTTTCTTTTACGCAGGAAAGAAAAACTCTCAAGTACACATTATATAGCAGACGTTAGTTAGTATTGTCCTTTTACCAGCATTTCCTGCCAACCTAATTGTTTTACATGTTCTAGTTTTTTTTTTTTAATGTTCCCTGTTTTCCATTTTATTACATTAGGAACTACCTCGTGCTATTCTCTGTTAATGTTTTTTACCTGTATGTGAAACAAATGGGACCACAAGGCCTCACTCAGTCAGGTTTTTTCTTTTCTGCTTTTTGCGATAGAATAACAAATGGGTCTTGGTGATTTAGTATTCCCCTGGATAATTGGTTTTCTGGAGTGGTGACCATGTGGAGATGAAAAACAATCAGCAACGCTCTTAACAGATGCTGTAATTACCTGAGCAGACTCCCACAAGTGCTTGAGCACACCAGAGCAGTAGATGCACCCCCTGCGATCTACCACTTCCATAAGGCAGGAAGGCCACAGTCCCAGTTGAGCACTGGCTTCATCTTGACAGGCAATGTAACGCACCATCTCACTGTACTTTAGAGCCGTAGGAGACAGATGGAGCGGATACACTGATTTGTAAATACTGTAAAAAAAAATAATATATATATATATATATATATATATTTAATCCAGTACTGGATAATACAAAAGAATCTATGTATACAACACATCCCATCAAATATTTATAGTGCAACATAAATCGAGAGGTTGTTTTATGAGAAGGTCAGTCAACCAACCGATTTCACACTGAGGCTTTTCACAAGCTATCCATCGGATTGGCTAGGAATGGTGCACGTCCCTCTTAAGATGAATTGTGATGTCTTTTGTTATTGCTTAGCCTAGATAAGCATTACACATAACCCGATACTTTGAGAATTCAAGCTTAATTAATGATGCACCCATCAGTGCAAATGTTGGCACGCTAACAAGGTTAACTGAGAAGGTGAATACCAACGCATGTGTATCTATTTCTTTTACTATACACATGCTTTCTTCACATACAAGTGAGTTCATTTTATCGTGTGCACAATCTCCACATTCCAAAGCCACAATCTGTGGCGCAGGATCACTGATTAAAACTGTGAGAACAGTAGCTCATATACTGAATATGTGAAGCCTCAAGTTCTTCAATAAACGCCTGGATTGCGCAACACTTTTACATAATTACTATGAGCTAGGCTGTGATATTATGACGTACTAATCGGAATGCAAAATTGTAACCTCTGGACAGCAATCTGTTGTAATGGTCTAAATGAGCACTTATAATAGACAGTGTTGAACATGTTCCAAGCCCTTGTTGTCCCACTGCCGAGGAATATGTTCTCTCACTTCTTCGCAGGTTGATCTGCCCGTGGGGATTCATCATTTTGTACAGCAAGTGTGGATGATTAAAGTCTGACTCACTTAAAGGATCAGCAGGATGAGAAGGGGGAGAACCTTATTGGTAAAGTTACCGTTTGAAGCATGCAGGGTTAATGCGGTGCCATGCTGAGAGAAGATGTTCCTTTCCTTTAAGCTTCCAGTTTGGTACACAATTATTCAGGCTAAGGTCACAACCCTATTCAACTGCCGTACCCATAAATCTATACAGTATATACTATGATTTGTGTGTGTGTGTGTCGAACACACTTCCTGTGGCTTCATCAACCCCGTTTAACACCAGGTTTAACAAGAGTGAGGATTATTTTTGAATTGCCATACTTGCTCATGCTGTTCTGTGGAAAGGCACCGGCGTCTAAGAACGTCCCTTTCCTTTCCACATGTGATCGTGTGTTTTCCAGGCAAAAGGCAACCGTCAACTAAAAGTAACCAATTACAAGCCACATACGCACTGAGCAGGCCTGCACGGGGGACTCATTCTTTCTTTGTAATTTGAGGTAAAGTCTGGACGATAGCACAAATGATTTACTTTTGAAATTTGAAATCCATCTGTAAATGGAATTCTGCCACCCCAGTCATCCAAGTAGCTCTTCCAATGTTTTGGTACTACACCCCCGGTCAGCCTTGTCCTAATAATGAATTGGAAGGTGTAGTAGCACTTTGTTCCAACACTGCCTTTGTACAGAAAGAGGGTTTTAAATCAGTTTCTGCCTTAATATCTTAAATCATGTTCAAAAGTAAGATGTAGAGACTTATAACATGCACCTTTTTGCTTTATCCATCACACCAGTTTCAAAGTGACATTGGCAGCTCTGTCTCATCGAAATAGTGTTTTCGCAGTTTCCCTGCTAACTATACAGTTCTTGGAATGTAATACAGACGCTGTATGTTATACCACATATTCTAATGAACACATTTTGAATATTGCTGCAGTGTACGGTGTACATACACAACCAAGTCTGCAAATGTGTCTTGGTCATCATCACAGTTGATCAGGCTTCGGTCTGCATGTGACATCTTGTCTGCATTTCATGCACTGCCAGTCGCTTTCTCTCATTTGCAGTCTACACACACATCAGCAAAAAAAAAACCTTTATGCCTCTTACAAGACCCCATGCTGCGAATTCGCCTGCCAACAATTATGCCCTCCATTGTGATCACACTGCACTTAAGAGTCCATCAAAGCACCTAACCCAAAAGCTAAAATCCAACTGCACATCGACTCATTTGACAATATAACGAAAAAAAAAAAAAAAAAATTACACTATCAGCTCTGCACTCGTCTATGTGGATACAGCCTTTTTGTCGCGCACGCTACCAAGGGTGTACGGTTCACTGCATGTACTGTACTGAAGGGAAACCAGGAAAATCAGCTCGACAACTCCATGCTTAGGTGTGAGAAAGTGTCAGAAGTTGAGGTGCTGCATCCCCATATAATCACCGACACATCATGGTGACAGAAGCTTGTGCGGTTTAATAAAGCCCCAGGAACAAACATATTCTCCTTCAAAAACGTCTTTCGGCAAGTAGAGTCTGCAAGAAGGTCTTCGGAGAACAAGTTATTACCCTCTGATTGGAGAGTGGGACCCCTCAGCAGCGGTTAAAGTTGTTGGGCACCATGTCCCCACGCTTCCCTGCGTGTTGACAGCCCGACCCTCAAAAGCAGACACGTTTCCTCTGGAGGCTGTTTCAATTATTCACTCTTTCCTCAGACCGTCAGTGCTTTCTCTCTCTCTGCCGACACCACTTCTGTCTAACTTTTATGTTTTTTTTAATTCTTCCAACGTTCCTCGTCAATTTCAGTCTCGTCTGTCTTCTCCCGAGATGGGCAGGTGCCATACTCCAGGTAAGGCCCAGGGTGAAAGAACGAGAGGAAAGTGGAGGATGAAAGAACGCTATATCAGGTACCCGGAGAAAAGAAAAAGAAAAAAAAGGCTAAATCTAATCACAGCAGAGCGACCGAATAAGTTATCTCACCAAAGGGAATAATTATCTTTGCAATGAGGGTTAATCTAAGGCTATGAAATAAAATCTAACCTCGCTGCGAGTGTACGGAAATGCAATTATTCAAATGGGTTCGAAATGTCTTATGCTGAGAAAACAAGTTGCTTGTGTCCTCTAGGAACGAGGCTCCCTACTGGCTCATAATTTTCTGTAAGCGATGTCAATGTCCTTGTGGACATGGGGACATTATTTAAAACTGCAGGGACTCAGCTGGCCCCCAACGAAGAACCAAGGTGTCTAACTGTGTTGACCAATGTTCTCTTGCACAAAGACCAAAAAAGGATGAGTCCACTTTCATAAAACGTACATTTAATAATAATAACAATGTATTCCGAGTTACTAGATTCATTACAACCACGTCTTCATTCTGTAAAATGCATGAATGCATTTCGGAACACTCGTTTAACACGTCTGAATATTTAAATAGAGCTACATTTGGCCATGTATCTACGTATTTATAATGGGTTTATTATTTGTTATATTTTGTTATATATATGCCATCGATCAACAGCCGCAAGCCCCAAAAATGAACTAAACATAAGCATGTGACAGTAGAGCTGCCCCCTGAAGTGAAAAAATGACGAAGGTCATATGAATGGACTTCATCACGTGGCGCACGGGCTCACAGGATACATGGTTTTATGTTGTATTTAAATACATTGACGGAATCCTTTCCATCATTAATTCAAGTGTCTGGCGCGGGAACCCATTTTATCGACACGATGGTGAAAGCAGTCAACATTCAACGTGAAAGGGGGCCAAACATAAACGCAAAGCATCCACAGCTGCTTCATTGTTATCTCTTTTCCGACTACACTGTACACACAGATGGTGGAGTGCTGCATCTGCACATTGTTGAATTTATTTCCTTCGGTTGCGAGGTTGCTCTAATGGAGTTACGAAGACCCCTTGATTGGTTTCCGGTGACACAGCATGTTGGTGGTTACTCTCTCCCTTTAGATTGCGGTCGCCCAAACGCAGCAACTGAACAACAGGCCGCAGACGATGAGTTTGGCAGCGGCTGCACACACGCCCACGCGCAACATGCACCTTCAGCATGATACCACATTAACCTCACATCCCCCAACAATTCTCCAGGGCTTTCTCTCCCTTTTTTCGGTTTTACGTTTGAAATCGTCGCCATCTGGGTTGGACCGCATTGCTGCCCTCTTTTGACATTCCTCATAAGCATCAACATAAATACTTGATACACATATTTCTTTTAAAGATAAAACATATAAACAAATTATGCAAAAGAAATTTGATCTTTAAATACACTTTCTTGGCTCTCTTCTGTACATAAATAATTGATCACAGGACAGCACCGGGGGGTGTCATGTTCACGGATATGTTGATTTCACACCAATTTCCACACATATACAGCCCAGTCTCTGTGTTTACCCTGCATAAATTAACATATACTGGACAGTATCTCCACAGCTCAGCAGGAAACCCGAGCTGGAATGCAGGGAATTACAAATAGGGCCTTTAAGAAGTAACATTTGCAAAATGTGAGCGGTAAAATGGCTTGAGGAATGAGCCAGGGCGCTCTCATGTGCCAACAAGACAGATTTTATGATTATACCTATCTGAAAGAAAACTCACCACACAGCAGTATGAACGGGAGCAAGACTCTGCCATGGAAATCGAAACAAATGTGAGATGTCAATAGGCGAAATAGAACAGGTGAAGAAATTCAATGGAACGCTGACGTGACAATCAATCTATTTTAATTGACTCTGCAATATATAAAATAAACAAAACGTTTTTTCATTAAAGGGAGTTGCAGAGTAAAGCTTCTAGGTTTGTAACTCCTCAAAGAAACACAGGATTATTGGAGGCACCGAAATGATGATGGCAATTTATGTATCATAAGTTTGTTTGATCTCATTACGAAAACAGCTGTCGGTGGTGGCGGGGGTGGGGTAGAACAGATTAGGTTTGAAGTGCCCTAATATTAACGAGAGCTAATAAATCCTCAGCCACTTCAGATTAAGGACGGTAAACTTAAATTGTGCAATGCAGTCCTTGCTACAAATGGCTATTTGGTTTGAAACATTCAGGACCCCACCCTTTTTTTTTTTGTTTGCTCTTTTTCTGTTGTAAGCAAAGGATGCCTGGCTGCAATTTGTTCCTGTCGGGATGATTAATGGATCACAATAATATTACAGCTTATGTGGATATGGGACGGTGCAGCAGCCAATCGATAAATCTGTGATCCCCTAAACATCCAACCTCATCTTGCCAAGAAATTCAGTGGCTTCAAATCCATATACAGTAAGCCGCATGCAGATTGATACATTTTAGATTTTTTGCCCCAACCTGTTCCAATAATACCTTTGGTATTCCGCCTGCAGGCTGAGAGCCTGACAACTCTTTTCTTGTGCCGAACAAATAACAAGCCCAACCACTTTGACATAGGGCATCCTGTGGTTTTGGAAACTATCAATGGGCTTTCGGGTGCAATCAATTTATTTTTTTTTTTTGTCTCCATAATATATGATAGCCAACACCTCATCTGGGACACCTCACAACGTCCGATGATGGGGTTTCATCACCTTTGAGATGTTATTCACCAACAGGGGCACAGCTGACAGCGCTCTATTAGAACAGAAATGTAAACACGGCAGCGCCAAAGACGAAGGATGTTGGTGTTACAAGGTGTACATGTGGCACTTCCGCTTTTTAGATGGTTCCTCAAGAGATAATCACAACAGAGTGAAAAAAAAATAAAAGTCATTGGTGGACACATGGGTAACAATGATGGGGTTGGAGGAACAGCTTGTAGTCCGTCATATCCCGGGGGCCACTGCCCAAATTTAGGACTTTACAATTGTCACATCTGACGTAGTGGCCATTTTACAGAAAAGGAATGGTTTGGACCCCCAACATTATTGATTCAGCTCTACACACTGGGATGTCCTTTTCCCTCCCTCTGACACATGCAGGCACGAAAAGACTGAAAGTAAGCTCCTGTATTACACCCTCATATATAGTAAATACATTATTTGGCGCCAGCTAAAGCTAAATGCAGGTTACTTGCAGTTGCAGTTTCTAGTGCAATAAGTAAGTAAGTACGTTGTTTTGCATGTTAACCGCAAGGAAAAAAGAACCTCGGCCACAACAAGAAATGATACACCATTTAGAGCAACGCAAATATTGCCAAATGTTGTGTGTGAGAAGAAAGCAATATTGCATGATGACAAGCCCAAACAGAGCAGCGCCATCACAGCTAAGTTCCAATTTCTCATCAAATTAAAACTTTGCTCATGAAATCGAGCCAGCCATTATTTATCCCAGCAGCGGGGAGCGTTGTCTTGGTGCTGGGACTGTGCCCTCTGCTTATGTCAGGCAGCCTTGAGAGGTTTAAATGACTTAGTGAGAAGAATTTGGTTTGAAATGGGATGTGATGCTGCGCAGAGGTGTTCCGCTCCCACGGGCCGCGGAATAAAGCACAGCCGGCCCTGCGGCCTCCTCTTTGAGCTCGGCCTTTCTCTTTTTTTTTTTTTCCTCCATCTCTGTTTCGCTTTCTCTTTGCGCCCACCCGGGGCACAACCTCCGTCTTGTCTTTGTAACAACTATTTTCCTTTCAGCGATCCTCCCCGTGTGCTGTGCCATGCTGAGAATTTGCGGCTCTTAATTATCGCATCGTAACAAATGAAGTCTGAGCTCCACGTCTCCGTGGCGGCGAGTGCTGCGCTGCACCGCGGTCGCCTCACCAGAGGCGTTGCTGCTCCCCCACATCGGTCTCATCAAGCTCGGTGGTATCGTTCACTTACAGCTGGGTATATATGAGAGCTTAATAGAGACTGATTCATTGATTCATTCCACCCAAACTGCCCTGGGATTTGGCAGGGGAAAGAGACAGACTAAACAAACTGATGGAGAAGGGGGGGGGGGGGGGGCGGAGGGGAGGGGGGGGGGGGGGGGGGGGGGGGCAGAGAAAGCTACAGCAGATTTGCAGTCACATGCTGAGATGCCATGTGTGATAAAAACCATCACTCTCAGACAGGACAATGTAATAGACTTGCATTGGTCCACACCCACCCACACCCACACACCCACACCTCCCTCTTCCCCACTCTCCTTTATTCATTCACCGGTCTCCCGCATTCTTTGTCTCCTCCTCTTCCCTAACTCAAACATGATGAAGAGGAGCAGGGGAGAGACGAGCGGCTTGGCGTGGCCTGGGAGTGAAGAGGGAGCGCATATGAGAAAATCGAATCAGGTCGGTCAAAGGTGAAGCTGGCCCGACTCCCCCGGAGGATCGGGATACTGTGCGCCACACAAAATGTCCCCTCCCCCCTCCATGCTGGAAGACGTAGGTTGGACCACGCTCTGTCACGACGGCACATTCAGTGCGTTACGAGGGGGCGGGTCAACTGAACCATGAAGGACCAGGTTGGGTCTTCTAACAGCTGCTATTTAAAGATCTCGTTATACCGTCCAATGTCCATTGACACAGCTGCCAGCCACTTTGGATGGAAGACAGGAGGGGGGCACAATCTTCCTCATGTCAAGACAAGATTACATCTACTGGCAGGTCATCGATTTGCACAGATTGGCCTTGTTGCAGTTTAAAGTTATGAAGCTTAATATTCTATCCCAATACCTTTTTAGGGTCAAAGCACCAATTGAAGTCTTGATACATTTTTCCACTCAAATGGATTTATTATAGAGTCTTAGCTGGCTCAAAGCAGAGGTTTTCTTTCTCGAGCTTTGCATCCGCATCATTGAAAAAGGACTGTAAATTGGGAATTTGAAAGAAATGATTTCCTCACTCCTCAGTTCTCCAATCTTGGAGATGGTCGAGGTGGCATCCTTCTCAATTTACAGAATCCGGCAGACATTCAAAGCCCATCACTATGCCTCATTCCAAATCATAAGCAGCAGAGAAATGCCATTACAAGGAAATGACCTCTTTAGCATTTGATTATGCATATTTTCCCTCTTTCAATTTTGCTCCAAACCAGTGTACTGAAACACTCATTCATTTAGCCGTATATAGATGCGCGTGTCAGTCTGTGTCTCTTATGCTCTTCCCCAACACAAATCTGTCCATTAACGGTATATGACATTCGCAAACACTAATGTCCAGTCAGAAATATTGCACCATGTTAAAGTAACGGGTAAGATTAAAAGAGGTTGTTACCTTTGACATTACATTTCCACCACGGGTTGTAAATGTTCTCAGTTTATATGACTGGAGGATTAAAATGTAGTGCTACGGTCAGTGCTGAGATCTTCAATTCAGATGTCTTAAAAAAAATATTTGTACGAAGCAGCAGCGGGATATCAATGTCTGCATCAGATTAATAATGTAAATGCTGTCTGCGATGAAATGAATCCCCAAACAGGAGACTAATTTAGAGCAATTATTGTGTCTGCTTTGGTCTGAAGTGGAGAACCTATTGTTTTGAAAAATGACGACGAATTTCAAGGAATATATCTGCCACAGAGATGGCTGTCGATTTTACAAGTGTGACGTTCGACTCGGCTTCTTTCATATTCCATGGGTGCACGTGCAGCTTTGAGTCACAAAACCTAGATTTTCTGCATCTCTCAAATCTCTGTGGTACACGACGGGGCTTACGTTGCGGCTCACAGCACATAGTGAAATGCACAGCATTGCCTTGGTGTTATTTAGTCACTCTTCCCTTTCCTTCAAAATTACGGCAGCATTCGTCATTCATTGCCTTTTGCATCCACCTCACTGGACATGCAAGGCCAAGCAGGAGCAACCACCGGTAGCCAGTAGTGCATGTGCACAAAAAACACCCCCCCTGCCCCCACCTGTACGTCAGCCCCAACCCTTTCGAAATAGTGGCTATGAATCTTCATTGCATCCGTTGGTGTGGAAAGCGGCCCTCTCCTAAATGACTATTGATGATGATGCCACGCTGTAAGGAATGTGAACGCCATATGGAAATGCTACGGTGAGCCTGGAGGACCGGAGAGAGGAGGGGTGGGGCGGAGTGCTGTGAAACGGTACGGATGGGCTGGGAGGAAAAAGCAATCAGCCCAAAGCATGAATGTAAATTCCCTATAAGGCGATAAAGTGCATTGCTCATCAACAAATGACCAACTAGGTCCACAACATAGATGGGAAATGAAAGGCTTCAAATTCATTAAACAGACCTGAAAAGGAGTTCAACGGGATAGAGGGAATTTGTATCTTTGCACTGTCCATAACTGAAAGGCGAGATCCGCTTCAGCGTTCTGTGGGATAGATTATATTCGATTGATCAAAGGAGTAAAAATAGAAGAAATATTAATCGGCAAACAGGGTTCCGAACTAATGCCGCAGAATTACATTTTGGGGAGCTAAAGACAAATCCAATTGCAATTGTCGATTTTCCCTGCGTTGAGAACTACGAGATGCAACACAAATATCAGTGTGAAATGTTGTATTATTCAGAGTTCTGACCTTCCTGCCTGCATGGAAACAAACCCACCGACTGGAGGGGGCGCTCAATTGATTATCAAAGTCACTGTGGTGAGAGGTGTCCCTGGTCTTCTAAAGATCCCGCTCCTTTGCCTCTCTCAGCGCTGCAAGGAACAATTTCTGCGGGTTGCTCGTGGGTCTTATGTGCACTGGTGATATCCTCTCCCCCCGGGCCCATATAACTTGTCCTTGGTTGTAAGGACCTGTGAAAAGTTACCCAGACAGCACCAGCATCCTCTGTCCACAAGCCTTGAGAAAGGGTGGCTGCCTAAACGATACAGATGCGGCACGCTATACACCACTGATTGTAGGATATGAAATTGGACTGTTATTTTGTCTGCACGAAGTGAGTCTGCATTATTCTCCATTTTCAATCCGTACCCCTATCAATTCAAATGGTGTCAATCAGTCGTGTGTTCAGATGTATCTCCTTATGTATTTGTAAATACGCTGATTGTTGTCTTTTCCTTTGTGTTCTTCTGTGTCATTTTCAAATGATCTTTCATTCATCATCACTTTTAGAATTGTTGTTTCGATACAAATGCTCAAAACGAAACCTCTGTCTGATCACCATTTGAAAATATGATGACAATGACTGTATAATGACTGTGCATATGGTGGTTCTTTGCTGTTATTTTTTATTCATTTATTAAATCTGTCAGAGAACTAGAGACATTAATCTCAAATCTTTAGTAATGGCGTGTATGCAAACATGTATGCCTGTTGAGAATGGAAATCTATGTTAAGCAATCAATGTAACCGTGAATGAGAATTGTGTATGTGTACGTGTATACGTCATGTATGTATGATTGGGGTGTACAATGTATGACATCCATAATTGTATTGTACAATCAGACATTTTGGCGTAGTGTCTCGTTTAAAAACATGATATATTTTACAACGCTATTAATGGGACCAAAAATTTGATTTTACAATAACAATGAATCAAATGTGACAAGGGTTGCTGGTTGTGATAAACACACGGTAAATTGTCACTTTAATCTGTATTACCACATTTTGTCTCAGGTTCAGTTACCTTAAGTAAGGTAAGAACGCTTTAGAAATACCAACAGACAGACCCCATTAAAAACTGTCTGGGGAATATGTCGCTGCTACTGACTGCTCAAGATCACATTTGACCCCATAAACTAATCCAATGAGATTTGAGATTATGTTTACCAGGTGGCTAAAAGCGTAAAATTGTTCAGGTTCACCATATCAAAATATCCTGGATATGCCGCTTCTCCCAAGTGACCCCAAAATCACTTAAAATATCACCTCCCAAAAGTCCCTCAATCTTCCGAAAGCACGGCGTCACCAAAAGACAACAGTGCAAAAACTGATCTACACACCGCTTGGGCACTCTTTACAGCTACCCATGAAAACAAGACGGCCTGCGTCGTTTCAGCCCCGGAAACACAGGAGTATCACAATTCTGCCAGCAAAAGCCCAAAAACTCAACCACCACAAAACATTATGGGCTCTGACAGGGATTACGAGACCATAATCAAAAACCTAGATAGTCTCCCAAACGCACAAATCTACTGCGACGTGAAACCCGGCCGTAGAGCGCCTCTGCTTTATCGCTCTCCTCGGCTCCTGCGACGTCCCTCGGTTTGTTCGCGTTGAACAGCTCCAAAAAAAAAGGAAGGTATAGTCGTGTCACAGAGGATATTCTGGAGGCCTTGACAGAACGGATGGGTCTCCATTACTGTAATGAGGCCACAGGAATGGCCGCCCCGCTTTCCTCATTTACGCCATCTCAGTCTGTGCCTCCTCCGGGGGATACACTCTTTCCTCCATAATAGCCCACTCAGTCTTCTTTTACTCCCGCTCTCCTTTGCTCTGTGCACTCATTCCATTTTTACTATCCCAGAAATCTACAAGATGTGTGTCCATTTGTGCATGTGCACGAGAGCAAAATGTATCACACAGAAAGCTTAAGGTTAATGTGTAATGCCGGCATGTGTCCGGCTACTGATTCTTTATAGCGCGAAGAGAGAGTCCATAAAAAAATAGACCAATTTATTACATTTTGGGCGCTCTGGTGGGAAGACAGAGTATTTAAGTAATTTCTGTGGCATTTGAGGAAAAGCTTTTACTGTTAAATTATCTACCTCTGCCATTAAAAAAAAAAAGCAGGAGTGGCTTTAAGGGGGGGGGGGGGTAGTTAGATTCGAAATTTGAAAGTTTGCTATTTACTCAAAATTGTAATTGTAATTGTAATTTTCTGCAGTTCACCAAAAAAAAAAAAGCCCATAGAACCAGGATTCACCCCTTATACGAAAAAGTGGATTATTTGATCTTTGTAGTGTTTACTCGTTTAGTTATTTGAGGCAGCTGAAGAAGAAAATGATCCAATAATCAGCCTCTAAGTTTTCTTCGTGTGGATGGGGAAAAGCTTCCCTAAGTGTTAAATCAGTCATTTCAGCCCGACGCTCTGCATATTAACAAGTCCATTGATTAGTTGACTTTAACAAATGACAGTTGTGTGCAGTTTTCTTCGAGGCTGGGCTATATTTTTAAATTAAAGTGATCTTGAACTTTTGATTTTCGGTAGTTTAGCATTGAATTATTTGTGAATCCAACATTTAAATTAAGAGCCTTTGCACTGCATTGCTCATCGGCCAAAAGTTTTTTTTTTTAGTTCATTACTTCCTATGTGTCTAATGCCTGTGACTTGTAGAAATTATGCACGGCATTTCAATATTAACCGCGCTAAGAATTGTGCTTTTCATATTTTATTGAATGGGGGGGGATTCATTCTGAGCTGAATAATCACATGCTCCTCTAGGCTCACAATTTTTTTTATTAAGCTGGTCATTTAGACCATAGTTTTCAAACATGATTGAAAATGGCTTCTTGACTCTTCTTGTCAAAAATCTATTTGTCATAAACAGTCTCCCTTTCTTGACAGAGGTCCATTAAAGTGCTGTCTATGCAGCCATTTCAAGCCCCGAGACACCTTGCTGAAAGAACCACAAATCAACAGTATATCTAAAGACAGAGATTTGTCAAAAGTCTTTATGTCTGTGCTACATTATAATGATTCATTCATGAATGAATTATTTATGAGCAAATATTAAGAAAGATGATTGACCAAAACAAGCATTTTCTTAATGAGCTTTTGAAAATATTATTTTATAAAGCCAGGTTGGGTAGCAGTGAGAGAACTTTTTTTTAACCATGATGAGGTCTAAGGGGTAGGAATTATTTTAGTATTGTTACAAAATGTTATGTAAAATCAATAAATCACATTTCCTGAAGTCATTTTACACGCTATCACAACGGTCAATATAGCAGCTGCTAACCTCAGGCTTTCTCCTGTCACCGAGTCGTGGATGGAGATGGTGGGTCACAGAGTTGTTAAAGCCCCATGCTGCTCAGCGCACAACTACCCATGAGCCTCAGCTGCCCAGCTCCTCAGAGACCCGGTCGCCTGGAGGCCTCCAACCGGTGCTACCGCGCGCCCCAAATGCAGGTTCCACACAATCTGACAGCAAAGGCAGCATCTATGTTTGCTCATATATTTAGCTATGCACTGCGTGTAATTAGTTTTCGCCTATCCACTCTGTTATGATTCTATAAAATATGTATTTAATCTCAATCGTGATGTAAATGAATGGCACGTGGTAATTTCACCCTGGGGTAAAGGGTCTCCTGAGTAAGATCTACTAATTAACTCATTGCCAGAGGAAGTCCTTTTATCAAATTTCTCCCTCTAATTGGAAGACAGGATGTTAATTTTCTGTGCCTGCAAAACAAGCCCTCCGCAGTTTCAGTACTGATTGCAACAAGATGTCTTTGCCAAACAATGAGTGCACATACTTCAGGATAGAAGGCACTCTAACTTCTTGGATTAAAAGCGGGTGGCCATACACTACCAAGCATCCCATTCAGGAGAAATTTGCTGGACCACTGCGTCTCATTGGCCGTTTTGAATCGCTCACCGATGATTCATTTGAATTGGGAAAAAAAGGGATGAGGAAGAAGGTGATTTGAGAATCCAAAATGGTTCCCAATGCAAGCTTTCCACGTAAAGATGCACACTGCTGAAAATCGACGGAATTGATATTAGACAACTGCTGCAATTAGCCGATCATTATATCGAGAATAGTATTTCCACACTGATTTGACCTGGAACTACGTGCTGAATTTCAAGGCACCTGCACGACAGCACGTGACTGAATGATTTTCAGACCCAACGGCTGTCTCAACAACAAGCCGGTGGCCATCCGAAAGACCGTTCCACACGGAACAGCCGACTCAGCCCTTCTGAAACTGCTCCTTTTAATGGTCGCAGATTAATGGGACAGCCGACCCTTTCGGCAAAGCAAGCTTTGCTCAGCACTACAGAAGAGACATTTCATGTGCACACCACGAGACTTCAGAAGTAAGATGCAAGCCGATGGTGGGATAATGGCGAACCAACAATGCCAACTTCAAAGCTATACGCAAAGAAGCTGTTGCAGGAACGGCTTTAAATAACACAGTCATTTAGTCAAACTTAAGCGATTCCTCCGTAACTATTGCGTCTAAAACAAAGTTGCATCAAGTTTTTATGGAAGCTTATTTTTAAATCCGTAGCGGTAAGGTAGCTGTTTTGTTAAAAGCTCATCAGCGGTAGTTTTACCAAACATCTCCAGCATGACAAAGGGATCATTTTGCGCTTGATTCATTTAATATTTAGATCAGTTTGGGATTGTTGTTTCTCTGCTTTCTTCAAGGGAATCGTCATTAATTGTGCCATTACACTATTTATTTATTCACGATTAGGGATACTAATTTACCATTCAGAGGTATTTACACAGTGCAGAGAAAATACAGTACCCGGGCAAAAGCGGTGAGCCTTTGAGCTCCACAGCACTGAGGCTCTGGTGTTCCCTTTGGTAACCTAATTTATTTTAAATGGTCCTGAACCATGATCCAAGTTGTATCCATATGTATCTTCCCACAAATGTATGATCGTCATCCTGACAAAACGATGCAGGCCACAAATCAAAGCAAATGAACGTTTGCCAGCAATAACCAATTCACCTTGAACGGCATGCATTTTCCCACAGTTTAGCGCGACGCACGCCTCGCGATGAATGGAATCCATTATCTTTCCTCCACTTTGAAGGTCAGCCAACTGACTTTTAAAGTCATTGTCCAAAAAAATGACACGGCAGCGGTGGGAAAACATTTCCACTTTCCGGAGCTACCTCGCCGAATGTCTGAAATTTCTCATTTGGAGTTGACAGGGTGCCGCTGGAAGCCGGGCGGCATCACTCAGGGACTCCTCTCTGGCTGCGGCTGCTATCTCTCATTTTCTTCTCCTCTCTCTTTATTTTTTATATTTTTTTCTCCAAATACGCCCCCGTACCTGCTCACATAACCCAGAAAAAGCAGCCAGGCTTTTTGCAGCAGTGTTGGGCTCCCCGCTCACGACAGCACAGCGTGCTGGCAGCCTCGCCACAGAGGTCCTATAGCTGTGATTCACAACGCTTGCTTTGAGCCGGGTGACGTACGGCCGCTGCTATAAAGCTGCGGCTTCCATTCGCCCGGCGCTGGTGATTGTACTACAGCCTCTCTAGATAAAGAACATCTGGTAATAATGGAGTTTTATCATCAGGGAAACCTTCATTAGGATTAATAAAACGGTCTTAAATGTTAGGTAAAGTCAGGTACACATGTGAACAGGACGAGTAATGCGGCATAATTATGCGGTATCGGGCTTTTGATCTGGCACGGATGCGGGTAAAGGGTATGGTGCTTATTTCTGCTTTTGGCTATAGCCCCAATGACATTTCTTTGAGCCATGGCCCATGACAATGACCTTAAGTCCTACGACATTCAGGAAGTAATTAAGAGCTGACTGAGAAGGATTATACTACATGAACGTGCCTTTGTTTTGGTGACCTTGGAGAGGTTGATTAATCTCTCTAATTGAGTAGTTGTAAACACTATTGTTTCAACTCTGTTCCAATGTCAATTTGCTCCTGTTTGTTGACGACTTCTCGCAGAGTGTCTTCGAGTGTTCGCCAGTGGAGGCATTACAACCATCTATTTATCTACCAGCTATGAGGCGCCACCAGACAGGTTCCAGGGAAATACTTCGGGTCAGAGAACCTCGCTTATAATTAATGCATTCCAATGTTCAAATGAAGAAAAATAACACAGCAAGGGTGTCACATGCAATATTAAAACCATGTTTCCCGTGTTCGGCTGTCTGTAGTACTCTATATCACAGCAGAAAAAAACAACAACTAAATATTCATACTTTAATAGTATTCCTGCATTTTACAATGTGATGATGGATTTCCCTGTCCGTGCCCTCCTTGAAAATCCAGTTTCATACATATTTAATAAGGTCCTCTAAACAATTTTTACATTTTGTCATCTTCAATGATGCGTGCCATCAAACTCATTGGGAGAAGTGCTTCATCCCAACAACACTGTGCGCCCCCCAACACCACACCCTTTTTTTTTTTTTTTTGGTTTACTTTCATCGGTCTCTATTTATTATTAAATCTTTTAACCCATCTCAAATGGATGGCTGCGGTCTCAAAGCGCCCATAATGGACCACGTCCACATGATGTATTAGTAAACGAAGACATGAATTTGAATGATATGATTGCACCACTCAAAAAAAAACATGTCTAGAGAGTGAAGATGTGCCTCGGCTAAGTGGAAACATTTATCACAACATCCCCGAGGCAGTTTCAGTGCATGCAAAGGCTCAATGACAGCAGAAGAAAATAAACGTGTACACACGTTGTACAAAATTAATCATTACACACATGAACATTATGCTTGCACAATAACTAACGGTGCATTAAGTGCGGTTTGGTAAGTGCAAAAATGAGATGTACCGGTATTTTTTATGCATACGCACCGATGTACAGCATTTTATGTTGACATGAAGAAAAAGAATGTGTTTGTACAACGCCACAAATGTGGCACTGATGTCGGAGTGGCATGCATGTGACGACAGCCAAAAGCAAATATGTAACATCCTATTTGCGTTTCCTTACAAATGCTCCCGTCCTTGTGTATGACGGCCTGAGACAGAGACACCGTCCCGCACCCATATTAACCTGAGCTGTATCAGTGAACAGCTGGTGACAGTCCATTTCGTCCTGAGACGGAGACACCGGAACTCCACTGGAAGGGAACCAACTCGGATAAAACATGGAAATTGACACTCGAGATGCAATGACAGACCGCCGCTCTTTCTCTCTCTAGCCTTCTCGTGCGCACACTTTTTTTTCCTCATGTTCAAGCACTCCGATGTCCTTGTCTTGAAATCTCTCAATTCATTCTTCTAACAGGATTTTTCTCCCCCTTCCCTCCCAAATGTATCTCACTTCATCCGTCACAGGAGAAGATAACCTTTTGATAGATGAATTCCTGCAAAGTGTACAAATACAGAATAGAGATAATGTTAAATGGTATTATTTGGTCTCTTTCTCCACCTGCAGCCACCGGCTTTCAGAGAGTTCATTAAAGACAAACCTCATTAACTTGGATAAGAGGATAAAGCAACTCTTTAAGGATGTTTAATGGAATTTAGAAATCTTATTTTTTATTTGTAATTAACCGATAAAGACAGAAGTCCAAGCCTAAAACCTCTCCGTATATTTGTAATGAGCCGTATGACAATGTTAAACACAGCATGAAAACATGTATGGTCATGTTTTAATACCTTTTCTGACTCTGAGATTTGAATCTACTGGAAGTTAATCTATGTAAGTTATTTTTTATCGTGAACATTTTTTCAGAGCAATGACCATTGTCACTTTTCCTTTGCTCAGTCCATTAAGGCCCTTAATGGGAATCTTTATTTTCCATTTGGCTTACAAACACTAGCCTATATATTTATAAAATAATCCAAACTAAATGTAATAGAATAATAGAAAATATATACTTTATCTATCCCCAAAGGGAAATTCTGTTTTTATAGCAGCATACTCAAAAATGTACATAAAGTGAAATACACTACAATGTATAAAGAATACAACAAACAGTAAGAAATTGCTATAAAGGGTTTATGCAAAATGTAAACAATTAAATAAAGAACAAAAAAGGACTAAACAGCACTTGCTTCTTTCAGGGTATTATGTTGTGTGAACCTAACTAATTTTAATCATTGTTTGAGTGGGTTTTGTAATCTGTACCTGCATAATGCACATGGTTGACATGCATATTTGACTGATGAGACCATTTGGATGGAACAATATGGGGATAACATTCCAGCTTGCACAACAATGAAATGGCACAAGTTCAAAGGTCTGCGTCTATCAACACAGAGATAAATTCAAATAACTCCAACTTTTGACCTCCTTGCAACATTTTACTTCAAAACAAAAGAAGGTCATTAATTGCTATCCTCCCACCAGTGTGGCCGATTTAATTTCACATGAGAGCCTTCTCTTCCAGTTGGAATCACTTCAATCAGTCTATTGCACCCACAACTTTGCACTTTTCAACCACGCTATTTATAAAAGCCCTTCATAAAGCTGCAAAGCGAGGATTTTTTACTTTCAGACTACCAACAAGTGCATGTCGTCATCTTAAAACATTTGTTTGTCTTTTTTTCCTCTGCCAGACAAATCGAGTATAATACAGTTTATAAGATTAGCATCATCGGCTATGTCAGATAATGAAACGCAAGCGGACACAGATGGCACCAGCCAGTGCCAATACCTTGATGATAAATACTGTAAATAGACCAAGACTCAGAGGACGAGGTCTCTTTGAATGCAAGTCTGTTGTCTTGTAATCAAGCTCAAATGCCATTAACGGAACCCCTGTCTTCAGCAAAACGTCCCCCTCATTAAAAAGCTTTGGAGACTGCAACATTTTTCGCCCTATCCACTACCACTCGAAAACATGCTCCTTGCTAATTCATTTACCCATGCTTCCTATACACACCGACGGTATAATTGCATCGGTAATGAACGTGCAAAAGCAGCAAATTGGCCTGGGAATAGCATTAGCAAAGCCAGCAATGCTAGTGCTGCATACAACCTAACCCCCGCCTCTCAGGCCATGCAAACGCCATGGACACCAGCACACAAACGCACACAGGACTCGGTTCAATGGGTGCCAGTGTGCAACTGGTGCTTAGAAAAAGGTGTCTGTCCATGACAATCAGCGATGCACAGCTACATTCGAAAGGGCCCAAAACTAAATGTTTATTTGTTTTAAGCACTATACATTTTAACCAACAGCAGAAGCTGAACAAAAAACAGACAAAGTGTTCAAAAAGTAAATAAGCACAATGTTTTAAAGTTGCATAATGGTTTCCCTTTTTCATGGAGGAGTTGGAGTGTGACATTAGAGCCAAAAAAAATAGAGAGCGGTTTTGATCAGAGGCTGAAATGGATAAATGGGAGTGAGAGTGAAAGAATGGATAAACAGCCCAAGCCTTAAAGGAAATACATTTCAGAGACGAATGAATAATACCCGGGCAGGAGCTGTAGATCGTCGAGTAGTGCGCTTTTGTGATGGGAGTATACTTTTTTTTTTTTTTTTAAAGGTACAGTTTTGAAAGGGAAACGCGGTTCGCAGAATGTATCACGAGGAAAAGTCCCAGCAGTTGCTCTCTGAAGCCATCAGCAGGGTGCCATGCTGGTTTATATGATTATACGATGGACACTTACTATTGACATGTTAGCAGCTGATGATATTGAGGAGGTCATCGTTATTTGGTCATAAAGCAAAATATTGGACTAATTCAAATCTCAGAGTAAAAAAAATGTGAGATCTCCGGAGTTTCTCCGACGAAATTTCAACTAGCCCGAGAGTTGGGCTATTCACTCATTCCTTCAGCTTATTTTTTTCCAAGTTATTCTATTTCTGAGCGGAGGGTGGCAGTAGGTCGTTGTAGCGTCAAGTAAAAATATGAAAACATCTTAGAGTGCTCTTTAGAGTTTTTGTTTGTTTGTTTGTTTTTTTTAACACCGAGAAACCAGTGCGCCCAGAGGATATCAACATAACCACTGGTACACGCACATGCAAAGTCTGCCGAGGCTCCAGCTGTGAGTCAAGCAACTTGTTGTTGAGGGGTGAGAGGTGCCTGAAGAACTCAAATGTATTCACATATTTTTAGATGGTGCTAGCGCAAAAAATAAAAATTTACAGCTGAGCAAGAAATATAGAAATGACGTGAAATATATGGTGGAGGTGAAAAAAAAGTCTAGTATGTCGTCCAAAAATGTCAAAAAAGAATTTAAAAAACACTTCAAATATGCTATAGCAACATCACAAAAGTGCAAATAAATGGTGGTATATCCTGAGCTGTACACAAATAGAAGCTGTGCACAGCTTGCGAGCTCTCGGACTGAATCAGATGACGTTGTTCCGTCAGTAATCCTGGTTGTCTTGGATCATATACGTCCCAAAGGTTGTGCTCTTTTTCTTTGAGGTTTAATTTAGTCTGTTCCTGCAACGCAATCGTTGCCATGCACTTTGCCTGTAGTGAGGCAACGACTCCAAATTCATATTGGCTGGCATGTGCCTTTTCTCAGGGGAGGAGGATGCGAGGGCAAGGGCTAAATTACATTAGCTGCATAATTATTTCCGTGGAAATAGATCATGAAAAAACATTAGAGCCCAAGGCTGTGGGCAATAATGGACTAGTGATACTATTTTTTTATTTTATTATTTTTTTAAATAGTTTGATCTCATTATGACCACCTGTCGGTATGTTTATAAATCTGCCATCCTCAAAACCCCTTTGTGCCACTATGCATACTCCAGTATAACATACAGTGGGATTAAAAGCTATTTCATGCATGCATGCCCTCCGCAGCCCTTTCAGTGTAATGCGATGCAGAAAGAAACCGTGAACTATGATTAATGGCAACTTGCCTCTTGCATTAGAGATGAAAGAAAGCACATTGCACGTGTAAGAAGTGGAGACCTTGTCTCTCCAAAATGGTTGTTAGTAAATAGTTTTACTGAGTTTGGGGGATTTAAAACTAAGAGTCTGGCTGCAGCTCGGAATTCTTACTCACCCAATGTTGAAAAAGAAAAATAGCACACTGCAGGATGATTACGCCTCTCACATTTTCACAAACTGTCAGACAAACAACAAGCGGAGGACACATAGTGCTTCAGGGAAAAATATGCATACTAAGATATTGTTTCCTTTGAAAATACATTGGAGACCTTTTGCCGTGGTATCTTTCTCTGTGAATGCTGATTTTGCAATGCCAAGCACAGCCACGTGTCTCGGAGTAGGTTAGAGCGACACTGTCATTACTGATGGGGAAGCATTAGTCAGCTATCGCCTTCAAGTGACAAAACCAATTAGAATCAGCGGGACATATTTGGTTGAGGCTTGAAATTACACATGCCTGATAAGCACTATTCGCCAGGCAAGATGTTGAGTGAGTACAGAATATTCGTTAAGGACTTTCACCGTGTGGTGAGGCTGAAAAGCAATATATATATAAATATGTCTGATTGAATACAGGGAACATACCTGTGAAATCATTGCAAAATGACTCTCCCCTGCAACTTTATCAAACACCATAGGCTACATTGCCATTTAGGATCTTTAAAAATATCATACACTCTCTCAAGTTATATATACAAGTCTATGCATATTGGCATTTGTTAGATTTTTTTCTTTTCCACCAGTTATGTTGAAGTTACTGCAGAGATCAAAACAAGCCATGCTGAAACGGATGTATGAGCATCTGGACTAATTACTCTTAAGAATGTAAGCAACCATCTGTCAAGTAACAGTGTATTTATATGGTGGTCTTAGTAGTAGTGGTATTTATATTGCACATTTCTAAAAGACAACAACAGGTGTTTTTTACATAAGTCTACTCTGCAGAATATACAATATGTTTTCTGGCCTACAAGTGTACTGTTTTGTCACAAAACTCTTACCTTATTGTTTGTGACAAGTACCACGAGGAAAAGAGACACAGTAAAGGACGGCTTGAGGAACAAATTGGAGCAATTAGCATATTTTGATTCCTCTATAATACTAATATAACCTATATAATATTCCGCGTGTTAAACAGAGAATGTCAATATTTGCCAACCTTTTTTTTTTTTGGTCTGTAGTATGAGCTTCAGCTACTCACGCTTGACATGTGTTTAGCAAGGGAAAAAGCGGTAACGGGAAAGGTTTTTAATCCTAACTGGGGTTGCATGCTGTAGAGTCCTATTAGTATGTAATATTGCTGGATTACTGGGGTGTACGGGCAGCTTAGTTTGTTTGCCCCCAATAAAGTCATCATCCATGACAAGCAGGTGTATCTGCCAGTCTCCAGCTCACTGGAGCATTAACAAGATCCTCACGCGAGGTCCAAACACAGAACGTCGGGCACGGGGGAGTGACCGATGTCGAATGGAGCCCATATGCATCCACATCGTTCTGGCAGTGTTGCGTTCTAGACGGAAACGAGACATTAAGCTTTCATCTTGATTGCACAGAGGTCAAACCACGTTTAAAAGGGGTGGGGGGGTGATTGCCTTGGCGTGAAGAAAGCAGGAAAAAAGACAGTTGTGCGAGGATGTTTTGTCACTTCCTGCTACCATCGAGGCAGTACTATGATTTTTGAGACCTGCCTGTCAAATCTCCAATGGACCCTTTGGGAGCAGTGTCATTCGTCTCTGTTTAGTCAATAGCTGGCGCCTATGCCCCCCCCATTGATTATCAACTGCGAGGGAGGCGAGGAGGGACGTCAGGCAGGTCCTTTGTTCGCTCTCCTGAAGGAGGGCTGCCAGGAGAATACCTCGCCACAATTAAAATCTCAATACATCAGCTGGAGTTTACTTTATGGCGGAGCCCAGCTGTTATTGAAAGCACTCAATGAAAAGGAGATAGAAGATGCGCACATGCATGAGGAATGTCAAAACGGTTACCCGCCTAATCCTCCTTCAGTCCTTTCTCGACTGCACAAATTACTGGTTTATTTATCGGTATTTCTTTCAATAAAACACGCTCTTTTTCTCTCTATTTCAAAAAAAGAAAAAAAGTCAATATATTAATGACCCTTTAATGGCAACACAGAAATGGCTCATGCGGCAGAGCGGAACAATCACACAGAGGTTGAGTTCAGGGTTATGGGTTAAAGACAGCTCGGTGGCAAAGGCCAACAGAAAGGTCAGCGCACTTGTTTCTCTTTAACCCCGCAGATGATTGCTCATCATGAGAATTAAGTCTCCTTGGCAAAGCAAGCGGACAAGGGCAGAGCCTGGAGACGTGGACTTCATAGCGCTCTGTCAACTTCCATAGACTCCAGCAGGATGAGTGAGCTAACAAGCTGTCACAATATTAGCACGTGTACAACTGGAGAGCCCGATTCCTAATGCATCAACCCAATTTGCTGAATGTGCCAGTGGACCCAAAAATGGGATGGGAACACAACCGGAGTTGGTGGAAAACCAATAGGAAAATACACTACAAGGCCTATTGTTCTTTCTCTATGGAAAAACATATGGCGCCTTATCATTACAACATTTCACATATCACACGAGAACAACTGGTGAATACCTCCACAGGAATGAGCCGAGGCAGAAGGGAGTTGAGAATCAGGTCGGTTCTCCCCCTGCATTCATCCAGCGAGGCGCCACCTGTGTTTAATGTGAGCCGTATACAGAAAGAAAGACTTTAATGGATAGATGCAGCACGTGATTTAAGCACTGCATGGAACCTAATGAGGGATAGAACTAAGAGAAACCAATCTTACCCCCCCCCCCTCCATTTGCTGGCTCTGGGTATTTTATAGAGCTACACTGCCCTCTAACAGGTCTGAGAAGTACTGCAGTTGAGGCATGGCCGCACTCCAGCATTGATAATGTCCCATTTTGTCATTTCTGAAATTTTAGATACAGCCAAAGCCTCATTAGGTTTCTCAGTCTGCATTTAGGCATGTTGTGAAACGGTGAAACTGATGGCTTGCCACACAATGCAATATGAGGGGGGGCGGGCAAGAAAAGAACAAATGTGAATTGATCACTCCTATCAACATGAAGAATGACGACGACAAATGAGATTTTCTCCCTGCAAGACCAGGTTTTACCCTGAGGTATTGTTGCTTCAGTTTTACTTTGGCAGAAAATCCAGATTTCGTGGTCGATGTACCTTTATCCGTGAAGTGAGGCTATAGGTTCTAATTAACCTGGTCAAACCTGTTTTTACATAAAGGCAGGTATACGCAGCAATCCTTTGCTAAATTGAACGAGGAATGTATTTCTGATGTCCAATCCATCAGAAAGTAAACAGACTGTGGGTACTCGTAATTTTTTCATGTTATCTGAAGGGAAAATGCTCTAATGAGAACAAGCAGACTCTTGAATCTTGATTTCTTTTAAAAACCTGATTAGCATGATGTCTGTTTTGAGGGAGGAGGTTGCAAAATATTTTATTAAAGAAAAACGAAATTATACAGAGCCAGATCTCAAACATAAACCACATACATTGATCCCAGAGCTATATATTGCTGAATTATTCTGGCCACCTGTTCGGAGGAATTCTCAAACACAATGCGAGTGGTTCCCAGCAACATGTTTAAGTTTAATACTTAATGTGCCATGTTCCTCTCGAGTCCTCACACTCTCTCTCTCTGGAGGGAGAGAGAAGGGTGAAACGCAGAGTATAGAAACATCTGTAAACTGTACTACAGCTGTCACAACACTTAAAGATCCAATTAAATGTGGAGCTTTCAAATGTGTCATTGTTACAGGTTCCCTGGGCTGCAGGTTGTGTGTCTGCACCTTTATACCGATTTATTTTATAGCGATCCTAGTTTTTCATGATAACCTTTAACTCACCATGTTCTGCGAGGAGAAGTTGGGATTTTAACGATCACCGTCAATCTTGTGTATTTATGTGAATTTGCAGTGTTTAATGTAATGTTTAACTTTGCCTTCATTTGACCTTCAGAGGTTTAGCAACCATCATTTTTCTGTGAAGAATTTGTTGTTGTTCCCATTCGGTTACAAGAAGGATAGTCCCGATTATTTGTTTGCTTGAGGTTGGCTGGTTAGTCTGCACATTTGGAGGAAGCGTGTTCGATGAGTATACGAGCAATGCTGCATTATTGATTACCTGGTTGTAAACGAACAAAGGCCATAAAGAAGAAGGTCCTTTTTCCTTGTCAGATGTCATGGAAACACAATACCTTTTCTCATATTGTGCGCCCCCCCCCCACCCCTCAAGAGGTAATGTCACGCGGAATGGTCCCTTAACATTGATCAATCCTTCCACCTGACACCATTATGAGAACAATTAACTCCAGTACCAGCCCTGAGCGTGGACAGCTAGTTCTGTACACAGAGAGGCATTGTTCTGCGGGTTTGTGTGCCAAAATATCCAATCCCCGTCCTCTCCCGCAAGCCCGGTGTGTAATGTGTCTGGCACTGCCATCAAGTGGGCTCCAGATTTCAATCCGCCCCGCCAGTGTGGTTTTTTAGCGTTTCTGAGAGCCCTTTTTGTTATTTCACCCGCAATAATTTAATGGACTACTGTGCAGGCGTATCAAGCAAAAATTGATCCTGTTTTCAGGCTCCTGCTAACCAGTTACCGCGTTGGATTCAGCTCACCACGCATTGCAGGGACCAGAGGGGGTCTTTGGCAGAGTAACATGGCCATAATTTTGATTTAAGCCCATGCAGAATCATTTCCTGACCCAGTTTAAGCTCCCCCGTGAGTCAGCTTTGGGTTTTTACCCAAACGCTCCCGAGCATGTTAATTGTGCATGTAGATTCTGACCACAACCGATTGTCTGCGGTGCATTAATTAGACTACGTGCAAGTGATAACAACAGACAGTACCGCAAAAGCCTGCAGAAATCCCCTCCGGGGTGTGTAAATAACCCAAATAAAAGGGACAGAAACAGAATAACAGAGAGACGGAGAAGGACTTCCACTCTCTCTCATATTATGATGAAGTACCACATCTCCACAAACGTATCGGAGCATTCACACACCATTATTTTCCTAATACCCTCATCTGTGTGAGCTTGGCTGGGCACTTTTTTTTTCTTTTTCCTTCTGCATGGCATCTTCCCATAATCATCTTATGCTCTCCGACTCTCTTTTATACACATAGTGGCAATGTGTGTGCAGAGTGGTCCGGGAGATAGCAGAGCCACAACCGATGGAGAGGCAAAACCAGCGAGAGAGGATGAGCTCACTCATCCGGGCCATCTCTGCCAAGACAAAACAAACCCAGGGAGTGAAAATCATCTTATCAGGGCAATAGCAGGCAAATAAAGGGAGACTGTCAAGAAATGATCGCGTCGGTATTCAAGCCATGGCTTTCGGCGTCTTGTCACAATAGAATGCCAGCGGAGGCTCAGAGTGCAAGGGAGAGCGCGAGAGAGAGAGAGCGCTGTTGATGTGTTTGGCCTGCTTGCTCTATGCCACTGTGGTGCATCCCCTCCGAAATGGCTGTATTTGAAATCAGCTTTATAGAGTAGCAGACACACTGCGGAGCCGTGTGACCAGGCAGGCCTGTCAGAGCCAGCAAGAGCAGACGTCAGGGATGAGTTGTGATTGCTTATACACAGCAGACATTAATCACAGACAGTGCTCTCTCTCTCTCTCTCTCTCTCTCTTTCTTGAAATAAATAAAATGGCTGCACTGAAAGACAGAGGGCAGAGCATGAAAAGACAAGGAGTGGGCGAGACCTGGAGAAAATGAGGTGCGACCTACTTATGGTTTAAGGTACACACAAACACTCACCCACGCTGGCTCGTAGAGAGAACGAGCGCAGAGGCCGGAGAGAGCGTTTGCTTGCCGTTTTAATGCACAGCACAGCTCCACTGCAACCTGTCTGAGACAGGAGAGCCTCTCTCGAGTGGCACCGACAGGGACAGTCTGTGAACACGCCTGTGGATCCTCGTAAGCCCCGCACCTGCTCGCGCGTGCGTGTCACGCCCCATATGCGAGCCGGCAGGCGGCTCGACGCACACCGAATACATGCACTGACCATAATTCATCATGTCTCCCGAGGTATGGATCATGTGTTGAGCGATAAGGCGGTGGAACATGTTTATTGAATATGGATAAAATATGCAGCTGCATTCATTTGTGCACACACATCTAATTAGGTTCCGTGTGAGCAACAAACAACGGATGTTCACAAAGGAGCCAAACAATTGCGCCTTAAATAAAACCTGAGTACAGAAGGGAGACGCAGGGCGGATTCAGCAGGCCAGCCAAAG
The DNA here is from genome assembly GCA_016785305.1 of Colistium nudipinnis. Taxonomy (NCBI): domain Eukaryota; kingdom Metazoa; phylum Chordata; class Actinopteri; order Pleuronectiformes; family Rhombosoleidae; genus Colistium; species Colistium nudipinnis. The sequence goes on from JAFBJU010001301.1 coordinate 570,322, forward strand.
GCCCTGCACATCATTGGATGAGAAATGTGCACACGCTAACACTTTTCTTTGATAAAGACTCTTTGTGGCTATTTCGCTTTAATCGACTTTTATGGCAGAAGTGACTTGTAATTAATGGTGGTTTTGTAACTCATCTATAAACCTCAACCTTGGTGAGGCCGATCGATAGCTCAGCCTGTGGCCTCTCTCTCTCTCTCTCTCTCTCTCTCTCTCTCTCTCGCACACATACGTCACACAAACAATGACAAGTTAAAGTCGTAAGTGGAGGACCTTGGTTGAATTTGTTCACGACGTGGTTGACAATACAAGTTTAGTGCGGGGACAGGAGAAGCAATTTCCTCAATCTTTTTACACCTAGGGGACCTCATTTTTGGCCAGCTGTGGGCCAAAACACAACACTGAAATATCACCACCGACGAAAGCCGGTGATGTGTGGTGAGAAAGCTTCTTTTGAATATTTCCTGTGTTTGCTGACGTAATGGCATGTGAGTTTCGCCTTCCACACAATGCAACCGGAAAGCATATGTATTAATGGCTATCGTGGAAAACATGCTCCGGGTTTTTGAAAAATGAGTATTGAAAAACAGAAAGTCTCAGTCGCCAAGCGCCTACTAGATTTTACACTTAAAAAGTCTGTTTACACATCTTAGTGGAGGGTAACTTTGTGTGAGAAAATAATTGTAAAGAAAGCCTTGTGTGTCCCCAGGAAGAGCAACATGGAATTTGATAAATTGCCTCGAGTCACATTTGACAGAAAACTGCGTGGAGCTTCCTCTAAAATGTGCCAGGCACTCACACCTGACTGCTCCCTTTCTTTCCTGTCATGCAGAGACGGCTACGGTCGCATCCCTCCGCTCGTTGCACCGCTGCTCTTCTCTTCATACGGGCCCACCAATCTCCCAGCTCACTCCCTGTGCTCACAGTCAGCTCGGGTCTTTATTTGATTTTACGTCTCTTTCAGACCAGTGTCTTTCAGTCGTTCCCCTTAGGGTCACATCCCCCTGTAGCTGTTCACGACGAGGAACACTGCATTGCCACGTTCACGCTTCAGTAGGGAGACCAAGAAAAAGAGGGAGAAAAAGAACGACGGAATGAGACGGCGGGAGAGGAAGAGAGGGGGGGATGGGGGATTCGTGATGGACACGAAACCCCATTTTCGCTGAAAGGTCACTCCCCAGACAGATGGCGGGCCTCTGCTCTTCTGCTAATGTTCCCCATCCTAATATTTCCCCATTCTCAACTTCCTTTTCCTTTATTCGGGAAGTTGGCACTGTGAAAGTTTACCATCGCCTTCACACAAAATCAATCGCACCGGTGGCAGAAGCAAATACCGCGAGCAGGTTAGCGTCAATAGCTTAAACTTATCACCAAAGACAAATCAAAGTGGCTGCTTATTTCCCTTCAATCAATCAGGTGGGTGATGACGACTCCAACAAATCAAAGGAGTGTGATGGGACGTCCCCTTGTGTTGGGTCCAGGAGGAGTGGCGCAGCATTTTGTTGTGTCAGCAAACGTTCGGCTCACACACATGCAAGCATGCACGCTCGCACGCACACGGACAGCCAGACTGACACATGCACTGCGGACGGATGCTAAGGAGCGGGGGGGAGGGGTGGCTGTAAAAGCAATTTCCCCATGAGAGAAAGGTCTCATAATTCTTGGGAGACAAAGCATCTGGGATGGTGGGTGACAGATGGGGGGGGGGGGGGGGTGAAACCGCGTGAAATTCGAACGTCTTCGTTCGCTGCGATTGTGTTTTCGGTAACCTTTCTCTTCAAAGTTTCTCTGATGTATTTCCCCCTGTTTCTGAGAGGCTTCACATTAATCATGGCTGACAAGCAGTAAGGCTTTCCTGTTGACGACGTGTGTGTTTGTGCATGCAGGCGCGCGTGAGCCTACGGGCATAATGTATCGCACTGACAATTACACATGTATCCATTCCTGTCCTCCACAGCCCGCCTTCCTGATCAGGTCTCACTATTGGACTAATGCACTATAACAGTGGCCAGGGATCCACATATAAAGTCCACTCGCTTGGTAAAAACATATGGTGCCATGGTTGCAGCCAATAATCTTCACCAGAGCATATTTTTCCCACTTTCAAAATAATTATTGTGCGGTATCCAGCCGAAAATATCCAGTCAAGCAGAAGACAGAAACAGGAGTTTTGGCTCTCGTATTATGCTATTAAACATGGTAATTGTCGGCCCAGCTGATGCATGACTCGCTGATTCCAAAAAATGGCTGTAACAGGTGAAATGTGAAATGCTAGAGTCGATCCATGGACTCACTTCTTGGGCAGTGATAATGTCCCTCTCGTTATATATATTTATTTTATGTATAAAGATATAGAGATGAAGAGAGAGAGGGAGAAAGGCCAAGACTGATGGTCAGGAGACTGTTCCACAACATGTTGACACCACATGTTGCTGCAAAGCCGTTGGCTTATTTTAGTGTCTTGACATTACAAATCAATATCACCGACTTTAGAATCACTGACTGGTGAGCCCACGCTTTGTATTCCTCCCATCATGTTGCCTTTTTTATTCATGCAGTAAATTATGCTTATTTCAAACTAATACATTAGAATGTCAACATATAGTATACTAGTTTGGTGCTGTAGTTAAATTTGAGCAGAGATCCTCATAGCACAAAGACATCATATGATGCCATAGCATGTGATGTTTGAGATTTTTTACAGTATTGTAAATTCAAACTTTTTTTCAACTGTAAATAAAAATCTGTATTTATTTATTTATTTTTTAAGGAGAGCCACTACATAAGACCAGATCTGGTAATATGCATATCTCAGTAAACTCTTGTTTTTTCTTGTCATTTTTTGTTGCTGCTGCTGAATAATTTAAAGGTTTGGGCCAATGAGATTTTCAAAAAGGACTCTGGTAGAGATAGATGAAAATGCAAAACAAATGGCTGATGAACTCAAGTGCGGGTGCAAAGTGGGGGGCGCTGAGGAATGTGCAGGGAGCTGCTGAGTGGAACAAGCCAATTGGTGTCTGTGTGCTCCTGTGCTGTCAGATCAAAAACGTCTCTCTGGGCATCAAAGACACCTGCAGCAGCAGCAGCAGCAGTGTCCCTGGTGATAAAGATGCCACTCTGCCTGCTAACCCACTCCAATTTTAATTACAAATATTTTTAAGCTGCTTCAGTGCACGGACAGGGCTTTTTCTTTACCAGACGAGGGTGCGGGGGTGTCGGGGCATCGACGCAGCTGTTGGATACGATTAGATTATTTTCCTTTTTTTTTTTGTTTGTTTGTTTCTTTCTTCATTTTTTTTTCCCCCTTAATTATTCATACCCCCACCACAATCCACTCTCGCCCTCCTCCATTCATTCAATTTGGGGATAACATAAATAAATAAATAAAATAATAAATACATAAATTATACTTGGGATAAACACTTCCTGTGAAAAGCCAGAGGGGAAGCTTCTCTTCCTGGCAATTAGACGCTTGTCTTGTGGGTCGGAGACTGAAAGGTTTTGCGTGTCAAATCTAACAGGATTTTTAACTCCTCACTCAACAACTTTTGCATGTTTAAATTGTTCATCTTCCCACTGCACCCATTGCAAAATGTAATGTCGAGTCAAAACAGATCCCCTGACAAGCAGTTTGACATTTAGATTCCTGATTTCAGTAACTGTCTAAAGCCCATAATAACAGACAGAATAAAATTAAAAAAAAATGTGTATATCACACCTTTATTAAAACCTGCATGCAACATTGCAGTAGAACGGAAGTAGCCTTGTATTATGCATATGTGAAAATTTCTTTTTTCAGTGCAATTCAGAAATCCTTTATTCTCCAGTGAAATGAGCTGAAAGGGGTCGGGGGCATTTATCTTATTTGGACGAGACCTCCTCTGACTTCAGCAAAACCTACTGGAAGGTTTCTCCTTCCTCCTTTCTCCTCCTTTCTCCCTTAGAAAATGAGAGCTGTCAATAACTCAACACCTCCTGTAAGTCTTTGCTGCTGCTGCTGCAAAAAAAAGGAAAAGAAAATCAGTTCTTGGAAGTCAGAGAGTACGACGGCCGAGCCATCAGCTAATGGGAATCCTAATGAGGAGTGTGAACAAACAGGAAAGCCCATTGTAGTGCTGAGTGGTGACGTACGGAAGGTTTATTCTCAGCCCACTGTTTGGAGCCCCTAATGGGGAGGGCAGGGGGGGGAGTTTGTTTTGTTTTCAATTCAGAGGTGGACAGTAATTACATTTGGTCTCATTAGTCCTCCCCCCCCCATGACTCTGCTCGGTCATCAAGGTAATGTATGCAGCCCTTCCTGTTCGGGCGAAAATGGATTTGTGCTGCATTAGCTGATGAGGCAGGTAAATTGCATTATGTCTCCCAATGTGATCTTAATGTCAGTGATTCTGGGACGGATCGGCCGCGTGGACGGTCTCAGACTCGTAAGCGTAGGCCGTTTCACCGCTCTCTCTCTTGTCTGCAGTAAAGAGACAGAGGTGGGGATGCTTATCATTAAAATCCTCCCTTGAAAGACCCTCGCCCACTAGCTCCTTTTCAGTTCTCACTTAATTTTGCAGCAAACAGGGCTATCGATGAGGTGTTACACAGCCAAAGTAATGAGCATCAGAGAATTGGCTCAGCAAAGCAGGAGATTGAATGGCACGAAAGGGCTAAAAGGTCTGTTTGAAGCAGGATGAGAAAGATCACCGGGCACCTGTGGTTGCCTCACCGCCTCTCTTAGGAAAACAGCAAATGGGCTTTGCCCTTCTTTCGCCCAACTAACAATATTGTGTTCACCGAATGCATCTACTAGCGTGAATCTAATTGGTAGAGGTCAGCAGTCATCAAGAACAGTCGACTATAGAAGAAAAAGTCATAATGCTGCCATGTTCTGCTGTCTCCAAGTACCGAATTCCAATTTTCTTTTATTTTTAAGTAATGTGCCACTGGTCGTCCTCCACATCAAGGTGAAAGTGTCGCTGTTTTCAGGTTTACCGCACTCCTGGAGATTACAGCAACTCATGTTGTAAATCACTTATCTATTAATTGTGAAATGCCATATTTCACAGATTGTGCCATTAAAATCATATAAATATGAAAGATTGCCAACGATATTGGTCTCTCAATCCATGTGGAGGAGGGACACCTTTTCGGCCTAGGGCTCTGATCTGTCGGGGGGTAAAAGAAAAACTAAAATAGGCAATATTACCTGCAAAAAGACAAATTAAGACCTAATTTTGGGTACATGTTCGCTTGTTGGGTTAGTTAATATATGATGTGGGGCTATGTGTAGACATTGCATGTGTTCTCAGAAAGTATAGACCGTAAAGTGCATAGTGTCCTCTGCTGTTATGTGTGATCTAGTTTTTGCTGCCTTCAAGGAAAAGGATGTGGGGACGAGAGAGAAAAATAGTCCACAAAATAAACCGTTCTTTTTAAGACCTAAGATCATAATATGTGAGACAGGACCAGAGTCAATGTATTTCAGGCCAAGGGTTTTATTGCGAAGCAACGACAGAGGGCCAGAGGAAATTTCCGACTGGCCATAAGCCTCGCCACCCTTTCTGTAACTGGGAAATGATTTCTTCTCTACTGAACAAGTTCAGAAAACCAACCGACCCTTAGAAAACAAGTCAAATGTTGCAGAACTAAATGAAACTATTAGCTATAAGGGGTTTCCTCGAGGCCCTCGAAGGATTACGATTGGTCCCAGCCGCAGGTTTTCAGAACAAAATGTCTCGATTGGGAACAAACCAATGAAATCAGCTGTTCTGGGGGCGGGGGGGAATAATAGGAACATGTAGCCTTGGGTCCTTCCACAATTTCTGAACACTGGATAAGAAGAAAAGGACAATGAAATTCATACACGTACACAACAAGTTCCCATTAAAAAAAGAAACTGCACCAGAGCCCCCCCCCACTACTGGCCTAATCATCTAGTGGCCTGTGTGGCCTTTGGGAAACTTTCGTCTGGCCCGCAAGAGGTTGCCTGCAAATCGGGCCGGCATGTATTGTAAAGCCAGGGGTGCACATCAGCAGTACGCAGATGATCGTGCAGTGATTTATTGTATGAGTATGAGTATTGCTATTCATATTTGGTCCACTTGCTCATGAAGTTGAATAGCCCTGCCTCGACGATACATGAAATTGTGTTTAATATTAAACCGGGCCCAGTGCCTACCTATAAACATAGCTAGCCTGTTCTATTGCATTCAATAGCAAGCAATTCAATTAATACACAGGTTTAGACGTTCATGTTTGGTTGTAAAAAAATATATTTATATGTATAAAAAAAATCTAATCAACCAAAAATGTTGCAGACCTCTGCTATATACAGTATTTTAAAAGAAAAAACATGTTCTAAGCCTCTTTTAAATCATCAAACTGGTACACAAATTCGAGAGATCTGATAATTACCATTAACGTTGTCGACAGTGGGAACCCCGGATGATTTTATTGTAACAACGTTTTACAAAATCAATAGAGGGCTCACATGTAGGATACAGCTCCAATCTTTACCAGGTGGACTTTAAATGATTTCAAACACGTTTCCTCAGAAGCAAAGGCCAGCGCAGAAGTGCCGACAAAGTCCACTTTTTTTTTTTACCCATATCCGATTCCAAGCAATACAAAGCCAAAATATTTGATACTTTATGGATTTTTGCATAACACGCACATAGGCCTCCGCATGTATTGAAATATCTTTATTTATGCATACACTACTTTTGTGTCCACTCTCATTAAACCTGCACAACATTCCAGGTTCATAAGTCACACAAGGGTTTTCTCACTTATGTTGTTTTGGTGGATTTACTCAAAAGAGGGATTTTGTTTGTTTGTGGCGGGAGTGTCTTCATTTAGCAGCTCCAATCTTTACCAGGTGGACTTTAAATGATTTCAAACACGTTTCCTCAAAAGCAATATCTTTATTTATGCATACACAACTTTTGTGTCCACTCTCATTAAACCTGCACAACATTCCAGGTTCATAAGTCACACAAGGGTTTTCTCACTTATGTTGTTTTGGTGGATTTACTCAAAAGAGGGATTTTGTTTGTTTGTGGCGGGAGTGTCTTCATTTAGAGGATCCTTTGTTAATACCGATCAATAAATGGAAAACGGCGAAATGTCAAAACGCAGAGGAAGGGTTCGTGTTGGCACTGGTTCGGAATAGGGATCTAGAAAGTAAATATAATATCTATATACATGTAATAGAATAAAAGTAATGGCCGTACATATTAGGACATAAGCGTTAGAGACACGAAAGGCGTAATGCAAACACATGGGCAGTACTACAACACTATCGTCAGTAATATTTGGGACATTTATTCCGTCTCAATCCCAACACAATTTTCGGGGCCGAAAAAGAAGTTGAGTCACGGGAGGATGCGTCTCACAGAAAATGGACAAACAAACAAAGAGCTGGAGACACCACTTTCATCTCGAGTGTGTTTCTCTTCCCGCCAGAGGAGGAAACTGGCCGGTTCACACAGAGGAGGGCTATGATGTGGTTTCAGTGTCTGGGCCCCCTATGGTATGGTACCCTCAGGTGGAAAAGCTCTCAGACTGTGTTGGCACATCACTGCTCCAATTACCCACAGCAGGAGTATCCTTTAGTTTCTCTGGCGTCTTTCTTTCCCTCACCGAACCCTTCCTGTGTTTTTTTGTCTGTGCTCTCTGGCTCCATCGACCTCTCCTCCTACTCCTTATCCTCCGTTACAACAATCATCCTTTTTTCATCACCCGCACACACACACACACACACACACAAACACACTCGCTCACTGCTCAGAATGACTGCCACTCTCGCCAGAGAATCACTTACCGCGCTCGGGCCTCAGTCGGGTGTTACTTTTCTGTGGAATATTAGACCGCCAAAGGTGACCGGACTGGAGAGGATCTGATGATTCCACCTGTCGCACAACCGTCCACGAATTGGAACTACGCTATCGCCTTAGAGTTGGGAGTCTCTAATCAGGAGACCAGTCTTATTGATCACCCCCACCATCTTCACATCACAAGTCCCTTCTTCCTCCGTTCCCTTCGCTTTTTCATTGATTAGTCTTTTTTCTTTCTTCTTACATTCCACTTAACCATTCTCACGTTTTTTTTTTTTTCCTGCTCTGTATTCTTGACACGTGCGGCAACTTCCATTCTAAGGTTTATTTAATTACTTACTTTTAATGACACAAGCTCCTTGTGAATTGATGAGTGAAATTGATTTAGCATGAACAATGAAATGATTTATCATTCTTAGATATTAAATTGATTGTTGTTGCAATGATTCATCCTTTATATTTATTTATATATACACATATATATATATAAATAAATATAAAGGATTCGAGGATATGAAATTTGAAATACTGCAAATCAAGTAAAATTTTGCCGCTAAAAATGTTCCCAACATTCACAGCTTTTTACTAGCTGTTTTCTTTTTTAGAAAATCATTGTCTTGTGATTTTCAAAGAGTAAAACAATAAATGTTTTTGCAAAAAGGGAATCTCAGAATGAGACCAGAAACTTCTCATGTGAGAAAATGAATATAGCTTCTGTCCCTCCATAGAAAAAAAAACGCACACTCTGTCCTCTGCATTAAAGAAAACTTTTCTCAAGTTGGTGTTGTTAGACAAACACACTTCATCATTTTGGTACCAATGACTGCACGCTGAGAGCAGTGAGTGATAAAATAATGGACTCCTCATAGCTGTGGAACTAAAAGACATGATTCATCATTTCGGTGATCCTATACTATATTTCTCTTTACTTGCCCGCTGGGGAGACTTTGTCTTCAAATTGTAATTAGCATGAAGGCTCCCTCTCTGCAGAAGCCAGCCAGGGAGGGCATTCAGGGACGGTTGAGTCAATATGTCTTCGCTGCACTTTTAATACAGAAACGCAGACTGACTGACAAGTCATTTCAGCAGGGCTCCATTCCCAGATTCCCATCTCTTGTCAGAGTGCACTGTCTTATGGAGGTTGCCCGATGCAAAGCAGCTGCTTCGACTAATACCTCCAACAAATTCTCAAGGACTGTGAGAAACTTTTAAAAACTGCAGGCATACGCATGCACCCTTGTCACTCAGTGGAATGTGCATTTTTTAATATTACACTCGATTTTATAGATGTTACAAACAAGTTAAATGTTGGCGGTTGCTCATTTGGAATATATCCAAATATAAAAATGTTGGTTTGGCTCTCATTCAAATCCCTATTAGTGTTTGATATGATAGGTTATCGTCGCATGATTTGCAGGTTGCAGCAAGCAGGGTGTTTCAGTCTTAATGAATAACCTAAATGAATACCATAACGTTCATTTGAACCCCAGCCATATCCACGGCTCTTATTAATCAACATAAACCTATAATTCATTTGAAAGCCATATTCTTAATCACCCCCCAGCATGGAAATGAAGAAAACTGCAATGTATCTCATCCACCTGCCCCTCACACAGAAATCAATTAGTACTTTTAAAACATACTTGTGGATGATGAGAGACCCCCACAGACAGCCTTAGTTCTGCATTTAAATAACTGCTAGACTGAATTGGATTTTTGTGTGAATGTACTCACTGTTTTAATCACACATTGTTCTGACACACTGCAAAGAAACTGACATTTTAGTATTTCTGCCAAATCCTCTTCTGCCGCCAAGTGAGAAAAAAAAGAGGCTTATTTTCAATGTCAATACAATGGAGGAAGAAGAATGTGAATCAATTGTCTCAGCTTCAGAGAAGACCAGGCAAAAGCTGGGAAGGAAGTGGTGCACCACCATTCTGGAAGTCAGCCAAGCCATTTGTGTGTGGTTTTCTGCACTGTAGTCATGCAGGCTCTGTAGTTATACCAACTAGGCTGTTCAAGGATGTTTTACATTAACTTATGATTTTCCTATAATACTTAATATTTGCTAATAAGCATCAGGCTTCCAAGGTTGTAGTATTAAACCACTGCTTATAAAGAATATTTTTCAAAACCAATGAAAACATTGCTGCAGTTATGTGATTTGCATATATGAATGATTAGCTTGAAGATTTTCCGTTAGGATTTAAAGTACATCTCAAAGTAACAGCTGTGGTTCATGCTTTTCTGCTTGATCAGGGTGGGTACCCTTGTAACCAATTAAAAAAACCCAAAAAGGAGCAAAACATTTACGTGAGCTATTGAGATGCAGATATCACAAGCTATGAATCAAAAGGTGCCAATCATCTATTAATCGTTCAAAATAACAAGTCATGTTTTTACCATATGCAAATAGCATTCACTTCAAATATTAAAGGTTTAGGCCTCTTCCTATTACTTCAAATTAAATCAATGGCCCAAATGCCACAAAATATAAAGAACCCTAATTATAAATGATGACTAAAATAAATTATGCAAAAAAATAAATACAATTTAATTCGGTTTGAAAACTGCAACAGGAAAAAATAGACAGGTTTAAACAATTTAACTAAAAAAAAAAAGACCAGTTCACTAAAAGGCATTCCATGTCATTTTCCCTCTGTAGTCTACAGTAGTCTGAACTTATGGGCCTGATGAGCACATCACATAACAATATCAACTCTGGGTAATTCAATTGACTGATAAAATCACAAACTTTTATAAAAAAAAAATAAGATAATGTGTTTTATGTGTTAACATAAATAAAAGATAAAGGACACCCTTCTCACAAGATTTCTGTTCCTTTAAGATGTGGAACAAAGTGTACTTGGTACTCACAGCTGGCGTGGCGGGGTGTCCTTCCCTAAACTCTGTCGGGGAGAAAGAGCGATGAAGCGTTTTCTCCTTGCTACTGCCAGCTTCTGCTCACTGAAACTGAAACATGTTCCAGCAGCTGTTGGGCCGTGTTCCCCTTCTCCCTGGGACTCTGGTTTCAGCGTGTTGAGGTGATTTGTCCTCCATGAAGTGCGTGTAGGGGGACCGAGCCGGAAAGGTATGAGGAGTCACGGGAGGGTTTGAAAACAAAGGCCTTTATTTAACCCCCCAAAAAAAACATGGGGAAAGAGGTCACATTTCCAGAGCTACCACAGCTTAACTCAAACTAAATTGAACTGTCCTGCAACACAACAAACAAAGGAGACTTATATACCGGCTGATCAAACCAGCTACTGACAACAGGGGATAACATCAACCCCAACAACTTGTATAAAACATAGACAGCAACATACCAAAGGCAATCTTTTTAAATGGAATTAAACCTGATATCTATCAAACAAAAAGGGGATAAAAGGACAAAATTGATTCAAATAATACATAAAATAAAAAATAAAAAAAAACATGACTAGCCCCCCCCCCCCCGATGTGGTGGACACTTGGTACATTCTGATTGAGGCTCCTCGTGCTTCCTGGTGCTCATCTCTTGGCCAACTTTGCAGCCAGAGGAGAAAATGTCAAGCGCTTTACTTCCAACAACTCCACAGACCCTTTTTGTGGCTATTTTTTTTTTTTATGTTCTTGGTTTTTAAACCATTCCCTGGCCTTCAAACAGCTCAATAAAAATGTCCTTGAGCCTGGCACCGGGCCTTTACTGGTTATACGTGCATCGCTGCATAGCGGCCTTTACTCTTGACTCTCTTAGTTTTCCTCAGAGAACAGCGGTTTCTGATATTATTCATAAACTAGTCCTTTGTGTATCCCTTATCTGTTTATGGCTGTCCTTGCAATAGAGTATACAGATTGTATACGTTTATATAAACTACTCTTTCTTCTCTGTTTTCCAGAGTAGTATACAAAAAGCCCTCTTCCTAGCATCACCAGCCAGATAAGGCAGTGTGCTTTATATTGGAAATGTCTTTCAGTGTTATTCTGTGTTCTCTTTGCAAACTTCTCAGGAAAGGGACACAGTTCTCTGTTTTCCTCCAAGAGTTTTCTGTTTTGGGATTTTAAGTCCACTGAATCTGGGGGTCCCTGTGAAAAAGCCTCTTATTGATAACAGATGCTGCAACACAAGCTCTGACAGAAACAAATACAATAAGTATATTTTTTAATCTGCTCATCCAAATTACAACCATTTCTACATTTCAGGTCAGATTGACAGGCAACCTCTTTAATCTTTATAAAGCTGATAGTAGGGACTCACTTATCTACCCCCCTTCCATTTCCTTCCTCTCCCAGTCCTCCTCACTTAACCCGTCAAGTCAAGGCAGAAGGCCGCCCACCCACCACAAGGGTGGTTCTGTCAAACGTTCCTTTCCTGTCTGTGTTTTCCTCTTCACCGTTGCCATGACTCGCCCATGTATTTAAATGACTGTAAAATAGTAGCAAAGGGCTTCAAATGTACAGTGCAAAATACAAGGGGAGAATGAAATACAATAGAACGACATATCTATCCCTTAACAGAATATGTCTGCTATCAACAAAAGAGTCTCCATATCACTGATGTGAAATTCTGAAACAGGGAAGCAGCGGTTCTCCGTCCTCTTTAAAAAGATGGAGGGTTTTAGACAATCACTCAGAAAGTAAGAAGGGAGATTTTAGAAGGAGCTGAGACTGAACACCTTGCCCTTTAGAAGAAGAATGAGCCACAATCATGCGAGGAAAAGCAGCCCACGCCACCATTAGTGACAGAATTATTTATACACGCATTTCAAGTAATATGCCTAACCCCTGCATATCTCAGCTATTCTGCATGCACTTTATGGCCCCTTGTTGCTCCAAATGCAGATTTAAGGATGGCCCTCTCTCTTTTGTCCATATATATATATATCCTCACTGGAGTTGAGTTCAGGGAAAGCGTAGACCTTTGGGTCTGGTATAACACAAATGGAGCAGCCGTTTCTTCCCCTCTGAAGGTTACAGAACAACAACATTAAAGGAGTGTCACTCTTCAGTCTTTCATGGACGGCAATCAATGAATCTCTGCTTGGAAAAAATGAAGGAGGGACCAGGAGGGGAAACGTCCGAGGGCTGGTGGAGGAACAATGGCGTGCAGCGGGAGAGATGTCGGCAGAGTTTGGTCAGACACTCGGGGAGGAGACGACCGCGTGACGATGGGTCAGGAGGCGAGTGATGGATCGGACGGAGGGAGAAAGCGCAAGAGAGGAGGGGGCTAAAAGAGAGAGGACAGGGAGAGCGATTGTGCTGTTCTTGATACTGCCACAGAAAACCCCTTGACAAGCTGTCAATCAAGCAGACTCACTTGATGGATTTTCTCCTCTTTTCAATCAGTATTCCCCTTTGTGTCCCTCTCTTCCTCCAGAATGTGCTTTGATGCCGATGTTCTGCTCTACTTTATTTTTGAAACTTTTGTTTTTCCACGCCACATCTACACTTCCCACCAGGCCTTAGGTGACTGTCGTACGCGTAGCAACATCAATTAGATTCAACCGTACAGTCACGGTAAATGCAATTTCCCCTCTCCACAAATTGTCTGTGCAAATTATGATTTTTTTTTTTTCTTAATATATATATTTTTTTGGGGGGGGGTTGCACCGAAGAAATAATGAGACAAATAGGACCTTTAAACCGCATAGCAGCAATCCAATTCCTCAAAAAAATAATTACATTGAATTAAATTTATGAACAACAAGACGATATTGCAGTAGTCTGAGTTTTGTTGTGACAGGGTAAACGGCGGGTCCTTCTGATAACAAATGGCCAAAGACGATTAATGTTTGGTCATGCATTTGCAGTTAGAGCACCTGCTTTACCTTTGCAAATAAAGCTACCAGGTAAATGTATAAATCAGTGGGAAAAGAACAATGATCCGAGTACCCTTTTCAAAGTCATCTAAAAGGGTAACAAGCAGCCAATAAAGCGTGGGGTAAAGCTACTGCCAGTCTAGAGTTCAGTAGCTGCCAAATTGTTTTCTTCCCCCTATTTCCCAGCACTATTTCTGAGACTGCGCATTTTCTCAAGTTTATTTTACACGTGCTCTAACATCAGTTGAACCCATGCCAATGACAGTGTATATTGCCACATTGGGATTCTACACCTCTGCCAAGTTTCACTTACAGCTCGTGCAGCTGACTCAGGTGGTGGGCAGAGTTCCTGTGGTAAAAGAAAAAAAAACAAAAAACAAAAAAAACCTACGCATGGACAGTGGGGGTGTGTCCGAGAAACAGAGCCCATTGATTTCCACGCGGGTGGATGCATAGATCAAACGCTTTGGCTTTTTCTCCTCAATTCCCCCCAGCGTCCGTGAAGGCTAAAGCCAATCAAATTGCCACCAATTGTGTTGGCTTTTCACCGAAATGCTGGGCCAAGTGGGAGCAGGTTTCATATCCATCAGAGAGACAAATGGGAGAGGGCATGCGGGGGGAGTCCTGGGAGAGAAATTCTGCAGTTATAAAGGGTGAGTGGAAGGAAACGCCGGCGAAAAATGAGAAAGAAAAAGGAGGAGTAAATATTAAATAGCTGCACGGCACATGACAGATGCTGGTTTGAATGGAAAAGACAAAAAAAAAAAAAAGGCCGCTTGCGCTGCTCATAAGCGAGGGGGAAAAAAAAACATAAAGAATGATGGGGGGAGAAAACCGAGGCAACACATGCATGCGGCGTTTTTTGAAAAATGTAATAAAACAGGAAAGCAACGGGCAGAGTAGGTGAAAATGACTTTGGGGTCACAGATGTGAAATTTGCGCCAGTATCAGGCATGACAAAATAATAAGGTGATAAAATCAGACAGCTTTACATGTTACTTCGCTTCAGCAATAACATCTATCCATCATTGACCGTGCATCCCTCTAGTTTACCAGTGTGTCAATCCCTCATCACACTTCTCACATCCTACCCCATATTGAAATCAATTATCTTACCAGTCCCCCCCCCATGAGCTCTTGACCCTGTTGCTTTTTAGCATTTGCTATGAATATGAAATTCATGATGTAGATTACATTCCTGATTACAGAGCCGCTGCGCTCCTTTTGCATTGTGAAAAGTAGGTAGATGTAATAGGATCCCTGTGGCAAAGGTGCCTATTTAGTTTGTGAGCACAGATAGCAACAGGGAAATGAAAAACTCTGTCTCATTTCCTGTCAGCCACAGCGGCCACGAGGCTCCGCAGCACAAAATGTTCTTCTGGTGATACATATCGTTCAACCCCTCAGACTCCAACCGTAAACCAAACTCAAGATTGCTTTTTTTTTTCCACCTTTCTTCGCAGGCCACGACGGAAGCCTGTGCAGAGGAGTGCTGGTGCGCGGGCCCATTATGCAATTGGTGTGCGTTCCGCAATTTCCCCTCGTCCTCATCTTGCCGGCCAGGCCTGGAAATCCGGTCAACCAGGGTCACACGGACAGCCATAACTCCAGGCCTAGTTAGTCCTGGGGAAATAAAGTGATGTTTATTGCATGTCGGCTACAGATCGGCCACGGGCTTCTTAAATATTATAAATTTGAGATACACAAAAAGTCATAAAAAAAAAAAAAAAAAGTTGCTGCTTCCACAGAATACATTCCCTGTGCCTCGGAGCACGCCCGCATGGAGCCATCCCGAGAGAGCAAAGGCCGCTCATTGTCTCTTGCCCCGACAGAAACCAGTGTTGATTGTGCAGCGCCCGCAGAGGGCCACCGGGGGAGAGGGGCCAGAGATTACGGCTGACAAAGTAGCCTCCACCTGTAAGAGAAACACCTTCTGCAACTGCTAATTCACTCAGAGAGATGCTACACTCTCTGCCAGCTATAGCGTAGCATGCTTTTTGAATGTGTAGCACATAACAAGATAAACCATGTCAATATTTTTGATTCAATTTAGTTCAATTTAGTTCAATATTATTATATTATAATATTATTAATTATATACATTTACATGTATGAAGACTGATTTGATTTGAAATGGAAAGGTACCCAAGCTCAACTGTTCCCATGACATATCAAATCTTCATATCTTCATGTATGTATTCTTGAAATAAATGGTTCCACAAGTCCGCTATAATTCAACATTGCTTAATTTAGTATGGTGGTTCTGCGTATTGCATGTAATGTTACTGGGCAGGAACTCCGGCATGTCAACTTGCAGACGACATAAATAATTGCCTGAGAGTCCTGGGATATAAATAAAGAAGAAATCAATACAAAAATGTGGGGTATTTATAATTGCCCAAGAAACCGCAGAGAAGGATATTACCCAAATATGCTGTCCACATAAAGAATGGGAATGTGTAAATAGTCCCTAATGAACACCAGCAGAACTACCCATTCTATTACCCCTTAAGATTTTTGGATAATGTGAATTATCCATCTTTGTATGAGAGTTCTGTTTGCGATAAAAAAAAAAAACAAAAAAAAAAGGATGTGGCTGAGGCAGGAAAAGTTGTGTTGAGTGTGTAATTTAATTCTGTAATTGGAGCTGTCTACTTTATTAGCTCAGTGAATTACCTGCGCTCGCACTTTCCCTCTAACGTTCAATCTATGTCTCTATATACCGCAGGTGATACCTCATAGTGGCATAACAGCAGAGGATATTAAAATGTATGAATTGAGTGCAATATTATTATATATTTTTTTGTTTGTTTGTTCCTTTAACACACACACATATGATTTCTGGGGCGTTACATTGCCTTGCGTTCATTGTCTGAAAACGTAGTCGACATATATCCCCAACAAGCTATTACTTGCCTAACCCTAAGGTTTCAGCTCTATTCCTTTGAAAATGCATTCCTTTTTTGATGATCGTATCACTATCCATAACCGCAATCTGTGCAATCCATGAATGCATCTGGGGTGCGTTTAAAGTCGAACTTTAATGTGGCCAAAGACCATGAGATTGCATCCCAGTCACCCAAAATGCATTTTAATGCCAAGTGTTAATGGAGTTACACACACAAGCGCGCACGCACACACACACACCTACACACACACACACACACAGAAACACATACACAGCCTCCAGTGTCATTGTCTTCTACCACTAAACTCTTCGAGTTGAAACAGTTGAACATTCATGCATCAAGTGAAAATAGGACACCGTGAATATTGTTGGTTGCGATAATAACTGCAGCCAAATTGTCAATATGTGTTATTTAAAAAGTTTGTAAAAAAGGCCAACTTTAAAGTTAAGTGAGATCTCTGCAGTGCTACTGTTCCGTGAGTCATCGGTTGCCTTTTCAATCCAATGGTGGAATTAAAATCAAAGTTTTGGAGAAAAAAAACATCTAATTTGAATAATTATTGTTGAGCTTTTTCGGCTTGTGATGGTTCCTTGGCTATGCGGGGGGAAATGCTTAGTCAGTCCTTGTCAGTCCACTTTACAGACTGAGATATGTCAACAAATGCAACCATGTTTTGACATCAAAAAATTTAACACAGAAGTCTATGTCGCACAAAGGATGAATTCCTTCAGCGATCCCCTGACTCTGCAACCGTCGCTAGAGGCAGGTCCAAGTTTTCCCCTCATCCCGGGAAATATCTCAACCTCGACAGACATTTCACGGTTTCCAGACTGTGAATCCTAATGATGCTGGTGATCTTTTCCTCTCGTCCCATCGCAAGGCTGACATTTGTGCATTTGAGTGAAATGACTTGACAAGAATGCGCGGCAGAATAGCTCCTTTCTTTCATTGATACAGACATTCCGATCGTGAGTTGCAAAATCTTTCTTGGTCGCCCTGAACTTTTCATCTGGTGGCATAGTTACCATACTTTGATTGGCGAACAACCACATGAGAGGGGAAAAATAGTCATTCAGCTGCATTTTCATTGGGTGCAAATTGGAAATTTGGCACATTAAACTAAGCCCATCGATGAGATAAGGCTGTAAACATAAATGTTCTAAAATATCAGCTTGTTGCTTTTGTTGTTATTATTATTGGATTTTCCTAGGCAGCACTGCCACCATTTCAATGACTGTACACATGTTCCTTTGAAAATCTATTGGTTATTGCTGAGGGGCAAAGATAAGAAGAGATTCGCTGCAGCTTTGCCTCACACCACTTGAGACTGAATAACGCACTGGTGTGTGGCTCCACAAGGTCAAGAAAAAGGTTTTCACACACATCATTGCCATCAATTCATCTAATTAGATTCACGTAAATAATCAAATCATTGGCAAATGTAGCCCAAGGATTATTGGAAATAATATAAACCGTAAAAAAAAATTAAAAATAAAAATTACGTCTCCATAAAACCACATCATAAATCTCACAGCAGGTGGCAAGAAGCTAGGGTGAAGTCTTCTACCTTCTGTACCCGTCGTCGTCAGGATTCAAACATGCACAACAGAGAGCAGCGGCTGCCCAGCCAAATGGAGTTTCCAGCAGTATAGGTGGAGGTATACAGCGGCACTGTGTTTTCCCTCACGTAAATCCCGCTGATCCACCAAAGCCAGTCTCGACAGCAGAGGGCTCTATCTGGGGCCCAAGGCGAGCCCTGACAGGTGGTGTCGTCCTGGGTATTGGCAAGGTGACTGTCTGCCACCAAAGGACAGCGTGGGTAACTCCGAAAATACAGCTCTCTCTCTGTTTTCATACCTTATCATTGTGTGTGTGTGTTTATTCTAACTTTCTATGTGGCCTTGGCGAGGTCCAACATGGCAATGATGCAAAGTTCACTTACAGCAACTGGGCTTCTCCTCCCCCTTCAAAGCTGCTCAGATGTGTTTACTATTGCAGCTATTTCAGGCCAATTGCTTGGCTGCCTTGCTCTGTTTGTCTAACAAGCAAAAGCAAAAGCAAAGCCGAAGGTCCGCCCCAGCACTCTGGTTCATATGGTGTGAAGCTGCTCTCGCTCAGCTCTCACTGCCGTGGGTGTGTGTGCTCACACGTGTATAGCAAGTGTGTGGGTGTGTGCGTGGGTGTGGCTGTGTGTTTGTCGGAGCCGTGTGTGCGCATGTGTTCAGTGTTGCAGAAATGCGGCGGTCTGTGTGAAGCCGCCACCATAACTCATTAGTGCTGTGGGACCACTGGATGTGGCTCTGATGTGGTAACAGGGACACCTACAGGAGGGAGGAGGAACACCCTGAAAGTGCTGCCAGGGGGAAACAAAAGTCCCTCTCCCTCCGCTGATTAGACCCTGGGTGCAGGCAGCTCATGGAGACATATTGGGCAAGGGCATAATAATAAAATATTAATGGCGCCATTTTTTTTTTATCCCCATCTTAAATAGGCCAGGAGAAAACTTTCCCAGGATGAGGGTAGCCAATTACAAGTGACAAAGATATGGTCCGCGCACTCCGCTGTGCCCCGACAGTAGTTTGTCTCCATGCACCAAGAGAATCACTTCTTTTATTTGGCGTCGGGGCAACTGGATGGTTAATCCTCCTTTGGCGTTGCTCGGGAAAAAGAAGAACCCCAAAGGATGATTCCTGTGATCACTGCCTTCCTTTTTTTTTTACGATCTAACACGTAATCTAGGGAACTATTAAAATGATCATCGGCCATAAAATATGTTTTGGCTTATGGGTAACAAGCAGGGACTGCAGTATCGGCATACGAGGAGTGTGCTTACTAACATAAGTTGGAGCTCTCGGCCATAAACTTGGCACGTCGAATCCCAAAGAGCTGATCTTATACTTTGGTGAATACATTAAAGACCTGAGAAATAGACCACTTGTGATCGAAGCACATGGTCACACGTCATTTTGCGAAACTTGAGACGTGATCGATGTTCTCATTGGTCTGATTTTTTTTTGTGTTTGTTTCTTGGGTATAACTGTCCGCAACACTTTATAAGCTGGTATTTTTGCCCGACTAAAAGTTGGAGTGCTTTGAATAGTAACCTAGTATTTGTAATTGGCGCTGAGATGTGCTACTTTTTTACTGAAGTAAATGAGCCGAGTAGTTCCTATCGCCAAGGCACCGCGGCACCGTGACCACTTTTGTTCGAGTCATTGTGGACATCAGCATAGGATGCGGGGCAGCGCTAGGGACAAGACAGCAGAGAGTGAAGTGTATTAGCTGTCACTCTGCTTTCCATCTGCCGGACAAATGACCCCGCCTACTTTCTTACCTATCAATTACCCATCTGGCTAAACCAAAAGTGCGTTTGTCCTGTAAGTCCCGTGAACGCCAAACGCTGCCCGTACGAGTTCGGCGGCGGCGGGTTCTCCAGCTGCTGTCTGCTTGTCAGAATGTTGAGTACAACTGCCGAAATGGCCGCGTCGCTCGTCGCAATCGGTGGCAAAGGGGAGCGTTGCAACGGGCCAAGGCCCCAGTGTTTGTCCGTGGTAGGATGTTTTGCTGCTGTCTCCGTCGGAAATGCATTCCAGCGTGTGAAGGCAACTGTGCTAATTGTATCCAAACCCTGTTTTAATGCCAAAGAAAAAACATGCTGCCGTAAAGGGCTTCAAATCATAAAAGTGCACAGAGCACCTGTTTAAACATTGACTCCCACTGTTGTGCTTTTAATTTGGATGATATTAAATGATATTGTGTTGGTCGCATTTTTACCAAGTTTAAACATTAATGTGGGGCTGTTTTATCTGACCAGGATCCGGGCGGACAAATATACTGCGCATAAAATACTGAGCCAATCTGGTTGTGAACAGTAACTGAACAAAGACTGCTGCACCGGGAACAGCTGTGCCAGATGGCCCTGTTATTCTCCTCTGTTTGATTTGCTCTCTCTCTCAGCCTTATCACCTGGGTGTTACTGTTGGTGCCCCACAAACGGCGCACCTGTACACAGTTGTGGCGGCCGGCTGGGGACTCGGGGGGGGTTGCCCCTTTTATCTCCATCTTCATCTCTCCTGTCGGGGTGGCACCAACTGAAAGGCTGTGGTCATGGCCCCTACATCTCTGCCGCCACAGGCGGCGGCACCACCTGGGGCGGAGAGTGAGCTTTAGTGTCGCAGCATCCCGGAGGCAATAAAGCCCAGCCTTACACACCATTTCTTCATGCAGAGTCGCTTTCTCACCCTTAACGGATGAAAAAAAAAACTAAAAACAAAGGCACATTAATGAATGACGGGGTAAAGCCGAGACTGAGAATATCTTGCAAACTGTATAAAAGGTATTTCTGTACTTTGCCATTCACCAGATAAATATGACTAGACAAGTAGTCAATATTAAACCTGCTCACCGACATTCTGACCATGCAAACATGAACGCACTCCTGCTTGGTTTTAAAGTCAGCCAAATTGTGTGTTTAAGAGAGGGACAAATAAAAGCTCATGACATGGAACACAAACAGCTAGATAGGAAAACCCCAAAAAAAGCTATTTATGGAGACAAAAGGTTCTGTCAAAAATAGTATAATAATATGTATAATTTAATTTAATATAATATAATAAAGTCTCTCAAAAGTAACATCATTAAAGAGGGACTAACACTCAAATCTGCCCTACTGTATATCTAATTAGTTTGCACATATTATTTGCCCCCACCTCCCAGGTGTCCTGCCTTTGTAAGCCATTGTCTAAACAGAGAAGCACAGAGGTACAGACTGCAGGGACAAGAACATAATTACAGAGCTGCATGTTCACCCATTGGGCTACAAATAATGAAAAGCCGACAATTGTATCCACCCAACATCTCCCCCCCCTCCAACCACAAGCCCAAGAACCCCTACAGGCCCTCTTCCTCCTCACACACGTGAGGATTCATTGGGTGAAACGACTTTGAAGCCACATTTCTAAGTGTTTCTCAATTCAATTGAGTTAACTGTTTGACTGATATGAACAAATTTACCAGGTCTTCGGAATTTAGCGAAACATGGAATGTGTAAAGGACTCTTTCATCACGTGTGCCTGAGCACTTTTTGGGCAGATCTGGCGACACCAGCTAGTGGCACAACAAAACGAATCCGTGCAATTTTAC
Source organism: Colistium nudipinnis (assembly GCA_016785305.1). Lineage (NCBI taxonomy): Eukaryota > Metazoa > Chordata > Actinopteri > Pleuronectiformes > Rhombosoleidae > Colistium > Colistium nudipinnis. Next base: position 591,988 of record JAFBJU010001301.1, read on the forward strand.
AAAAGGATGTGGTTCAACAAAGTTAATAATGCTGACAAACGGACTAAATGGGGACCAAGAGCACAGCTCAAACAATGGGTAAAGGCCCCAAAAATCCAAGGTTTGATCACAACACGGTTAGGACAGGGAAAGGCACAGAACTGGGACACTGAACATGATGGAAACAGACACAGCGAAACAAGGGGGGTTCATATCTTGGGAAGGGGGCGGAGTCTATTGGACACAGGTGCAACACATTAGGGAAGGCAGGTAATCAACATGGCAGGAAGTGAAGTTAAAAACAAAGACAGGTGAGTGCCAAAATAAAATAGGAAATTAGACAAAAACATCATCATCCCCCCGCTCTGAGGGGTTTCTCCATAACTCTACTGCAACTGCAACAGTGGCCCTCGTTAATTCCCCTATTGACATGTTGTTCTCACTATTGTATTGTATGTCTTTAAAAAAAGTTATTTATTTAAGAGGGCAAAAATCCCTCAGTACTAACTGAAGCACCTGCAAGCTCATCAAGCTGTCATTATCTCGGCAAATACGTTTGTCTCTTTAATGCAAAAGATGTTCCACTGACTGTTATGCAAACTTGCCACTTCCCTCAAAGGTTGTAACTGTTAATGCGAGTGGTCAGCCTCATCGAATTGCTTAAGTGTATTAATGTCATAAGCACAAAAGAACTGAAAAACCACCAATGGAACAATTCTATTAGACTTAAATCATTTCTGCACAAAGATTTGCAATTTACACGCCATTGTAACCAGGCCTACAATCTTTTCAAGTCATTATTTTTAGGTTGACTCTTAGGTCTTTTGATTTGGCTCCTTGTGGGCTGACAGTTGAATGGAAATGTATCCACAATAGAACCTTTGACGTGTACAATATGAAATACATATTATTACACACAATTTGCTGGCAATAGTGCAAATCCTTCATACATCTGCATTGGTTATGAGTATACGGAATACAAAATATTTATGCAAAGACAATTAAAAAACAACCGTTGTTCCAACCATTATCAACTACTTATTTCACACCAGCTTTTGAGTTTGCCAGGTGTTATTTCAGTTGTCAGTTGTGCTGTGACATTGGGACATTGCGTCTGTGTCCTCGGGCCTCCGGCAGCGAGGGTCACTGACAGCTGCGTCAGGTGAGACGGCGACACCAGCGTTCTTTCCTTCCTGCTAGGACAGCACCAACGAGGGCGTAATGGAATGACAGGCAGAGGACAGGTCGCCCCACTTTCTTCCCTTAACTCTTATTTGACAGGGCAGATAAAAGCATTATATGGCAACATAATGTGTGCACAGAAATGTAAACGCTTTCACTTCCCGTCACTTCGGATACGACGACACGGCAATGAATGTTGCCACCAGAGGACACCTCGTTGAAGCCACACAGGCAGAAGGTGCGATGAGGAAGGTCAAAAGCATTAAGGCCTGTTCCCGTCTCTCAGCACCGGATCGACAGCTCCTCTCGCCCCGGCATATCCGTTTTATTCCTTCGGATTAAAGTAAGTACAGCATTACACACGATGACTATCTCGTTGGTTTAATTCTGTGTGATCATCAAACGCAAATTCACCAGTGTGACAATCAAATTAGGGGAAATGAGAACCGACTCGTGGTTCAATTAAAATCGGGCTCCAGTTGTTCCTGAAAGGGGGGGTTGCTTGTCAACGTAATTGAATTGTATCACCAGGAAGTCATGAATGTAAATGATGATTTCGCAGAGTCATTATTCTACCGCCTCTAAACCTCAGCCAGCGGACATTGCGAAGCCGTATGATGTATTTAAACTTTTTTTTGTATTTTGTAACCTTTCGGAATAGGAGGTGGCGAAGCGTGCTGGCAGGAGCCCTGCCAAACACGACACTTTGGTTTGACTCAATCTGTCTCTCTGCTCCACCCAGAAACCGAGCAAACAGCGCCTCTCTCCACAGGAGAAAAAACGCAGGCTTTTCCGGCGAGAGCGAGTTCCATCAAATTTGAAAGGGCTTATTAGATGTGTCAAACACTTATGTTACCCGTGACAAAATGCACAGAATACGTTACGGTGTCAACAGCTCACAATAACAGGCATATGAAAGGCCTCACAGACGAACGTCTTATCTGAATTAAAAGTCCTGCGACGGCCGCAATCATCTCTCTGTCGCTGTTCTAATGGAATCCAGCCGCAGAGAACAGACACAAGAGGGCACCGAGGGTCAAACGTAGCGTGGAAGAAAAAAAATAAAATAAAAATCTTGGCGGATCCTAGGCAGCAGACGGCAAAATATCACAGCAATCACGGAGGCCCAGACAGAGCCGGCTGAGAGCGGAGCGGGAGGCTTCTGTCAAAGGCAGGCTAGGGTGTACGATGATGCACTCCCCTGTGTTCATGAAAAGGAAATTTCATTTTTCATCAATTCGAAAGGAGCCAGCATTATTAAATATTGACACTCTCCTCCTCTTGCTTGCATGCTAACTCTTCCCTCTGCCCGGCGTTTGGCAATCCCAGACACGATGTTGATCAGAATGAAAAGCCAGCCCCTCTTTTTGTGCCTTTTAGAGGGCACGACATCATCGCTCCCGCTTCGACACAATTGAGACGTCAGAGGCAGTAAAAGCCGGGTACTGTTGTGTTCTTATTTTGGAAGTAGTCGAAACAAGGATGAACCGGAAACTTCTCTCAATTAAAGGTTATTTATCAATAAGCTGTGATATGATCTGTAACACACACACACACTCAGCTGAGGGGTACCCTGTGCTATTGATAAGAAAGAGACAGGCAGTTACTGTCTCCTCCCTAACAGATCCCACAGAATAACACTGTTTCTTTGTGTTACGTTTGATTTTAAGTCTTCCAGGTTGGGGTGTTGTCTTGTTCTTGATTGGAGGTATGAGTCCATGTGGCTTTCTTGTCCTATCATTGTCCAGTGTCCTGTGGACAATGTTTCTCCCAAATAGATGACCTCGGGTCATAGTCCAAAGCTCCTTCCCTTGGCATGTGTAAATCAGTTCCCCATGTATTTGTTTACTTAACTAAGTGGTAACCACTCCGAAACCCATTGCATAAATTATGGCCCCCATAATGTCCGGTTTGTGAGACACCATAAATACCTTCATTGGAATGTGGGCAAGTTGGTGAACACTTCATTGATCATTTAGCAGGAAAACTATATAGTGAGTATCTTAGTGATAGAAAGGTTTAAGAAGTATTCAAGATATAAGTATAAACAGTATACAATTATAAAAGTATAAAGGGCTATGCTTATTTGATTATAATAATTCCACAGTACACACAAACTCATCATATGCACACGTTGTAATGCTTTGTTGCACCTTCAACTTATGGAGAGTAAAATGACACTTTATGGTTATAAAAGGTATTAACAGTGGTTATTTGTCGTGGAAGGGGATATTCCTGTGGTATTTTGAGACTTTTCTCCGGGCTGAGAAGAGGATGCGCTGAAGAGCTGAAGGAAATTAGTTTGGAAAACCACGCTCGGGTGGCTGCATTAAGATTGATGGATAAACGAATGCATGGGTGGATCGTGTCATGATGATCTCAGAATATATGCACCTTCTCACCTTGAAATATGAAGTGTATTCCCAGCCTCCCGTGTCCCTCCTCTTGATGAGCTGTCGACCTTAAAAATGGCTTCCGCCCCATCAACAGACGCACACGCAGACAGAAGCGGGGACGAGCGCCGACACAGGCGTCACAGTAACTTACGCTCGGCTCAGTTTGGCTGTTTTCCTAAAAAGATCCTACAGCTCTCCATCATTTCTTTTTTTATCCGCGCCTGCTGACGGGACAAGCGGCTCCTGGCATGTTTTGGTTTACAAGTATAGCTTCGCCCCACGCACTCGACACCGGCGAATGCAGATTTGGAAGGGGGGAATTTGACTGCAGGGAGGGACTGGGAGGATTTAAGTTGTCAGGGAGGTGGGAAGAGTGTCACACCGAGCCAACTCTGACACGCCGGCGTTGGGGTGTAATGGGGCATCCTTCACTCACCCTGCTCATTCTGCACACAATTTTAGAACCTTATTTTTACGCCCCTGGTCGTGCACTCAGACCCCCTCGGCTGTCAGCACAGACAAGCTTCTGTGATTTAGCACATGTCTCACTGAAGCATGTACGTATTATATTAAGACGACTGGAATGCGCAACTCTTAAGTTATTAAAATGGCCCAAATGTCCTCAAATAATCACAACAGATTGATTCAGCCATCAGATGCCCGATCAGCCGTTGATTGTGTGCTGGAAGCAATCACAGGGCGTCAAAGAGACACGATCCATTTTGCGGCACGTTTCCCTCCCCTCTGTTTTTTTTTTTTTATTACGCTTACAGCGACATATTCATAATTACGCATGCAAATCAAGGTGGGAGTGCACAGCAAGCCGTCACATCATGTCAGCATGTCTGAGAGGCAACAAAGTGTCAACAGCCATCACGGAGAGGACTCATCGCTCCACTTGCCTGGCCTGCCCCTCTGCCGTGCTAAGTCACACGCACACACACACACACACACACACACACACACAAACACACACACATGTTCTCGAATGAAAGGCTTTACCGCACATGGAGCCGTTAAACAATCTCACCTGCTTTTTTCAATCACTGAACGCAGCAGTCAGTGCAATTATAGAGGGAAGAATGAGGTGAGCTTCAAAGCTCATAGCACGACGACTACAACTACGCAATCTGCTTATTAATACACAAAAAAAGGTCAAACCGAGTCACACAAATATGTATGCATAATAGGCTTTTAACAGCATATCCTACCGAATTTAACGACGCATAAATCATTTCCAAAGGCTTACTGAAGAACTGTAGCACATACTTTCATGGATTAAGGTATATTGTGTTTTCCATTCTTTTCAGGACACAATGGTTAAAACTCATTGAATGTAATTTGCTGTCGGTGCCCAATTAAAGGAACCATTCTCCGTGAAATAGCATTGTGGTCGATTCTGTAAGTCTCACATCAACAAAGCATTATAAAATTCTACCTCTCTTGATCTTGCATGATTTGAAAAAAAAGTGTATGAATTGGTATTAATGAAGATCCATACAGCCATTAAACTACCTTGTTTAAAGAATGTGCTTAAAGGTTTAGCCTATTATACAGGTTAAAAACTGGGAGAATACCCCAATAACTTCATTTTTTCCTTGAAAAAAAAAAAAAAGGAAAATGATGTCCCATTAAGGATATGTGCAGTAGCTGAATTCAATGATTTGCAAAAGGGGTTCAGCAAATAAATACACTGACAATTATTTACCTAATGAATGTCAACTATACCCCTCAAACACCATCTGGTGCCAAATTCAGGTCTTCCGGACTCGCCTCCGGCGCTGCGGCATTCACTCCCACAGCTGCTACCTGTCAAACCAGCAGCAGTGTCATTCATTACAGTAAGATAATAAGACACCCAGTGAAGGAGAGCCGAATGGAAGGAATATCTTTCATCATACTCTCGTCGTACAGTGTCTAGCGGCCCGTAAAATTCAATCACGACAATCAAGCGGCGTTATCGACTGTGGCTGTAACATCCAGTGTCCGGTGTGACCGCGCAGTCCAGAGCCTCTCATGCCGAACTGCTTTTTAAGTTAAGGAATCTTCTGCCCACTCAACTGCCTTTTAATCTTAAAAAAATCACCAACAGTGTGATTAATTGGAAACCAAATATAGGATCCTATCGGGGACTATCAGTTTCACTGTGCAGTTTACTGATGTACGGTATCGATTGCCACGAGGAGCCCTCTAATCAGAATCATGGTAAAATCAATGGCTGGCATCGCCTGAGGTCCCGTTCATGCTTCGGTGTACACATCTGAGGTAAACTCCCCTGTGCCAGAAACACTTCGGCCATATGCTTAAAGAGAATTGAGACTCGCCGCAAAAAAGGGAGGACCGCGGGGATAAACCAAAGGAGACAGATGGAGGTAAAGTGGGAAAGCACTGGGACAGTTGATGGGGAGGAGATGAAGGTTGTTTTTTTTTCTTCCTTCCAGCGAGTTGATTAAGTGGGAATGAGAACTGCTAAGCTGTTTTTTCTCACTGAAAGTTTCAATCCATCATGTCCCCTGGAAGCACGGGGGGGATCAACAAGGCACTGACCCCAACCGATCCCACCAGCATCCAGCTGTCCAGGTGTTGTCACATCGCGCTCACTTGTGCTCCGTCTCCCCTCCCCGGTGTCTTGAACCCCTCCGTCTCCCCCGGGGGAATGAGTCAAGTCACGAGGCAGGGCCCGTCCGTGTCGCGTGCTCTCCTCGCAGCAGTTCCTGACGGAAGGCAGAGGCGGTGCCCGGGCAGAACGAAAGCTTATCAGCGTAATACACGGCTTCAAGGTTGCCTGTTTGGCGTGGAACAGTCGCGACCCACGAACCGAGACACTGTCCTAAAGACAACTAACATAAGACCCAGAAGAACTCGGGGGGAAAAAAAGGAGTCGCAGAAAGACTGCAGGGTGTCCACGCGCGTCTGGCCTGGTGCCAGTTTTCTCCGAGGCAGTCGGCGCCCCTGGCACCGCGCCACGTGCACAGGGAGAGGACCAGGTAATCCAAGAACAATGGCAACAAGATGAAAGAAGAGGAGCTGTATTCGGAGCAGAGGAACACTCAGGGACACTGTAACACGCTGTTTCTGAATTATAGTCCTTAGTTGGCACTTTACTTTGTCTAGCCCAGGATATGAAACAGAAGTAATGGGATGATGGCTGTCCGGGGGCTAATGTGGACATTAAGTGCGAGTTCCAAGCATAGGTCTTTGGCATGAGAGATCAGGATTTGTGTACTGTTTTGCACACATTGTCCCCGCAGCAACCAGAGCATCCATTTACCTTGAGTCGCCTTCCGGGCCCCCTGATACACTTTAATATTCACTCTCTTTTTAGCTGTGGGCCTTGGTCCGCCTAAATACACCTGCCCGCTGGGACGGGAAACTAGGTTGACAAGAATGATGCGAGTCAATGTCAACTTAAACATAAAAACGCACGGGCAACAAATTCAAAAGGAGCCAACGGTAAGAGCGGCCTGTGGAGCTGAAGGGACCTGGGTGACGCTTGGGTGATCAGCCAGGTCCGGCCCGGAGAGCGACTCCTTTTGCATTCCATGTACTAACCTTCCCATTAACCATGCCAAACAAAATGTGGTTATTGCAGCTTTAACCGCAACCACGACACATCCCTCGATCAAAACCAGGTCCGCTGAGTTTCTTATCACAGCCATAAACATGTTCAACCTAAAATCACCACAAGGGGAGCAATTACCGCGGCATTAAAGAGTGATAAACTCTGCTGCACCGCGGTCGTCAGAACATCCGCATCATCGGTCAAAACCACGCTCCGGGCTAGCAGCAGTCAGGTAGTGATACATTGCAGGGGACAGAAACAGGTGCTGCCGTAGATCCTAATTACTTTGTTCTATCAATTATGTAGAAATCCTTGCATGGCCCGGGGTCTACCACACACCGCTGCGCCTCCTACACACTCGCCGCACCACACCAGCTGCGGCAACATAACTTTTCACCGGTGCTCTGCGTGGATGCCTGGGGGTGACGAGGAAGGTTTATTTTTCCGAGGCTGAATTCGTACAGATGAAAACGGCTGTGATGGAAAAAAATAAATGAAAATCCATCGCGCATATCACACTGACACCGGATTTCACACATGCCATTTCTCTCTAGTAACAGTCTTTCTCTGCCACTCAGCCCTGCAAGAGTCGGTTTAGGCGCACAGGTGCTCTGCTGTTGTGTGTTTTAAAGCCGTAACGGTCTCGCAGACACTTGTGGTTTTCTGCCTTTGTTTTTTTGCACACTCCTCAAGTTCTCTCTCCGGCCGCTCAGGCACAAAAACATTATGCTAATGAGCTGGTAGACATCTGCTTCCATCTCAGTTTTCTCTGGGTGTTGAGGCATGTTTGTGTCGCCCATACAGGGGATGTGCGTTCACCGAGGATAGGTCAAATCCTTAAAACAGAGGCATATATACTCGCGAAAGTCAGCGACCCAGCCGTTAGAACGCATTCATCACAGATGAAGAATGATGCTCTGCTTCTCCTTTCAGCATCACGGCGTAATAATGCATTAGGTTCGGTGTACTGCAGGATTTAATGACTCCCACTTCTGGCACAGCATGTCATTCAGCGGTGAACAAGGGTTTTCAGAAACAGTCAGCGTTGACTCTACGGCTTGTGTTTTAGGAGGTATTACAGCAATGTGTCCTTTGAGGCTTTGGATCTATTTGTATTTATAATGCAGGGCACGGCTAATAGCTACACTGGTATAAAAAATAAAAAAAAACGCATATAGGGCTTTTTTCAGCCAGCTATAAGGGTAATCTGGCAGCCGGTGAATGATCAGCTCATTTAGAATGTCCTAGAAATAATCATAACCACGAGGGGAAAAGAGAAAGAAAATACTGAACATGAAGCAATGCCCAAAAGTGAAGGAAAAAGAAGAGACATTAGATTTTTTTTTTAAAGCGAAGCTTCTAATTAAAAATTACTATAACAACGTTGGAATAGATTACTGTATGCAACGCAGGTAAACTAAGGGATATCTTGTGGTGATCAACTGGAAGGCATCAGACACGTGGTTCAAAACGGTCATATTAAGTGTTTGAATGAATTATGGGTGTGTTTGGGGCAGGTTTATAGTTAACTAATGAATAAATCATCATATTTAACCTCGCAATTGACTTAATAGCCCACAGTTGTATGGCTGCTTTCATCTGCCGCCAGTAAAATAAGAATAAAGATTAGGTGGTGGATAAGGGGCTTTTTTTTTGTTTTGTCAAATGCATTTGGTGAATGTAAAGTATTTGCATTTCTGTGTTGTTGTTGGTCTATAGTTTGTCTAATTGACTAATTGACTTAGCATAGATAGCCCACACATACATACACTTCAGGACAAAACTTTAATCTCGATTACCTGGCCGTTTTGTGTGGACTGTTATGACCAGTTTTAATGATGTACTTTGCTGGTTAATCACTCAACTGAAGCCAGTTTTGGATATTTATCGCACAGTTTCTTTATTTCCTGGAAAAAAGTAATATATACTGGGTGTGACATTTACTCCATCGTAATTACTGGAGGGAAATACAATCCTGTCCTATCTACCCAGGCTTGGAACTCAAGGTATTGTATGGCTTTGCCAGTGCCTCTGCTACATTGTCTTTGGTGTAACTTCAATGATCTCCTGTGATATCAGTGAAGTCAGAGTCAGAAAACGTATCCAAGCGGCACAGCTGTCAGAGAGTAGCAGTCACAGACTGTTAACCTCAAGATCTGGAAGTGTTTGTGAGTCAACAAAGTCTCACCAACTCTGTCACTGTTTTTCTTTTTTCCTTTTTTTCTTTTTTGTGGAGTTTGGCTACGTGCAGCGCCTTTTAACCTCATCAGAAGGATCTTCAGATTCTTACTATAGAGCAAAGTGAGCTCAAGCCCTGCATCTGACCCTGACCGAGGTAAGCAAACGACTATGATTACAAAATATAAAAGGAGAATGAGAATCTCTCAGGCGCGTTGAATCAACATTGTGCTATTGCTACTTACAAAGGTTCACTTCAGTCTATCTTAAGTCTATCTTGCCGTAATGTTGTCTGTAAGATAGAGTCAGATGGTCTTTTTTTTTCTACACCTCACAGTAGTCATGTGTAACAATGTTAACTGTTAAAAGGTACACGTCTTTTTTATACATGTCATATTGTTATAGATAATATGTGAAGATTGTATGTGATGAATTAAATCAAAAATGAATTACCCAATTTTGTTTGGAATTCATCTGTCGATCACGCGTGAAAGTGCGTAATGCACAAAGTGGTACTGATATAATGGGGCATTGATACCGTTGTAGTAGATAATGTAACCTATTACTGTCTAGTAAAAATTCAGTTACAAAGTGTTTGTTGCGGACTCAAGCCATTACTCAAGTTCCTCATTCAAAGATACAAAAAAGGACGTTTTCGTAGTAGAAATATAATAACATGAACCAAGGAGGAGGTAATTATGCATTGGCATTATATCTTGTTGCTAGTACACGGCACTACTTTGTGTCGTCAAACAACAGAAGCAGCAGCTTTCTGATAACTGCTCCTTTATTATGCTTCAAACACTGTCTCAATGTTGGTAGCCATTATGTATGTCACTCTTTCGTCAATTTGAAAATAAATAGTGGCTTCTGTATCGGTCGTCCCCTTTTTTTCTTTTGGGGTCTCCGTGCACGTGTTGCCTCAATAAACAGGAAGTCGACATTTAAAACCCCTGAAAACAAGCTGCAGCTGAGTGACAGATTGTGCTTTGTTTTGATGCAGGCACCTGCTGGGAAATGACCCTGCAGCCATTAAAACCAGTGAACTGTGCCGGCCTCATCCAGCCCGGCTGCTCTCTGCTCCAGCTCGATGGAGAAGTGCTGCTGTTCGGCCAGAAAGGCTGGCCCAAGCGCTCGTGTCCGACGGGAGTATTCGGGGTTCGGTTAAAACATGGCGAGATGAAGTTAAGGCCCATCTCCTTCTCCAATGATTCTAGCTATCTGCCTCCATTACGTTGCCCCGCCGTCTGCCGCCTCGACCCGCACGACAGCCTGCCGGAGAGCTATCTCATCCACGGCGGCCGCACCCCGAACAACGAGATCTCGTCCAGCTTGTACCTGCTGACCACGGACAGTCGCGGCTGCAACCGCAAACTGACTGTACGCTGCAAGGAGAAGGACTTGGTGGGAGAGGTGCCGGGCGCACGATACGGTCACACACTGAGCGTGGTTCAGAGCCACGGCAAGACGGCTTGCGTATTGTTCGGGGGCCGATCCTACAGACCCGCGGGCGAGCGGACCACGGAGAACTGGAACAGCGTCATCGATTGTCCCCCTCAGGTGTTCCTGTTTGACCTGGAGTTCGGCTGCTCCTCCACTCACACACTACCCGAGCTCACCGACGGACAGTCCTTCCACGTGGCCTTAGCCAGAGAGGACTGCGTCTACTTCGTCGGAGGTCACTCTCTCACCTCCGACTCCCGCCCCCCTCGGCTCTTTATCTTGCGCGTCGAGCTTCTGCAGGGCAGCCCTCTGCTCTCCTGCGAGACCCTGGACGCCGGCGTATCCATCTCCAGCCCCATAATCACCCGCCCAGGCCCCGGCCACAGGTACATCATCTTGGGCGGATACAGTTTGGACTCTCAGAAGAGGATGGAGTGCAACGCCGTGACTCTGGACGAGAAAGGGATCCACTTTGAGACGTCTGAATCGCCTCGGTGGACCCCAGATATCACCCACAGTCGCACTTGGTTTGGAGGCAGTGCAGGGGAGGGGAACATCCTGCTCGCCGTCCCGACTGAGGGAAGGCCATCCCAGGCAGACATGAATTATTTCTATTTGGTGAGCTTCCAAGCAGAAGGGGAAGGAAAAGATCAAGAAGGAGCTCAGGGCTGCAGCCAGGAGTCGACAGATTACGATGATTCCACCCCTCTGGAGGACTCCGAGGAGCTCTACTTTGGCCGTGAACCACATGAGCTGGAGGACAGCAGCGACGGCGAAGGGGACACTTACAACGAAGAGGACGAGGAGGACGAGTCGCAGACGAGCTACTGGATGAATTGCTGCCTGGGCTGCCAGGTGGAGGCCAACACGTGGGTGCCGTACTACTCCACCGAGCTCCACAGGCCGGCCATGATCTTCTGCTCCCGAGGAGAGGGCGGACACTGGGTCCACGCCCAGTGCATGGAGCTGACCGAGACACTGCTGCTGCGATTCTCTCAGGGCAACAGAAAGTATTTCTGCCTCGACCACGGAGGCCTCCCCTACCAGGAGCTGACCCCCACCCGACAAACGTCGCCCCTCAAACGCACCCCCATGAAGGTGAAGGACAGGAAAACTCCTCCAACAGTCAAGATTTCACCCACCAAAAAAAGCTTTTTCAGGAGGCTTTTCGAGTGACACTGCACGTGTATGCAGACGGTCAATGTTGATGGGGCAATGTATAATATCTTCTTTAATTTCGCTGAAAGTTAATATTGTAAAGGATCTCAGCTTTCCTGTGTAAAACGCCTTCAGCTGATGTCTGTTATGTTTTTGTGCTATGAAAAATAAAATTGAGGAGGGCGTTTAATATTGTGATCCGTTTGTGAGAAAAATGTTCAGAGCAAAAACCTTTTTTTAGTTTATATTGGTTCAGCTGCACACCTCCACATTGTTATTGTGTCGGCGACTGCACCGAGGACCCCGTGCAGATTTGCCATGTTCACATGTTCTTCTAAGGCCATAATAAGCTGTATTCATTATTCGAATTCTATTCATGATTATCATTGTGATTAATGAATGGACTTTATTCAGACAGTTCCATTTTTGAAAACAATAAAGCAAACAGACCATCATTATGTGTCTTTATATCCGTTTATTTTTCCATTGTTTTCAAGTATGTGTCAGTACCACTTTGCATGTTTTAATCAGGGGCTCATTTGTATTCAATCAAGGGCCACAGGGAAAATAAGTGGTTGACTTATCACTTCCTGGCTCCCTGAGCCAAATGAGCCTAAATTGTTATGAAATTGTTTAAATATATTGCTATCACAGTTTAGTCCATACATCAGTAGAAAAATATTTTAAAATATATTAAGTATTTGTCTGTGGACTATTATTATTATTATTGTTGTTTTTAATGCAGCCAATAAAATAAATCCGATAAAAGGTAAATATATATATGCATCTTTATGTACATACATAAATGCACAAATATTTAAGAATATGCGAATAGTATAAATTATTCATTACAAAAATGGTGTGTCTGTAATGTTTGGGATGAAAATCAAAAGCTTTCACTGTAAAAATATTAGACCTGTAACCTCACCTTAGTGCCTCATTTTAGTTTGGAGTCATTTCTGTGGTTTGTGCGAAACAGAATGTGCCAACACTTGAATGGGACAGGCTCCATCATGTGTGTGCGTGTTTACAAGTGTTCCTACCTCCTGGCCGATGTGCATCCTGATTTTGGAGCGGCATCCGATTCGTCTGTGCAACCAGATTCGCTGGTAGAGGACAACTTCTTTATAAAAGCAGATCAACGTGTCCATCGGAGCGGCTGCTGCTTAGTGGCTTGCGACTGAGGCACTCTTTGATTTGATGCTGTTTTATTGTATTTCAGTTACTCCCTGCCCAAACTCTCTTTGAGACAAACCGTTGCTCAACCAACTTAAATCCTTTTAAACTATCAACACAAATCATAAAATAAAACCATTTGTTCATTTGTATGTATTTTCCCCAACGTCTCAGCTTCTGAGCCCTTTTAAAGGCCCATCAGCCAACACACTTCAGGTGTCTATATAACACACCTGGAAATAATATCCTGATCAGAAACCAAAGTCCTCCCAAATGCATCCTTCTGCCCCAGTCACTTTTTCAACACTTTATTTGACAAATGTCACTATACATTTTAAATGTATGGCTTAGTAAGCTTCTTTTATTTATTACATTTGGCATCATTTCAATTGACCTCTTTGGATCCTTGCCCACTTACATTGATTCTGATTTATAACGGGTCCGGTTGGTTCCCAGTTTCCAAAAGCTAATGCATGATTACAATATATATAACTTTAACTCTGTAATGAAACTTAATAATTGAAACTTTAATGTTAAAAGAGTTACACAATATCCAAATCTATCAGAGTTCTCGAAGGCAGCCTGGCTTTGTTGTTTCTGGCTCAGATTGTGTTTTCACTTCATTTGCATTCTAGTACTAAAGTGAAAATAGTGACCAGTGCTGTCTTCTAGAAGCAAATGTACTTGAATTAGTTGCTACTAATGCAAATTTAAAGCGCAAAATCAATTTCAATTTGTGTAATAAAAACAAACAACAAGATTTATTTCGATGCTGACTTTATTTATTTCTGGGTGGAAACAGATACAATAAAAAACAATCCCCTCCTCCCTAATGGTAATTCATCAAAAGAATGGAAAACTAGAGGAAATGCACCAGAATGTAAAATAAACCACTGCTTAAAATGCTATGCAACACCAGTAAACAGTACTTGATATTTAGTGTGGTATGGAAAAACTAAATGTGGATGAACATGGCAAAAAGAGAACAAGTCAAATTGTATGAATCATCCATCATTCGCTACTTGTGAAATTCAATTCATTACTGCAAAAACAAATATGACGCAAGTTGCAATATAATTCACTCAAAACATGATGCTATTGTACAAATCTGACAACTGTCCAATGAAATGTGAATATTTCACAGCCGTCATGTGGCTCAACCTCGGACAGAAAAATAAAATCAAACATTCAGTCAAATAAGGAAATAAAATTGCCTGTCACAATTCAAAATGATGAGGGCGGAAAAGGACAATATAATCAATCAATCAAACAAATAAAGTTGCCAAAAAATCAGTTTAAATCGGCTCCAGCCCATCCTTCTCATCTGTCAACCGTGGCAAGCAAAAAGCGATCAGCTGGAGAAAAAAAGGGCCAGGTTATACAGTGAACTTAAGAAAAGTTCTGGCCTGCTAGAGAATCCACGGGGCATTAGGCTCCGTAATGGACCATACCGTATTTTTATGATATCAACAAAAAGGTCAGTATATGCTTTATTTTATGTGAAAAATTCATATAAGTACCATCTATCCTCCAGAGTGCAAAACCCAAAAGAGATAAAAATTGGTTCAAAGTGACCTAGCATCTATTCCTCCCCTCCGGGATCCCACGATAAAGCACTAAAGTAATCTGTTTCAGAGGGCACTCAAGAAACAAAGAACGTTTGGGTCTCTGTGATTGCATTCGCTCCACCTCAAATGATACATTAATACAGTGGCCACAAATGTGGTCTTTTTAACACAATTTCCCCCTCATGACTTACAGCGCTTTCATCTGTTTCCATAAATATCCTTACTATATAAATTCATAATGTATCATATCCTTGAAATACAATAAACTGAGCCATATTTCACAGATGGTGAGGATAGAGGCGAGAACTTTTCAGCCCAGACTGAGCCGAAAGAAACCTGCACATAGCACGTTTCAACTCAATGTGCTATGATAGTGGTTCTTTTAAAAATCAGTCAATGGATATAGAAGAAAAAATAACTATTGATAAACAGAGGCATATCATGACATATCCTAAGAGTCTCACAGCATCAACATTGATCAAAGATCAATGCCTAAGTTTTGCATCTAAAGAAAAATCAGAAAAGATTAACATTCATCTCTTCATCCATCTCTACCGGGTCAATGGTAGCCTGCAGAGCCTTGGCAGAGTCCTTGTGAGCCTCCATAAACTTCTGCAGGTACTTGGAGGTGTAGAGCCAGTGATGTTTCAACACGTCCTCCAGCTCAAAGGCCTTCGACTGCCGCGCATTCATCTTCCGGAAGCGCCGGAACAGCTTGTTGGCCGACTCGTTGCCCTCGCTGGCCCAGGCTCCTATGGATCCGTCTCTTTCAATGATTTCCGGCACGTGGGCCAGGGTCTTGTGCAGGTAATTGGTGATCTTTCCGTTGTACCTATACTTGAAGGCGGAGGAGAGGAGGTCGGCGAAGCGCTGGGAGTTGAAGCTGTAGCGGCACAGCTGGTCGGGGCATTCCTTGGCCGGACACGTGGCACGCCACACGGGCTTCATCTGGAGGTAGAGCCTCATGAGCTCCCTCAGGGCATCCCGCCTCTCCTCCGATGGCACCAGCTCACATGCCACCTCGGCAGCCTCCAGGGTCATTAGCCTGCGGGCATAGTTCCCATTCATCCTCATTATGGGTTTGAGCTTCATCTTCTGCCGCAGCTGTTTATCCAGGGCTGCCCTCCAGCTGCGCCGCTCCTCCCGGCTAGGGTTGACCTTCTGGTAGACTTCCCCAATCTCATCCTGGAAGATTTTGTAGAACTCGGTGGCGTTGCCGATGTCACAGTGCAACGCATCCATGGTGGGCCGCGTCTCCAGGAAGGGCTTGGCCGAGACGCCTTTGACTCTGTCCCGCAGCTCGTCCACAGACTCGGAGAAAGGGTTGGTTCTCCATATTTCGTAGCGCTCCAGGTTCTCCTCGTGACAGCGGGTGACGGAGTGTAGCACCATGTTTTGAGAGGCCTCCGCTCGACTGGAGTCGCACAGTGTGCAGATGTACGTGGACCCAGAGGCCTCCAGACCTTCCATCTCTCGCACCATCTTCTCATCGTACCCTGTGCCCCTGAAGTGGAAGCGGAAAAAGCGAGGCAGGCCGCCCATGGACAAGATGAGCCGGCTCTCCTTCATGGCGTTACGCTCCGCTACTATCGGCCCCAGGGCGGCCGTGAGTGTCTCGTGGTCCGACTCGTCCACAAACGTGATGCAGAGGGGCTTACAGGACAGCTCTGAGTTCGGCTTCGGCTCCGTGAAGATGGTGACCTCGTCGTCCTCTTCCTCGTTCGCCAGGACAGAGACGGACATCACGGTGAAGGAGAAGCGCACGGCCTTCTCCGGAACGGCCGGTCCGCCGCCATGCTTCTCACTGACATCGCCCATGCCGTCACAGCACTCTTTGATCATGACTCTAAAACCGGCGGTGCAAGCGCTGTCCTCCGTGCCATTCTCCCTCATCCCCTCCATGATGTCGTCCTCCAGATCCTTTAGAGCCGACACCAGCGCCACATCGTAGCGGAACCGCCGAGTGGCGGTCTCGGCCGGGGAGTCATCCACAGAAGAGGCCCATCCAGAGAGCCCATTAATAATGCCCACATTGCAAGATGTAGACACATTTTTCAGAGCGGGCTGCCATTCAAACTGGTGGAAGCCGGGGAGGAGCTCCTTCTCTACAGCTCGGAGGCTGTGCAGGGGCTGAAAGATCTGACGGCCACTGGTAGCTTTGACAGTCCGGTACATCTTGTGATACTGGCTGCAGCTCAGGAACGTGTTCACCCGAATGGCCAAACACACTGCGGGGTGCAACCCGAAACCTCTGCCTGCAGAGAGAGCAAAAGAGAGAGAGGGAGAGAGGAAAACATTTCAGAGAGACACAACAAGAGGCAAAATAAATAGAGATATATAAAAAGGAAAGCAAGAAAACTGAAACATGAGGAGAATTATTTAACTATGGATGCGTGTTTCTAGTATTTTTTATTTCAAACAGCATTTCCTCATTTAATATTCTGCATTTAGGGGTCACTTTTAACATGAGACAGAGAAAATTGGGAATTTAACACCCAAATGTGTATGCATCATTGTCAAAAGACCCACAAGCCTGTGATTACAAAATCGAACAATTCCACGTGTTACAAGGGGGACGGAGGGTTGAATCAGAGAAGCCGGTGGAAGTGATGTATTGGCTGCAGATGAAAACAGACACCAGCTGGCTCCCATTCCCCAGAGAGAGGCATGGTGCCGTCTGTGTAATTTGCAGATACAAGAGCTGCTGATGTTGTTTTGATTCTAACAGCTCCTCCACAAAAGTTGTTATTGTGCATTAAAGGGAGTGCGAGACTGAGAGACTGATGGACCAGCAGCCAGAGAGGGAGAGCGGGACGGAATCGAGGGGAGGAGAGGCCGTGTGTGCGACGTGGTTCGATAGACGGAGACAATAATTAAGAGGCTTTTCCATCCAAATCACAGAAAAAATGAAGAAATAAAGTATCTTTTCTTCTCATTGTTATGTATGTGGCGATTGCATTCCTCCGAGGCAAGCGGAAACATTAATAAGCGAACACTGTCATCATTTGTTTTTGTTTACTCTTGGGGATCATATTGATCAGACCAAAGGCGTACTACCAGCCTCTTACCTTGCATCAGGGCCTCCAGCTCGTCCGCCTGCCGGTGCTCGTTTCCAGATCGCAGCGCCAGCAGGAACAGGGTCAGGCACACCGACTTCAGGTCGCCACCTTCTTCTTTGTCTGCAAACACCCTCACCTGGTTCTTCAGATCCTTCAGCCGATGCTTCTGGGCTCGGCGGGTCAGCGACAGCAAGTGCTGGCGGGGCCTCCCTCCTTTATTGGCGATCAGGTAGGGATCGCCTCCCGAGGAGCGATTGGTTGCACCCCCTCCGTTCAGCTCGTGTTCCAGACAGTGGGTTTTGAACGAGTCCAGCCTCACGTGCTCGCCACAGCCGCCCGTGGGGCAGAGCAGAGGCAGGGACTGCAGAGCTGATATGAAGGCTTTGGCAGGTGGGGCGAGGTCATGAGGGGCGCAGGGCGAGTTACACGCCGGGCAGAGGGGTCCCAGGACGTGATTATATTTTAGAATACAGCTGCGGCAGAATAGGTGCCCGCAGGGGGACTGAACGGGATCGGAGAGCAGGTGGTCGCACACCAGGCAGGCGAAAGAATGCAGGAAGTCCACGGGGAGCCTCTCCGAGATCAGGCTGGTACTCAGGTGGTCTCTCTGGCACTGGGTGATGCTCTTCACCCACTGCTCCCTCTGGATGCCGGGCTTCCTCCAGCCCCTGTGCACAGGGTTACCGTGGTTACCATGGTTGCCTTCTCCGAAAGGCCGCAGGATTCTCCTCTCTCCGACAGGAATGCCGTCGCCGTGCTCCCACTTGCCCCTTTTCGCGAGGCTCTGGGCCCTGTGCGCGGCCTTCCCCCTCTTCCTGCCCGTCCGCAGGAACGTGCGCCTCTTGGGGAAGCAGAGGTGGCATAGGGACGAGTGAGGGCTCCACTCGGGAACCCTCATCCTGGAGAAGCTGCACACGCCCCCTCCCCGTATGGCGGTCGTCCAGCAGCGGTGGCAGAAGGACAGAGGATGGACAGACTCCATGTCGTCGCTCACGTCCACCTTGAACACCTTGAGGATGACGTCCGGCCAGCTTTTGAACTTGCAGCCCATTCTGCGCAGGACGACTCTACTGGCGTCGTCCAGAGCGCCGTGAACTTCATGCAAAGGTCCTTTGACTTTCCTCAAGGTCATGCCGCAAAGACGACAGAGGCCCCTACATAGAGAGTATCAGTCATGTCAAATTCTTAGAAAGTAGGGTATGTAATGTAGATCATATAATTTGGTCAAACGTAAATACCTGAGGTGGTTCATGTGGGTGTCCATTTCCTCGAGCTTTTCATCTACCCTTCGACCTGGGCCTTCCACATATTCCTTGCTTTTTCCGCCCAGGCACAATTTCATGACACTTCCTGGTCCCCCACCATTATCTGACTCTATGTTTATCGCTGTGGACGAAGAGTCCCCTAACAAGACTTCTGTCTCAGGTGGTGTCTCACTGGGCCTAGGGGCTTTCTCCATGGACCTCACCCTAAACAGTTTCAACTTCCACTGGGAGTACTGGGACTGGGGATGGTGGAGCTCGGCCGGCATGGAGGATCTGGGGTCGTCTTCCTCCAGCTTCTCCCCCTCCATGATGGCACGTTAGTCGGAGACCCTGGAGAACAGAAGAGGAGAGGAGAGGAGAGGGGGAGAAGAGTGGTTACCCTGATGGATGAAACTATGAAAATATGTTTTGTTTCCCAGGAGAAAAGATTTAAAGGTTTACATCTCCTTGAGCTCTCCCCAGTGTCATCTCTGCATTAAGCCCAAGGCATAATCTAAATGCTTGATTTGATTCCTGTTAAATGTATTCACTCAGGACTCTGAATTTCCACTAAACATAGAGTAGCGATTCCTGACCTGCTGTATCATACTCTAAGTGACATTCCGATTTTTGTGTAAAAGGCATGAGACAAGCTCTGGGGGAACTATATAGTTTTAAAATCTTCATACCTTTCATCTCCAAACTCATCACTCAGGGAACAAAAGTGACTTTTTTCCCCCTTTAACACAACCGGCTTGCTAAACGGGCAGCCTCACCCGTGCTGGGCTGTCAATCATTTATATTCGGGTTTTTTTTCCCCCGGTTGGCGAGGGAACCGGAGGCCCCCCGGGGCCTCAGACTGGCATTTCAATCATTGCTGAAAAATCAGACACTGGAAACATATTTTAAAAATAAAATGAACCAAACAGCAGGGGATACACAAAAATAATCTATTGTATCCACTTCAGATCATACAGATTTTTTCCAAAAACAGCAATGTTAAATTTAGAATTTGTATTTTCAAAGCCAAGGGTCTCCTAGGATACGACGCTCGGTGGAATCGATGATCCCGCTGCACCGACAGATCTCACTTCATCTCCTCCCCTACTCTCCACTCTCTTCTGTCACCAGCTCAGGCGAGGAATCAGCCAAACAATCTCAGAAACGATTCCATCTGTAGCTCTTACCATCGCACACCTGTAGTGCACACACTGTAGTGGCTTCCATCTGTCAACCCTTTAGTGTCCTTGCTGCATTTTCTCCCCGGGAGGCTCGAGAGCCTGTCGGTCCCGTCCGTTGCCCTCGGCCCTTCTGTCCGCTTTACTTGCGTGACTCTCCTTTGAGACAAACAGCTGAGCCTGTGTGCACGTGTGTCAGATGGGGCTCTCACCTTGTTTTTATTTTTCAGCCTCAGCTGGCATCGGGTCCCCTGGGGGCGTCCTCTCCCCGCATGGGAGCACAAGGGAAGCCCTGGAGCCTGGCCTGACACACAACAAAGGCCGCGTACGTTCCTGTCGTCCGTGTCGGCTTGTGGAGTTGTGGTTCCGTACAGCGGGATCGCTCCTGTGCGCCTCCTCGGCCTGGTATTTATACCCTCCCTGAGATGCGATCCCAACAGTCAATTCCTGCCACCTGATGCCAGGCAGCTGATTTGAGAAAAAAAAAAAAAAAAGGAGAGACAGAGAGAGAAAACAAGGTCAACCCCAAAGCACAGTTACAAACATGTGCATGTACAGAAATCCAACGGCACAATCCAAGCAAGACAAGTTTTTTCATCACACGACACCGATCGTGGTCTGGAAACCCTTTGATGTCGCCTATGTCTCACCTTTGTCGTATCCATCTGCAGGCTCACCTCACCCAGGTGGCCTCTCTCTCAGACAAACCAGGGAGAGCCACTATTAGACTGGGGGAACAAAAGCTTATGCGAGAGAAGTGTTTTCATAATAGTGACATTAGAATTGTGGCATATTTAAGGGGCTAAACTAAACACATTTATGAGACAAAAACATGGGTGCTTACAGCAGCTGCAAAAACTTCCTAAAGCTGCTGATGACGATTATTTTTATTTTTAAAATGCATCAGCCCTAGCTCTATCATGGTGTCATGGTGTGCTGTATGTGAACAGAAGATATGTTTAAAGGGGGAATAAACAAAAAGTAGAAAACAGCATTATCTGCAGAGTTGATCACATCATCGCTTAGGGTGATCTATTGGCGATTTAGGCGTTGGATGCAAGAAGTGAGTTTTTTTTTACGTTTTGGAAAAGTGTTCCAAACATGGGTGAAGTTAAAGGGCTGCAATGAGGACACAAAGCGACTCACTTCATCGCAGATACATTGATCAAGCAAACCCAAAGCCACATTGCCCCTAAATGTGTCAAATTGCGTTGCTGTCATGTTGTCGTCTAAAGTGCGCTTTCTCGCTCAGCATAATGTTAGCAGTGCAGCGCCACTTTTCATTCAATTCTCCAAAATCTGTCTCTCTCCGCCACCGTTCAGAGTGAGTTTTAATTAGACAGCATCATCTGATATAATGTCTCAGTAGGTATGGGGAGTATTTGCTCGGCATCATTCTTGTCTGTAATTATCCAGGGGAGCCACAGGAGCCTGTTGCTGTCGGGTTAGAATTGTCAGCCAAGCCATTAGATGGCACAGTCAGTGGGCAGCAAAACAATAGTTGGATGCGTCCCATTCTTGTCAGATTAACGCCGGAACAGGATGAATACTGGCGGGATCTGCAGACTGCATTTGGTGCGTAACCTTAAATGGTGGTCAAGTAAGGTTTTTTTTTTTGGTTTTTTTTTCGGACAAAGGCAACTTGACTTACTAGAAACATTGAGGAGCACATAAAGTTAAGAGAAAAAGTTTTTCGCATCCATCGAACACAGCTGGGAGATTCGAGGTACACAATGCTTGATGTATTACGCACCCAAGAACAAGCAAATGATGGATTGTAGCAAGATGTTCCAGGCCTATTTATAGTCGATATTTGGATTTATGGCAGCCAAGTAGCCACATGTTTCCGAGGTAAACGGCACACCATGGCAGGGACGGAGCTGCAGATGTCTGCATGACAAACAAGCGGTGACCCCCGGAGACCATCATCTCCCCGAGCCTTCTAATTGACTTGTTATTGATCAACTCAAAGACAGCCTGATATATGGAGAAGAGGACATGGGGAGACAGCCACCTGGCTTGCAGGGAGTTGTTATGAATGTGGGAAGCGGTCCCCAGGGGAAATAGGGGCTGCAGTTAAAGGATGACAAACAAGACTTTGCAATGCACCAACAACTGATAATTCCCAATAGGTGGGGATGGTGTGTGAGTGTGGGTGTGCGCGTGTGTGTGCGTCTGTCTGTTTGTGTGTGTGTGTGTGTGTGTGTCAACATGCAGCAGGTAGATGAGCCTGGGGGAAGCGGAAATGTGAAAATGTGAAAAGGGGACAGACCGTGTCATGTTTGTGTTTGCGGCGGTGTGCGTAGGTGACACGCAGGAACAAGACCCGACTAGTCTTACTAATCCATACTTGAGAAACTCAAAAACCTTGAACCTTTGGGCCTGTGAATTTAAAACAGACAGATGGACTCAGAGAGGAATGACAGGGTGGTGTGAGGAGTGAAAGACAGAGGAGGAGGAGGAGGAGGGGGATAAGGTGGAGAGGAATCGCACAGGATAATAGGCTTAGCTCAGAGTGGAGGACGCAAAAGGGCTTAAGGTTGATTGCTGGCTGTGACAAGGAGAGGGGGAAAGAGATCAAACCTTCCGGGCAGAACCATGCAAGCAAGATAAAGGTCCAAAAAGGACACTGCGACGACTCCGAGTTCAATAACGGCGGAAGCTGAAGGAAAAAGTGTCAATAGCACAAACGAACAATGGAACGAGATCCACGGCGGCGTCACTCTCTTTTCTTCGCCGTGAACAAAATGCCAGCATTGTCCACGTGTGAATAGACAGATTACAATGATGATATTTTCCAAATGTCACAAACAAATGCGGCGACACTTCGGCGATTGTGTATATCGGGGCGGAGAGGGCCTTGCGCGCTCGTATTTCCACCGCGCGACACGCAATGCATTGGTATGCAAATTTTAATTGCATTTTCCATTGCTTGTTCGACAAGGTTTGCGGCCCTCACCCAGCCCCGTTCTCAGCGAGTCGCTCCCCACTGTCCGGCACATCATCGGCAGACGTCGTGATGTGGTGGATTGATACTCCAAGAGCTGGGACATCAATGCAGGGCCATTCGTCAAAGCGTCCTGCTAGAACAAACCCCTCAGCCCACTACTCAAACCCGCCCCCTCTCATTCATCTTCCCCATCTCTCCCTCGCCTCACCCCTCTCCTCTCACCTTCACCTTCACTTTAGTTAAGAATCAATGATGTGATTATTCCGATAAGGTGATTAATTACGGCTGCTCCCTGCCGCTTGTGCCACAGGTTTTGTGTGCTCATAATTGCGCAGTGACAGCCAGAGGATGCTGTCCTAAGGGGCCCCCCGTGTGACCAGCGGCAGCATTTGTTGTCGGCCCATCCTGACTGATGGAGCTTTAACGGAGCGCGGAGACGCCTGACACCGCAATATCTCCCGTGGTCCGGCTGTCCAAATATTCATTTTATTGGACGGTCTAGTCTTGGGGACCGCATTAATCCGTGGCAATTCTTGCATTATAACTTTCCCTGAGGCGACGCAAAGTAATTTTTGGTTTTGGACAGGTTCCATTCATCTCTTCCGTTCGTGCCACAGCGACTTTAAGTGTCCGCATAGAGAATCTTATCCTGAAAAGATATATATATATATATATATATATATATATTACCATGGCTAATGAGTACATTTAAAAGTTGATACGATAAAGAGTGATTGCAGTGTGGATATTTGGTGCTATATAGTGTACAGTTTGGCGCTCTGAAAAGGAAGAAGCGCTGCTCACACGATCCAGATGGATGTTCATCCACTCGCGGTAAACCAAATGAAATTAAACCGAAAGTCGAAATTCAGGACCAGAGGGGGGGATCAAGTGACTTGAAAGAGAGAAAAAATATATTCTCTCTAATTCTTTGTTAATTGCATTCAGATTTCCCTGATTGAGTAGCCGTGACCGTTGACACCAGGAGACCTGCAGCCTTGTAAACATCCCCTCACAGGATTTGACTTGTGTTTAACCACGTATTAGCCTTCTTTCCTCAAACTGCCGGCTGCTGTTTACACAGAAGGTTTGTCGGCTGAGGGATGGCAGCTCGCAAGCAGCTCCTTGAGATGTAAACAAAAAAAAGCGTTAAGCCGAGGATTTCCGGGCAAATCGTTAGACGCCTTAATAAGTGGGTTACATCCAAGCGCGGGTTCTCCAATGAAACGGGAGTAATATTGGATTCTCAGCTTCTAAATTCCCAACTATTGGTCTCTTTAGTGGTCATTCTCCCTCGCACCCTTTCCTCTCTCTGCCTTCCTCTGCCCCCCTCCATCAATGTAATGAGCAAATCATGGCCACTAAGGAGAGATGGAGAGAGAAAAATTGGTCCCATTATGTGTCAAGGAGTGTGAAAAAGAGCAGCGGTGTTGTCTGTCAACTCTACCTCTACCTACTCTACCTCTCTGTCTAGTTCCGACCCCCACCCCATCCCCCGGTCCAAACTCCCAACCCAACACATAGAGCACTTTTCCCCACACACAGATTGGCTTATTAATTCCCTGTCTTTTAACTAAAAAGTCCATTCCAGAAAATGCCGGGCCAGCCGTGGCCTTCTAGGCACTCGCTCTGCCAGAGCTCAGACAAGAGAACCGTGGCCCCGGTAAGACGCAGGGATTCTCCGCCGATTTAGAGTGACGCTGGTCCTGAAGCTGACTCACAGAGGACACTAATTATGTGAGGAGTGGGGACGGCCTGTGAAGGATGCTGTGGATAGGTGGGGGCCTGCAGCTGGTGACTATTGTAGCCAGAGGCCATCACAGCGATTCACACAATCCAGCAGGCAGCTGTTATGTGACCTCCCCGGTCTCTTGTAGCAAAAATGCTCCTGGCGAGTAATATAATAGTCTCGGGGCTTCGTCAGCACGGGAACAGACTTGAACTGTTGTTTTCGGAACTATAGCTTGGAAAAGTTACTACTCTCGGCTCGCATCATTACAGTCCTATGATGTCCGCGGATTGCACTACACTGAGAAAAGCAGAAAAGAAAAAAACGCGAGAGACGAGCCCAGCGCAGGGGGCAGGGGGCATTGGTTCACCGTGGCAGAAAACAGAGATGCCTCAGGACTGGGGCCGACCCAACACGCGGTCCATGTAGTCGGAGGGGAAAGTAAGTAGGAGTGAATAAATATAGATCACACATAAATACACCATCCACCTGCTCAGCGAGAGCTGTGGAAACCCTGTACATCCGCAGGTACTGAGGCTGTTTCGCAATTCCTGGCCCACCTGCACGAGAAAGTATAACAGTCTCTGCATAAGCAAATACATTTCTCACTGAGCAGGGAATACGGCGAGGAGGCGAGGGAGCGCCGCGGCGGCCTTCTCATAATAACAATGAAAAAAATGATATGCTATTCTCCCATTCATGCTCCCCTCACTCTCCCTTTACAGACTTTCCCGTCGGCTCCCACAGGAAACCCATCATTATAATATACACTGGTTCTCATCCCTTCCCTTATTGTGAGAGACCTGCAGAGGAGACCGGGAGTCCCAGACAGAGATAGGGAGGGAGATGGGGACTGTTTATTCTCTCCGACGGTTTAACGTGTATGGAATAGATTTGTGCCGAAGAGAAAGTGGTCTGCACGATGGCAGCGGATGTAAGTGAGATGTGCCTGAAATTGCTCCCTGGTTAACACGTTCCCCCTGCCCTGTAGGGCCACTGTGAAAAGTGAATAGAGATTTCGGACCCTCATCCTAATCATTGCCATCACTGACCGTAGAAGTGTGATTTGTGACGGTGACACATCTACTACGGCTGAAAACATCATATTCTAAGAAAACTTACAACGCGGAGCATCTACAGCCTCGTCTGGGCTCTGTGGGACAGTGCTCAGGTACGAAATGAGGACATCAGTGTGCTGACATGTTCACAGTCACAGTGTTTTGATGTTCGGCACGCAGGATTTTTACCACGTCCACTTTGCCAGTTAGCAAAAAAGTGAATAAGGCAGGCTTGACCATTAAACAAATTATTGGATGAATCTAAATTCTGGCCTGATGACCTTATTCTGGCCTGTATTATATATTATATTTATTTGTGCCAGATTAGAAGTGAGGTGAGTGCATAAATTATTGCATTTCATTTATGATTTTGTTTCCTCTTCCTTTATTATTACCCTTCCCTTTTCTGTTTTCATGTGTATGTGTGTGTGCGTGCGTGCGTGCTAGGTGTAGCAGGTATGAACAGTTGAGCATGAAATGGCAGCGACTGTACATGAGTTTTGGGTGGGGAAATGTGAAAAGGGGACAGAGTGCGTCACGTTTGTAAGAAGAAACAAGACCTTTGTGCGTGTGTTTTTGTGTGTGTGCTTTTGTGTGTGTGTGTGGGGGCGGGGAGGGGGGTTGTATGTCACTCACCTGATTCTTTTTCCTGTGCCATCGCATCCCTCTCCCGCTGTCCAGTCCGGTTTACAGCAGACCCCCTGGCCCCCCCCCCCCCCCCCCCCCCCCCGGTACCGTCCCTCTCCACCGCCACTCTCTGGGTCCACCACTGTCATCTCCCAACCATGGAGCATCGCCCCCCAAGCTATCCACAACCCCCCTCTGACATTCAGCTCCTCGTCCCTCAATAAAACTTTGTTTTCCATTTTGAAAACTCTGTCCAGACAAAACCACCCCGTTACATTTTAACACATTAGAAAAATGAAGCCAAGTTATCCCTGGATACGGAAGCTGCCATCTTGTGCTGGAGATATCATTTAGAGCCAGTCAGCCCAGCTGTTAACACGGGTTTGACCAATTGGTGATCAGTTTCACCTGGCAATCCAGGTATTTTACTCCCGTTTTTGGGGGCGGGCTCAATTTTTTGATTTAGTCTATAGTCCATATAAATTGTGCAGACCGTAAATATCTGCACAACATTTCATAACAATCCATTCTGACAGTTGATCAACTTTAATTGATGATTTTGTCGGGACCAAAGTAATGGAAAATCCAACTTACAATGATAATGCCTAAAGAGCGTATAAAGTAGAGGTGTGAGGACACCGTAGAGTGCAAAATTTCTGCTCTTTTAATTCAAAAAAGAAAATGTACAACACTAGGTAGCATAGAATGGGTCATTTCAGACCCAGCATGAGTGAGTGAGAGCACATTGATCTTTTTCCACAGAACTTATTGCTTTTTAGATTGTTCAACCCTGAAGAAAATTCTTCTCTTAGGATGTTGGCAACTATGTCTCCTTGTATATGTGTTTTATTCTACAGCCTCCTCTAACTTCACTCCCTCGTGCCATTCACTGTCATTGTGAAAATGTGCATCTGACTCTGCCGGTAGACTCGAACCCATTATCATAAATAGGCTAATAAGTAACTTCACTCAACGTGTCTCCAAAGCAACCACACTCTGTATGCAAAGCAGAGGCACACTGCGCCAAGTGATTATATTTGTAATTTAATTTCCTTGGTAATGCACAGATAAGAGAAGGGAGCGGCTACATTTGGCCAGGAATGAATGGGGAATGAATGAGACTACGGCTTCATTGTCTGGACCGAGATGTCCGAGACGACACCACTTACGAGGGAGGGTGTTGGCGGGGAGACGCGGCAGACGCACTTGGATTTTTACAAATCTATTCCACAAAGACACACAAGCGACGTTGGCTCTCTAGACAGCAGAGAGCTGTTCTGCTTTGCAGAAAAAAAACAGCTACACTCTCAGTGCCAGTGGGTGAATTTAAGTGCAGGATGATAATATAAAAAAAAAAAAAAAAAAAAAAACTCTCTTTCCCCGATGCAAACAACGTCTCTCATCTTTCTGTCTGGCTCCTTCACACTCAGTGTTGCTGCTGGACAAATGTAATCACTGGGGTACTCTGGGGGGGTTGTCAGTCACAAAGAGCAAGGCTCATTGCAGATTCTACAGGCGGGATGAACTGGGTCACTGCATAAATAAAAAATTTAAAAAGACTGAAGGACACAGCACACTCGGCCCATACTCCTCATGCGCACTCGCTTCCTGTGTCTCTGTTTCCTGAGATTGCGGGATGGCAGACTTTCCTATTTCCTGAGAGTGTCCACTTATACTGATGACAATGCAGTGGAGAGCGAGGCACTGCGGTGAAGGACCACATTAGAGAAAGCATGTCTGGTACAAAGTTCATCAAAATCTGACAACACAAGTATCGTGGACAAAATTCAGGGACAGTGTGGAACTATGTGGAGACATCTCAAATCCTCACTCTCCTCCTTGTTCTCTCCTCCTCTCATCTTGTGTCGGTTTTTCTTCCCCCACCGCCTTGTCTTTTTTTTTTTTGTGCATTTCCTCCGAGTCTTCTGTTTGAACCCGACAGCATTAATCTGTCAGGAAAGTTACCAATGCTCTGAGTGAATTATGTAAACCACAGAGAAATAAGAATGACAAAAAATATATCATATTTCATAATTCATAATGTTCCCAGATGGAGCCAAATAAAACTCGACTTATTAAGTAGTCCAGCACATTCTGGCTCAAAATTGTCAAAACATGCACAGTATTCATCGCACTTTGTCTCCCTTTGCAAATAAATG
Source organism: Colistium nudipinnis (assembly GCA_016785305.1). Taxonomy (NCBI): domain Eukaryota; kingdom Metazoa; phylum Chordata; class Actinopteri; order Pleuronectiformes; family Rhombosoleidae; genus Colistium; species Colistium nudipinnis. The sequence continues at coordinate 620,634 of JAFBJU010001301.1, forward strand.
TCAAACACATGTACATGCACGCAAAGATTTGAATTAATTTTAATGTTTGCAATAGATGTCACAACAGCACCACCAACAGGTGAAGGGGAGAACAATAGCTCTTTTCTGTGGTTTTCTTTTTCCTTCCGTCCCTCTCCTCCCGGCTAAAACACAAACTTACAGCTCTGAACATCAGATTAGGGATGCCTCGCTTTGGCAGTTGGCAATTTCAATTATTTTATTTGATCTTAATGAACACAGCCACGTGGCGGCGCAGCATAATTAGCGGGACATGGCTATATAATTGGTCTCTAATTGATACGAGGAGCCGTGGTGTTGCCCGGGCGCTGTTGTGCACGTGCTGCCAGCCGCGGGCAGGACGCGCAGGAAGGCGGCCCTGGTGGTATCTGGGAACCATCTTCTGATTGATGTCTCTGTAGCAAAATGCCCTTCCACAATCAGCAGCCAGCATCGCCGCGTGTCCATCAGGCCACCCGTCTATCTCCGGGCAGCATCTCCCACCATTCATCTGTCATTTTCTCGCTTTGTGCCTAAACATCTCACAATCTCTTTCTCTCCATCTCCACATCGATTGGGGCCGTCCTCCTCTGAAGGCATTCGCAACCTTTGCTCTGTGTTTTTCTCCGGGAAAGTGACGGAGCAGCATTTGTGGGGTTTTCAAAGGTGAAAAGTGGAGAGTTTGTTTATGAGACTCGGGCAGCCCTTGAAAGAGCAGGTGCTTTCCAGGGGGTCCAGGCCAGTGCACACCAGGGGAAATGAAACAAAAACACGTTGGATAGAACGGTACGTTTTACAAGTGCTGTTATATACAGTAAGGAAAGTGGGTTACCTGCTCTCTTAATTTAGCAAATGAGATTTGAAGAGATTTCTTTAAATAAAATTCAAGAGGTCAACAGACGTTGGAGTGAGAGGATTTGCAGTTTTTGATTGGGGATTGCTCTTTGGAACAATTGCGTTCATGGATCGCGTGCTGATGCGCGACGACCTTGAAGGACATTCTCCTCATTTACACAGCAATTAAGCACTAGCCTCTTGGTTAAATTGAAAAAGAGACAAAAATCCTCTGTGGATTTAATAACAAACTCATTACCAGGGCCCAACAGGGCGGAACTGCCTTTTAATTAGAGCAACACCTGATTAACGCCCAATTAACAGAGCCAGAGCCACTTAATTCTCCCCCACTTTGGCAGGTTGAGAACACAAACATAAGCAGGCCAGCATCCGAGTGCTTCCACTCCTCCTGGGAATGAGTGAGAGAAAAGTAAATAACGACTTTGGTGGCAGTCTGATGTGTGGTGGTCGAAATGCTCTGCAGAGCTGGAAATTCTTAAGGAAAGTGTTTTTTTTTATTTAAAGCAGACATGCGTCGGAGTGGCTGACAAAAAGTCTTCTTCGCTGGTGGGCAGATGTATGACATAATACCCACTCAGCATGACAAGCATGGGAACATTCACAACTTTTATATATCACAGCAGTGCGAGGGTGTTTGTGGTTTGGACACCAATCAGACATACAGTACATATATTTTCTGCATACACCTCACTGCGGATTATTATTTTTTTCCTTAAATAAGGTTTAAAATGTGCCGTCATCGCCAGCAAAAGAAAACATTGAAGATACATACGGTGGATTTGAAGTCCGTATTTCACAAGTCTCTTCTCCACAGACAATAAAGCCCCTGGCTCCCATTTCAACAAATAAAACATTTCCTTAACCAGAAAGTCTTCTTTGGGTGAGTTTTCCTGTCTCAAGTGTCACATGGTCGTCACAACATGGCACTAATTTAACATTCATCTGGTGCATTGTGCCGCCCAGTTAAAAACCTGGTACTGTTCCTGGCCCAGAGGCGAACCTGAACAAAGGGTTGGGAATTTCAAATCTTTGAACACAGCCTCAGCCTATCACCTTGTCAGAGAGCAGTTCCGATCTTACACCTGGATTCCCAGTCAGTACCACTGGTCGTTAGTGTTTTTTTTTTTAATTCTGAAAACAACCTTATGAGTTAACCCACGCAGCCAACAATGCAGGACCCTGATGTGGACGCTGGATTCGGACCCACGGATTGACTTGATTCAGAAAATGTGATTTTTTCTAAACTCCAGATCCACTTGGTCATTGTTCACTTTGGTGGTAACATTACATTGTGTAGATCAGTGAAAAAACGCTGCTTTGTCACGAAGTCTGTGTGCTCGTTCAAGGCGATGACATGTACCTCTCTAGAACATTGCTGCTCTTTCCAGCGTGGTGACCGTCCGTGAAAGAGAATTTAGGGGCCTTGCGTTGAGAGGAAAGCTGCCACGACTCCACCGCTTTCTCCAAGTCCGGTAGGATGTCTGGCACGACGACTTGTTCGGCGATAAAGACTATCGTTTCCACGACCAGCAGCAAAACCCAGCCCAAAGCCCCGAGCCAGTAGGAAGAGCCAAGTGTGGAGAAGTCCTGACGGATTTCCTCCCGATGCTGATACGTGAAAAGAGACCAGCCGAGGAGGAAGAAGAAACCTGACAGCGGAGAAAAACGAGTTCGATCAAGAATCATTGTGAGGGAATAGGAAAGTCATTAAGGTCAATTATTGCACGCCGGGAGCTTTGGAAACAAGTTAATATGATAATGAACTGCAATTTCAAGGCAAGTAAAAAAAAAAAGGCTATTTAAAAAAAACTGCTGCCTTGAAGGGTATGTAAATGAGCAGTACATAAAAGCCTTGCTCTAGGTCTGGGTTAGACAAGGGACTACACCAAGCAAAAAGTTTTCTGGAGGTTAACTGGAGCTATTTCACTCCTTTCCTTGGAACAAATATGATTTAAAGCCTGCCCCAAAACGACGACATCGTGACCATGTATAAAGTGGAGTCCCAGGTGTTCTTACCTGTAGAGGCCATGGTGAGCAGCAGCAGGGTGGTGGGGTAGAGCGCCTGCCCGGCCATGAGGAGAGAGCGAGTGTTGGAGTAGGAGCGCACCGTCTGCGAGGTCCAGCAGAGAGCAAACACCAGGCACAGGGCGCCGGTGCTCAGAGCCATCAGGAAGGAGAGCACGCCGAGTACCCTCTCTGCCTCCAGGGCTGGGACACACAGAATGACACAGACACACACGCACACACACACACACACACGTCGGTCAACAAGGCCAGCAATGTCACTGCGTTCTGCTGCATTAATGTCACACTTCGGCTTTAAGTCGCTTTAAACGTGACGGAGGGGAAACACGCTGAAATGATGACGCGCCACCCCAGGTGTCCGTCTACAGCTGAGGAGTCAAATCAAGAGTTCACGTACTTTACCCAGCGGTTACACACATGCATATTCAAAATGAAACTCTGGATTAAAACAAACACTGACCAAGGGAGTGCATTTGTTTGTGTCAGTGATCAGCAGTCTGTTTTTGCTCTTAGTATTGTGCGTGACATTGTTTAATAGAATAATAATGATGTTATAGCTGCTATTGGGACTTTCACTGGCAATATTTTACTTCCCCCTGCCGTGGGCAAAAACAAATCTATCTCACAATTCCTCTGGAGTGAAAGGTGTATATACTGTATGTGTATATTTTTATCTAAGGCCAATATTTATCGCTTATTTTATTCTTACTACTTCATTTTATTCCTATTTTGTGCATAAATTTCACCAGTTTGGAATCAACAAAGTTGTGTGCGCGACATTGTGCTCATTCATTTTCCACCCCCTTTAGTGTAACTTGAAAACACAACACACCAAGAGAACACATGACTTGGCCCACATCAGGTGCGTATTCATAGAGCCCACAGTAAGACTAAAAAAATATATTCCTGAGGCAAAGAATGATACAAAGAATGTACTTGACTGTTGCACGGGCAAGTACGTACTCGTTCACTGCACGCAGTGATTTTTTTTTTTTTACCCCTCAAGAGCTCCTCACGATATTGACCCCTCTAGAGATTCAGAGGTGAAAAATATGTTCCCTCAGGGCAGAACTCTAACATAGCCAGCACCATATCTAGCACATGACACACTTACGCCTCATTATATAGACGCTAGCCCTGTGACGGCGTGTTCCCCTGCGAAAAAACAGGGACGAACGCGAGCTGGTTCTCGCTCACCATTGAAGACAGTGCTGTGCATTCCGCTCGCCGGCACACTGGTGTTGTCCCACTCTGCCCAGAGTCCCCTGTCCTTCAGCCAGGACGGCGTCCACACCGCATAGATCACACACAGGCAGCCTGCCAGCCCCACGCAGCACTGAGCCAACCTGAAGCGACTGATGGAATGCCGCAGCTCCAGAAACTTCATTTTTCTTCACCACCGAGCGAGGGAGGCCGGGGAAAACAGAGGTGGCAGGAAGACAACAGTTGAGTAATTCAAGCCTATCGAGGTTGAGTAAGGGCAGGTAAAAGCTCAGAAGTAACGTTGTTATTGTGTTCACACAAATCAGCAGCACCCAAGCAGAAGTATAATGAGAGTCTTACCTTTGTACGTCGAGGATGGGACAAAGTGATCTGAAAGTGGCGTGTCAATGAAGTAGAAGAACAAGGTTTTTTTTTTTTTTTAAAAAAAGGTACCGGAGCGGCTGGTGTTTACTACTGTACAAACACTACTAGACAAACACTTTCGACACCGGGACACATTATAATGTGCTGCTCATGACCACAGGCCCTCACATGCAGAGCAAACCCCTTCATCGTTCGCTCCGCCTCTACTGCAACGGAAACCCCCCGACCAGACCAGTGCTTGTATTTCCCCACAGAAAGTGAAAGCATAAAAACATTGACTTCATTCAATATTTCAGAAAGCAGAAGCTTTCGTGCCGGACATTAAGCACTGAGGCAGAAAGTACCTATTCAGGGATTTCAAAGTTCTACGAAACAACTGCCTTGATATTCCACAGATACAGAGGAGAATCAAGGAAAAACATCTCCAACTTCATTCATTTAACGATTCTAACTTTTCTTTCAAAAAACAAGGCATAATTTTATTTATTTTTGAAAAAAAATAAAAAAATAAAAATTCCCATACGGCCCCGATACCACTCAATGAAACTGTGTGTGGGTGGTGTCAGAAGGTCATTATGCACGACAAAACATTTGAGGAAATCCCACTCGAATGTCCCACCCACAAAGAGGTCCAATATTGTGTGTGAGATCTTTCCTTCGTCATATCTGACGCCCCCTTCGCTTTCCATTGCTGCGATGGAACATCACCCACCAAGTTCAATCACGTTAATGTTTTAGAAGTTTAAAAAAAAGGCAGTACTGTTATGGCATTTTTTTTTTTTTTTACCCAAAATGGAAATATACGATTATGGTCAGATTAAGACGACGGTTGATACTTTTATTCACCTAGTATTAAAGTTACTGAAAGTACAATAGATTCTGATAAAAAATAAAGTGCCTGTGATCAATAACAAGAAAAAACTAAAAATCTGATTAAGAGATGTAAAAACAATGAGAGAATAGAGCATGAGAGCTTTTGGTTGACTTACATTTGGCATTCACTTTGAAATTCAACACAAATGATGCGAATGTGGATTACGGGAAAAAAAAAAGAAAAGAAAAAAAAAAAAAGCGAGGCCCTTAGCAGTTTATAAAATAAGGCCTCAAGACAAAGGTATAAAAGTTGTCTATTCTGCTTCTCCGTCCCGTCTGTGCCAGCGTTGCTTCCCTTCTTCTCTTATCATAATCCAGGGCGCAGCTAATTATTTGACTTGGGGTCAGGTGCCTTTTCTGTGTTTGTATCCAGCTTTTCACCTTAAACACAGAGAGCCAGGAGAATGTTTAAGTACCGCCTCTCCAAGAATTGCCTGCTACATTCTCGCCCGTTTATCCTAAGCTTACTTTCTGGCCCTCTGCAGCAGGGCCTTGAATACATCCAGGATCTCCGGGTCCTCTCCGGCAGACAGCTCCGGAGTGTTTTTCTCCAGCCAATCGGAGGAGCCGATTTGATGCTTGAGAGTACCAATCAGAGAGTCCAGGCTCTCCGTGTGCTTTGATGCCTGGCAGTCGAGGAACACAAACTCCTCGGTGGCGGCCGCGGCGGCGCCTGTGTCAGGAACAGGACCGTCCTTCTCCTTCAGCTGGTCCGATGACTTGCTCTGGGGTGATGACTTTGAATCAACAATCGCACCATTGTCCAAATCCGCACTGTCCTCTTTCACAGACTTTTTGCTCTCCTCACTGGCTTCTTTGATGGAGTGCGAATCTAGGCTGGCACTTTTCCCTTCCATCTCTTTCAAGGCCTCCCTGAATCGTTTCAGGCCTGAAATAACGCAAAATACATAGTTTAAGACACAAAGCAGGAAATAAGTGGCTACAACACAAACCGCAGACGGAGTAAAGGAAACAATAGATATGAGCTAATCTACAGTATGTCTCATTTAAAGCTTGGAATTTGAATAAGAGGAAATAACATCACTCTATTCAAGATACTTGGAAAAGATTTTAGGGGGAACATTTTAACAGGGAAAAAAAAACGAAACTAAAACACATCCCACTGACCAAGCCGAAGGTACTTGTGTTGGTGGGCAAAGATGATACGGAACCATCCGGGCGTGGAGCAGTAGAAGGCCTGACCACAGCTCAACACCAGCTTGTGTCGGAGGAAACTCCTCCACATCGACAGCTCCTCCTCAAACGTCGACTCTGCGAGGTACTACCAAAAACAGAGGGACACGTCAGGCCTGCGGGAAGGCACCCGCGACACTCTCAAGAAAATGAGCATGCAGGCCATTAAGTTAAAGAGAATCAAACGAGTGCGTTATCTGCGTTTCAATTGCCTGTTTGCACAAGGTTAAAGTGAATTCTGGAACGCTTCATCTCAAAGTTACGATCTCAATCCTAACTCTGGTGCGTTCACCTTTCTGAGGTCGGCCCAGACGTACAGCGCAGCAGGCCTGTCCAGGTAGGGGATGCCCAGACTCCGCAGCTCTCCCGTCATGTAGCTGTGAGCAGCTTTCAGTCTGCTTCTGTTCTCGGGCAGAAATTCCTCACTGATCCACTCTACAAAATGAAAGGAAAAGAAAGATGAAGTGACAAAACATGAGCGTAAACTGAACGTTACACATCTTTGTGCAGTGCTGCACCGTGGGCTCCTGTCATATCAGAGGAAAAATAGAGAGAGAGGGGGGGGGTGGCATCTCTCTGAAGTGGGGTATAGTATAGGGGGAATATATAGTTTTGTAAAGCTTGCAACCTAATTTGCATTTAGGAATTTAAACTTAAAGCGTACACTACCTATGAATTTTGACTTGTTTGCAAAAAAAGGGGGAGCTGAAGAGAGGATCAACCCAGGCGGATATGTTTTCGGTGCCATTTGTCTCTCTCTTTGTCTGTTCTCACTCCAAGCTACTGAACTGAGATTCATGAAAAGTTTTGGTGGAGTGGGGCATGACCCCAGTAAGAACGGCTTAAGGAGATTAAAGGCGAGCACACGGGAATTATTTCTCTTTCTCAAAAATTATTTTTAAGTTTCGGCAGGGGTATGAGCTCTCTGAGCACTTTCTACTTCCAGCTGCGTTCGCGTGTAAACCCGACGTGGCAGGCACAGGGCGGATCCGTACCTGTGTCCTGAAGCAGTTGCGCTGCCTGGTGCTGTGTGGGTCCGGGGACACGGTGGAATGTGGCCAGCTGGACCAAAGCCTCCACTATGTCTCTGTTTTCAGTATACAGGCTACCTACTCTGAGTCCGGCCAACGCAAAGTCCTAAGAGGGACGAGGGGAAGGAAATGAGAAAGATCAGTGAAAAATAAACATCGCCTGGACTGCACTTTGAGCAGGGAGATAAATATATATATATATATATACACACACACACACACACACGCACACAGACACACACAAGTCTCACTGTCTCGGTATGTACCTTGCTCAACCCCCACATTACATGCGTCCTCTGCGGGTCGGGCAAACTGAAAGAAGGGCACAGCAGTTAGCAGTTAAGAGGCTGTCTCCAGGCACAGTTGTGCTGATTAAAGGTCTAATAGAGCAATCATGCACAAATTGAGGTTCACGCAATACCTGTCCACGCTGAGGACACTGTGAAAGGTGAAAGATTCATCAAAGACCGTCAGCATGTACAGTTCATCGACGAGAGCGTGGAGTTCATTTCTACAACGGGAGAAGGTGGAGGGAAAAGATAATAGACGTTTTACGCGCGGAAGCATCAATAAACCTCGGTTTTGTGTCGTTAATTATTGTTTACAACAAAGGTAATGGGACAGAAATGTGAAGCCGGTCCTTCGGCGCCCCGCGTCGGCTTGTGAAAGTTTATGGCTACAGCCGCGCAGTGCCCGCGAGGGCCTACGGAGAGGGGCAAGATCATTTGGAAAACAATGAATAATGCAGGAGACTCCACAGCACATGACAATATGCTGACAGTTAAAAGAGTTGATCGGAGAGCGTGACATTCCGCACGACACGAAGCTCACACAAGGTACGGTATGCGCAACAACTTGAGACGACAGTGGGGCAAAAAAAAGACCTTTTGGCAAACTCCAAGAAGGCAATCATCTCCTTCAGGGTGTAGACGTCCGCCAGAGGGTTGTGGGGGTTAATAAGTACAACAGCTCGAACCACCAGTCCCTGAAAGAGAGGGCACATTTCTTCACAATAAATCTTGCAGGAAACAAAGAGCAAACCGAGAAGCTATTTTACGGAGCATTTTTCTTGTCATAATTATTAAGGGATTAAGAAACACCCGTTCAATAATTACCTCTTGCTTGGCTCTTTCCAAACCTCCTTCTAGTTTCCCGACAGTGAGGTGGAAGGGCCGACTCTCTTTGCCTCCATCCTTTGTATAAACGCATAACAGGGGGAAAAGGAAAAATACATCAACATCCAAATTGGACAGCTGGCAGTACTCTCTGCCGCGTGAGATCACGCCACGCACTTAAGGGCTGACTTTCAAAGTACATTAAAATGTGAATTATGGGAACATGTCAAACGCATAATTACTTCAACTAAATCAGGCCATGCTCTCCTACCTCACAGTCCAGAGGAACGTGGAAGAGTTGAACATCACTATACAACTGTATATTCTCAGTAATAATGCCATAAAAAGGCGTCGGGATAAGAATGGCATCTGCAAGGCGAAAAAACCACATGACATCTCAACATAAATACATATCATCGCAAATTATGAATAACACTAAACATATACATTTGAAAAGACTAATCCTTAATCATACATACAGTACATACAGTACATACATACATACATACATACATACATACATACATACAGAGAGAGAGAGAGAGAGAGAGTTTTTTTTGTTTATCAGAGCCCATTTTCATTGTTAATTTGGAAGCAAGTCCACCAGTGAGTAGTTTGCTACTGTAATATTACTGCCAAGCCATTCATTTATTGCATTAAATGAATGGCTTAGCATTACAATGATCTATGTTCGTAGAAATTTGATGAAAATCAGTCACTCTCCACCCTTATTATTACTTCTTGAGGATAACAAATGATCCAATGCTTAAAATAAGGCTTTTCGTGCAGGGCAGTGGCACAAAGAAATAAGCAATTCATGTAGCTTCTTAATACTTTTCATCATAATAAAAATGTTATAACATCAGAAATAAAAAAGGTTGAAAACAAGTTTTCTTTTTTTCTTTTTTTTTTTGTCACAGCTCGGGAGCCTTTTTTTTTCTTTGTGTAAAATGGATAGAAATATATTGTGTAAGTCAATGCGCTTGTGTACTTACCTTTAGGGTCGCAAATAACTGCAGCAATACATGAGAAAAGGGAACCACAACCATTGACCACCACAACCTGAAAACAAACACACAAAAGACCTAATTAGGCCCAGAGAAGAAGGCCTGATAAATATGAAACAGATTTAAATATACCAACTGAGGCAGCCAGTCATAAAATCTGCAAATTACGTTGGTTGCGTTTTAGAATCCTATGGAATTATATAAGCATTTTGCATACATATAATCATTATTAATCAATTAAATTGACTGAATCTGTCGGCTTTTCTCCCACTGCAGAAACTAACACATTATGTCAATGCGACTGCAAATAGAGAATGCCAATCATTTGTCCAAAGAAGGGGCCGTTTGCTTCAACTCCATGTGTTGTTCATTTTGATGTATTTCCTGTCATATATCTGCAGTGCAGCTGTCCAATTGTACACATTGCCTATGTTACATTCCACCATTACAGGCAATAACCGTCACTCACGTTGTGAGCATCCAGTGGCTTTGGAGAACAGCAGTAGTGAGTCAGGAACTTTGCAACTGCCTCTCTCAGGCTGGAAGGGAGGAGGATGGAAGTGTTTTAAGGCAGTTAATGTTTGCTTCGAAAGTCTAGTTACAATCTTACTTTCCCACAAAGACAAATGTACTTCAAATAAAAACATAGAATGATGAATGATGAATGATGAATCTTAATCTTAATCTTACAAGGCGTGTCCCCTGCTGTCTGAATACTGCAACAAGGACGGGTCAATGTGCAGCATGTCGGGCTTGGTCAGCTGTAGCAGAAACAGAAATTTAGCTCAAGCAGGAACGTGGGTATAACGAGATGAAAATAATAATGTATATCCGGAATCTAACCACGCCATTAATCTCACCCGTTTGTGCAGAAGATCATAGCACAGGTTGTTCTCGCTGGTTCCCAAGTTGATTATACCCTGGATTGTGGGGAATAAGAAGACAACCCCGTCAAACAGCAAACAACAAACTACAGCTATTCCAGCTGCCATAAGCGGCGGTACCCATGTGACAAAGACTTACATCTGGGTTGTCCGTGTCGTGGTGTTTGTCCGCTCCATACTTGGAAAAGCCTTCTTGTAGAATGCCCTGATGCTGGCGGATGCTGTTGCCCCGACTGGACAGGTACACACTGCGGCCAGGGGTTTCTGCAACCCTGGGTGCTGCAGAAACCTTCGGGTTTATTTTGCAGGCCATGACGGAAGCAGGTGGTGTTAATCTGGTTGTTGCCTCGTGAGTAGGGGGCACAGCCTGTTCCCCCACGGGGGCTTCTGAAGGCAGCTGCGATGAAGACGAGGAAACGGAGGGGGCGGCCATGGTGGACCGCGAGGCCGACAGGTGAGCCTGTGGCGAGGGGCAAAGGTCGGCCTCTGTCGTCACGCTGGGGGAGGCGACCTGTCCGACGGAGACCAACGCCCCCGTGAGCATGCTGAACAGGCGAAGCTCGTGCTGGCGCTCCTGTTCCGCCCTCCTCTCCTCCTGCTGCTCCCGGCGCTCCTCGGCCTGCAACTCTCGCTCCAGCCTGGTCTCCTCCAGGGAAAGGAGGCGCTCCTCCGCCGACCTCTGCCAGTTCAGGAAGCTGGCCAGGGCTTTATCCAGGCTCCCCTGACCGCCACATCTTGCACCTCTGTGATGCCATGCTGTCTTCCCGCCCCGCCGGCGCTTCCGCTGTCTGGCGGAAGAGGAGGAATGACACACGTCTTTGTGGGGCGGCTCAAATGCTTCCAGCGGCACAGGACCGGTCTGGGTGGCAGCTGTCGCAGGGCCTGCGATGTTCACATCACCAAAGCCTGGGGATATGAAACACATCACCTTTTTATGTCACCATATGTTGATAGGTGTAATTGTGATAATAATCAGAGATGGCATGCCCACCTGAGGGTGAGACTCTAGCTTGTGTCGAGCCCTCTCCCCGACCCAGTATGTCCTCTGGAGATTGCCCATCAGTATCCTGGTCATCCCCTGAGCCGTAGTACATCTCAGGGGGCGCAGCTCCAGAGTTCAGCATGCTCTCCTCTACATCTTCACATTTAATGTCCAAGGGGTCTCCGGGTTTGGGTGGCTGACCGAACAGGAACCCACCTGCGGAGGCAGGACCAAAAGCTCCAGGTGGAACCCCTTGCAGATAGGCTTCGGGCCCAGTGGGGCTCTGGAACACCTGCTGGGCTATGACAGCTCCGCCCAGGGAGGAGTAGGTGATGGCCGGCCTGTTGGCCAGCACTCTGTCCATCACGTCGTAAAACTTCCAGGACCTCATCTTGTGGTTGTCTTTGATGCGGCGGTACTCCAGCTTCATCTTCTTGATCTTCTCCCTGCACTGGTCACCGGTGCGGAAGATGCCCTTGTCGCGCAGGACGTGCGCGATGCGGTCGAACACGCGCTGGTTCCGCAGCGAGCTCTCCAGCTCGATCTGGACCGAATCGTCGGACCACAGCTGCAGCAGCTCCACGATCTCCGGGTCGGTCCAGTTGCTGCCTCGCTCGTGTCTCCTGCCGCGGAAGTCCATCCCCTCAAGTTACAAGACGTTTTCTGACACACATTAGGGGGTGAGCGAGAGGGACAGCACACGGTTAGAAATGAGAAGTGGATTCTGGTCACCGGCCCACCTTCATGGACACAAAGACACACCGGGACTTTACGTGTGTTTACCGTGTCCGTAGTACATAGCACCATAAAAACAAAAATAATGCACACGTTACGTTTACCCACTTGTGTTTCTCTCGCCGTAAAAAAGTGCAGCCCTTCGGACGCCGGTTGTTGTGGTGCTGTGTCATCCACGTAGGTCGATACATGTCCCGGCTGCTGATTAACCTGGTTTGGATCGGTATGGCTTTGGCCAACCGGTGCTATAACATATCATTCGTGATCGGTAGAAGATTTGTCCTAACTTGGTGGAATGGAGGGGAAGCAAACGTCTACATCCGGGTTAACGGCACATGCGTGCTGTCCTTATTCCGGGATAACTTTGGCCCGTGCCAAGGGAGGGGGCCGCTGAAAGCGTGCTGGGCTGTAGCTGTACCAGGCTCTACCAGGAGAGACACACAGCTATGCGGGTCAAACAGGGAGCTCTGTGTTATGGCCCCCTCTACCGTACGTTGTGTTTTTTCTTCCGAGGTGTGTAACTTCAGTAGAGATCCACAAGATGGCGGCCACAAACAGCAGTAGCCACCTGGAAACAAGGGTGTGTGTTTTATGTACTGGCACAGCCCGGAACTCCTCCGGTAGTAAGTAAGCTGGTGCTAGTTGCAATCAACAAGAATATAAAAGCTGATAAAACAAATAAAACACGCAAGGAAAGCATTCATTCAGATTTAAATATTGAACATAATTGCCGTGTATTAATTGCCTTACATGTACATTTACTGCTAAACAATCTCAAACATCATTTTATTTGGGGGGGGGGGGTAGGGGGTAATTGCAATTGCTTATTTATTTCACATTGGGCTGTAGCTGTACCAGGCTCTACCAGGAGAGACACACAGCTATGCGGGTCAAACAGGGAGCTCTGTGTTATGGCCCCCTCTACCGTACGTTGTGTTTTTTCTTCCGAGGTGTGTAACTTCAGTAGAGATCCACAAGATGGCGGCCACAAACAGCAGTAGCCACCTGGAAACAAGGGTGTGTGTTTTATGTACTGGCACAGCCCGGAACTCCTCCGGTAGTAAGTAAGCTGGTGCTAGTTGCAATCAACAAGAATACAAAAGCTGATAAAACAAATAAAACACGCAAGGAAAGCATTAATTCAGATTTAAATATTGAACATAATTGCCGTGTATTAATTGCCTTACATGTACATTTACTGCTAAACAATCTCAAACATCATTTTATTTGGGGGGGGGGGGTAGGGGGTAATTGCTTATTTATTTCACATGCTTAGCAATGTCATCCGTTGTGAATAATTACCTTTAATATTATTAATATATTTTTTTTTTCGAAGCAAGCGAAACACGGGGACCCGCCCCATCCGAACCTTCGACGACCTTCGGTGACACAAATCAAACACACACAATAGTCCGGTCGGCTCCTAGCGTGACGTATTTCCTGGAGAAAGGTTTGTGGTAGTGGCAATTTGTTGTCATTCCCATCCAGCGGTGGTCCTTGACGATGTGCTGGCACAATTTCCCCTCGTTCTATCCCCCTGTGTGTGTTGTACATCTGCACATTGTTACTTTACGCGTGTGCGAATCCGAGCTGGCGCGCGCCATGCGGCCAACAAGGTGTGAGTAGTAGACGAAACACAGAGAAGGAAGCGGTAAAAGAAAGAACTGGGTGCGACGTTCCAAGTTAACTGGTCCAAACATAACCATGGTGGCGGCGGCGGCGACGGCAAGTTGGTGGAGGACGATGCGCGAGACGGGAGAGTTGAGTCCAGCACTTTAGGATGGGTGTGTGCGGAGAGCTTTGTCATTATCATTCATCTTGTACACCGTCGGGTTGAGTGGAAAGTTGAAAGTCAAAGCCGCAGGAGAGAAGGAAGTCTCCGCCTGGAGGGAGAAGAAGAAGGGGATGATGATGATGCTGATGCTGATGAGGCTGCACGTCTCCGTCCTCGTGGGCATCTAAACGGACAAGGTACTGGTTGATTCTTTTTAGTGCTTTTTATAGCCCCGAAGGTGTGTTTGTTTGTTTGTTGTTTTAATTTTTTAAGGATGTGTTTAAAAGCAGGGAGGGGGGTCGTGGATCCGTGGGTGGGAACAACAATGGGAGTATTTGCGGGAGGCACGAGGATCATTTTAGCATAAAGTCTCTGACGGCGGTGGCGTCTCTCACCGGTGCCCCCAGTCAGGTGAGCCCCTCCACAGGCTGCTCCCAGTCCACTGAACATGGACCTTCCTTTGTTTGGGCAGACATGACTTGGTACCTATCTGAGATCCGCAGATCCACCTCTACCGAAGTTTGTTGGTCGGTAAGAGAACTGTATGTGTGTTGCAGCTGTTGTTGTTGGCGCTGTTGTTTTCTGTGTCACGTCTCAATCGACCCCTTTAATTTAGATGAATGCCATGGCTGTGCTGCTCCCCCTCCCCTTGTCTCTCTAAAACATCTTCAGTTTTCTTCCGCTTATTCACCCTGAAGCTTTAATAGACCGAACCTCTATTCAGTTACTTGTATCTGTGTAATGTGGGATTGCTGCAATCTATTTCAGTTAGTTGTGCCCCTAAGGCAGAGTGGAAATTTGGATTGGGTCAAGCTACGCACGATTCCTCTCCACAGTGGCATCAGATGTACATCATCATTATGTGACTGTTTTCTTTTCTTTTTTAAGAAAGAAAAGCAAAGTGCTCTTTTTTAACCAACAAGCTGGGGGGGAAAAGGCTCTGCTTAAAGTGATGAAAGTCACCCTGCCTTGTCCTTGCTTGGTTGCTGTTATTGTATGCCTCCAGTGCAACTCCCACCAGGATCTCGACAGGGGATGAAGTCAAGGTCACCAGCAGCTGAGGCAAAAACAGCACGGCTCAAAGCTTCCTGGGCAATTGGATTACACTACCTCGCTACATCTAAGATTATCCTCCCCAACTAATCCTTTGTGCCTCTCTTTGTTGGGCCCAAAGCCTGCCCAGCCCTGTTAGGATAGAAAAGCTATTAAACGATTTGGTTGTGTTGTGTTACGTTTATGCAGCCAGCAGAAGTATTACTGAGTGGTCCACCTACACACTCTGCCCTAGTCAACAACTTTTCAGGTCTGAATCAACAGACCTGAAAACCGGTGGGTTTAACGATACTCATTTTGTGGTGTCAGCCTTAAAGAGCACAGCCTTTCTCTCCTGAAACACATGAATGCCTGGGTGAAGAAAGATGCAGGAAGTTCTACTGTCCGACACAGTACAACTCATTCATAATGAGTTAACAATAAAATCATTGTTGGATCTCATTACTAACAGAATTGATTATTTCTCCTGGACACTTTGCCGCTGCCCTTGACAACATTTTACCAGGCTTTTCCATCTCTGCGGCTGGTTGACAGCGGCAGCTAAGATGGATCAGGCTTTAGTGGTGCTCCGTCACAGCGCTCTCGCTCACTTCACAGTGTGCCTCAGATAATCGCCACTTCCCTCCGTGAACCGCTGTCCTGTCTGAGCACAAGGTTGTGCAGTGCTTCCGTTTTTTTTTCCCAATACCAATCTAACTTGGAACAATTTTCCCTCTCAGGAGAGGATGCTTGGCTGTCCATGGTACATCAAGAGTCCTGCAGCCCTCTCTTGTCCATTGGTTTTCTTTGAACATGTGTTTGGAGCCTATTTGGAGCATAGGCAGCCTGAAATAGAGCTTGGGCCAAAGGAATCTGACAATCAAGAGTAGGTCAGTAATTCTTTCACTTATTATCACTTATTTCCAGGAAGTTAAATGCACACACGCTGTTGGATACAAAAGATTTGCACCACTGGACATGTCACTGTAGGCCTCGGCTGCTGTTCACTAAGTCACTTGCGAGCAGCTGGGGATGAAGAGTTTTTTTTAGGTCACACTTTTTCCAGATGGATAGGGAAATCAAATTGGTCTTCAGTTATTTTTTCTCCAAGCCTTCTCCAATATTACTGCACTGCACTGTACATGCAGTAGATCTCCAGAAGGGTGTTTATTACAAAGTCCAATATGGCATTGAATTGAAAGTGTTCCATTCAATGCCTTTAGTCACTTGTGATATTGTTAGTGTCACCAAATCGATATTACCGGTGGAAATGTGGGCCAAGTAGAAAGAGCCATTCATTCATTAGTTAATTCAGCCAACAAATGACTGATACTGTTTTTTTGAAGCCATACCAATATGGCTTTTGAAATGGGTAAGATGCAAAAATAAAAAATATTATATCCTCTTGGCTGATATGGGATTGTATGAACTCTTTGGCAGGGATCCATCAAAGATTCATGGCAAAGGTGTTTCTCAAGGCCGGATATTCACCAGTGTGCTTTATTTCAAAATTGTCATTAATAACTACAGCGGGATCCAAACGTCTGGGCCCAATGAAGTGAATGTGAAGGGGTTTTAAGCCTCTGGATCCTGCTGGATAAATACATACAGAAATGCAGCATGCAATCAAAAATAAGCGGTAAAGTCATTTTGAGTCAACAAAAATGTATGTGCTGCAGTTTTATTGTGTTCCCCTGGAAATTTGCCAGGGACGTTGATCTATCTGAGAAACATTGGCCAACGATATACCTCGGGCTGTTGCTCCCAAGAGGCTGTAGTTATAATTTTCCAACCAGCGTTTCTCAGCGTAGTGAATTTGCCAGTGGGTGTCAAAGGGCCACGGAGATGATCCACTGAAGTGGTCGAGGGTTAGGTGTCCTCAGGGGGCACCTCAGTGATCTTTGCAGAGGGAGAGTGGAGGATTGGTCATTGGTCAAGACACAAAAGATGGAAACAAAGTGACTCGAAATGAGCATCTAGTTTCTGCTGTTCTGTTCCATGGTTGAGTTTTTTATTATTTTTTGAAAGGAAAAAAAAAAAAAAAACATTCGATCAGAATCTAT
The DNA here is from genome assembly GCA_016785305.1 of Colistium nudipinnis. Taxonomy (NCBI): domain Eukaryota; kingdom Metazoa; phylum Chordata; class Actinopteri; order Pleuronectiformes; family Rhombosoleidae; genus Colistium; species Colistium nudipinnis. Next base: position 637,788 of record JAFBJU010001301.1, read on the forward strand.
TTCTGTCATTTTCTCTATGAGATACTGAACTACACGTGAAGGCCTATCAGTACCTTTGCACCGAAGGTGCTTCCTGAATATTTCCTAAGTGCCGTGTTATCTCAGCAAACCACCCATTCACCGCTTCATTGCCACTGGTCGAGCACTCGGACACGCTATGGATCTCGAAATCCGTTACGCAAGGGATTTTCTATTTATCGTCGTAGCTTTAGATCTTAAAGTCTTTAAGTTCTCCTGTGGTTTGAAGGTTGAAGTCTCAGTTCAGTGTCAGGCCTTTGATGTATATTGTAAGAGTAAGCATCTTCGTGATTACTTCTCTCCGGGCTGTTTTGGGAGAAGGTGTTTTGGGCGTTGTGTTATTATGTGCCGCTTGTTATTTTCCGCAGTGCTGTCTTGGGGGAGGGATACCCCCACCTCTTCCTTCCTCTCTCAGTGACAGCAGACCCCCTGCTCCTGTTTTTGTGACTCCAGCATAGCATCTAATGAGCTCAGAAGAATTGCTCCACGGGAAGAGTGACAGCCCCTGGTCATGTTTCCACTATCCGTCCTGCTGCCCTCGAATCACACCCACCCCTAAATGAATCTGTGAAACCACAGATTTATTCAGCGAGCTTCCCCTCTTCAGATAGTTTGCATATGTCTAACTCCCTGGAAGCAGGGAATAATTGTTTGGGATAACGATGCATTCTTTGTGTTTGGTTAAAAAAGAAAAGAAGCCCTGAAATGTTTTCTAGGTATTGGAAAAGGGATTTTTGGGAGAAGCTTACCTGCAAACCAAATTCCTTGTTACACTTCTCTCAATAGGCTGGTTTTTCCAATAAATTTTAGTAGCATTTGTTATTTTAGGTCCTCTAGAAAGTGTCCGTTATTTGACAGGATTCCTATTCACTGTGGGAAATCAATATTGAGTTTCTTAAAATGAGTTTATTTTGTTGACATGCATAACCCGCTTCAAGCTGAAGCGATTGAGGCAGAACTCAGCAGTGCTTCCCAAAAATATTACGCTTAAGATTCTGCCTTGCAAAGGTGCACATCTTCACACCCGAAGCTTAAGTCACGATCAAAAGTACACATGCGGTTGAAATAAAATAGGGGTGACGTGTAATATTTACAGAATACACAGCTTGACCATATAGAACAATCATTTCATGATGTACGCGGGTTGCAGAGTTAATTGTAAAGTGTATAAATTAGTTTTACGACGTTACTAAGACACAGAGGGCCGAACAGGCTGCGCCCGCAGGGATGGCAGCGGGTCGGTTTATCGTCCTGTATTGCAGTAAAAGGGTAATTCATTTTATTGTGGGTTTCGTTTTCAGGATGGTTACATTCTCAGTGTGTGGACTTTAGCATTTTATCATATACCCAAACTGTTTCCTGGTATGAGTGGACTCTTTGTCCTGTTGTGTACCCCTCTTCACTGCTTGCAACTGTTGCGAAGTGCCCTATGTGTTACCAGACTGCTTTTAGACACTTCCAACTACTGCTGAAACAGTGGCAACTTATTTGAAAGGCATTATGCCCTTTTTTCTGTTTTCTCTTAAATGCCCTTGAAGATTGTAAAGCCTCTCATTCACCGAAACACTGTATTGTGCCGCAGGCTGGCCTTGCTTTTATACGTCCTTTTGTTTGTTTTTTCAAAAAGCCATAGTTAGGCTGGAAGACTAAAATTCCACAGCGACCCAAAGCCTGTAATCTTTATTACGCTCAACAATTTGAAAGGGTTACACAGAGAATCCCCAAATCTGTATTAAACTAAACAGCCATGGAAGAGTAAGAATGTGTTGGTTCATGTTGGCCCATCACCGCACTGAAGCTCGGTTTTTGTTTGGTCATTTTCAATATATCTATTCCAGCCCAAAATGTTGGACAGACAGATGGACGGAGTGACAAAAAGAACATGCTGCCATGGCAATGGGATTAACAGCCATTTCCCAAGCTCGACTGTTTTCGCCCATCTCACTGCCACTTCTGTACCTGCTGTTGGGGAATTATAGGGGAAATTGTATTTCTCCTGAAATTACGTTTACCGTTGGTACAGCACAGTATACCTAACCTTTACTTTACCTTAAACACCATACATACCCAGTTGAATCTCGTAGTCCTTATCGTGGTTCCATAATTTAGGCTTGGGACCAAGGGTGACCTGGTGTGGACTCTATGGAAGACACTCACAGTGTAGCTCCGACTGCCCTGCTCCTTATCCTCTTTTAAATTGCTCTTAAAACATTTTTACAAGTGTGCTTTTTAATGAGCTTTTGGTCGGAAATTACTTTTAAGTGTTGTCACCTTAGGTCAATTTTTATAGTATGCCATTCTTCTAAACCCCATTTAATTTTATTGGTTCAGTTATTTTATATATTTCTGTTTTTATTCCTTTTTTTATTTTATTTCTATTCATTCTTTCTACATTAAGCTTTTTGTTTGTTTGTTTGTCTGACATTAAAACAATTTGTGTTGTCATTGTTTCTTTCTAAAACACTTTTGGATTAGTGCTTTATAAGCCAATTTTATCATTGTCGTAATTATCCTAGGAAAACACAAATAAGTATTAACTGAAAGCCACAGACTGAAATTAGTTCAGTTAGTAAGAGCTTACATTGAGCACTTCCAGTAGCCCCTATTAAATAAATTGTTGTGCATCCATTTGTGGTCAATTTGGTATTGACTCACTGAATGGCATCAGGATGCCACAACGGTTTGAACACCAGTGGGACATGATGGGCATTTGGACCCACATCACCTCCCCCCGGTTCATCTTTCCTGGGATGGACTGATAAACGCACATATGGACTCCCACACCTTATCGTCTTTTTTCTCATTTAGATTCAGTTAAATTAGCACAAAGCCTTCCTCTTGATGTGTGACCCACAGGCTCCGTTCTCATAACTCAAAGCATGATAAATCAAAGGCCTGCTGAATTTAACGGCCTCAATTTTTGGTTCCAATATGGGCTCAAATAATAGCCCTTTTTGTCACACTTGTTATTTTACGGTCAAATTAAAACGTTGTAGTTGAATTCTTTTTTGGGAACTTCCTAGAATAAGGAGTGTCTGAGTGCAGGTTTAAATATGCTCTCCCTCTAACTCCTTACTACTTGCTGTAACTAGCTGTGTACTGTTTTTTATTTTCAGAGCTCATCCTCTATCGCAGCCACATTCTTATTGTGTGTCATTATCATATATTAGCATTTCGTGTCGTAAAAAGATATCGGAAGAGGGAAAAAATCTTCTGTTTTATGCAGAAATCTTTGTCTGTTTTGACCTTTGTACAACATTTGTTATTTCCTCTGAGTTTGTCGATGGACAATGAACTAATTATGATTCACGGTAAGGCCTGTGGGTGTCTCGTCTATTTTGGCAGCAGTTTCGGGTTTGTTTTACTGAATGGTGTTTGCGGTTATTCAGATCCAAGAGTGACCCAGTTAAGACCATGTTTGTTTTTGTTGTTTTTTTTTATAGCTGGCTCTGTCCTCCTCTCTCTAGGCCACTGTTCTACTTTGCTGCTGTGAGGTGGATCCGCCCCGCTCGGCCTGGGAAGCGGAGACAGACGAACGGATCAACCGCCCCCGTCAAGTGTTCTCCTTTCATGGATGACCGGGTGGCCCTGCCGTACTTGTGGACGCTCCTTGTCCTCCTGACAGCAGTGCCAAGTTGGATTGATGCCGCAGAGGTCTACACCAACTCCTGGGCCGTCCAGATCACTGGGGGCCCGGAGGAGGCCGACCGCATTGCCAGGGAGCACGGTTTCCTCAACCTCGGCAATGTAAGTTTGTTATGTTTTGTGTTTGCACGCGACTCCCTCTTATTTAATAACCACCCATAATCACTGTAGAAAATGTTGCTGCAAAAGATTGCAAAAAAGTTTGGCCTCTTTCATTTCATAGAGTCTTAAGCGGGGCATTCAATTCAATTCTAACACACTGGCTGACAGTTGTGTTGACGGGAAAGTGTTAGAAATAGACAGGAATAACAATAAAGCTTATTTTTCAGGGTCTAAAGAAAGGTTGTTTTATAACATTTTTAAGCAGGTCGTTAAATGTTATTGCCGGCACTCTAACTTCTGTTTTTTGGGGATTGCCAAGTCATTTGAACTAAATGAGCTGTTGTGCCACCCACCTTGCGGATAGGTAAAGAAAAAGGTGCCAGGAGAGGTGGAGAGTGATTGGTGGGGGTCGGTGGGTAGGGGACTTATTGTTCGTTCAGTGGTGTTTTAAGTCCCTGGAATATCCAAAAGCTTCTGAGACTAAGCTCATCCATATTTCTGCTCAGCCGATGGCAGTGAGCAACTACTTGTTCCCCCCTCGTCCCCCCTGTTGCTCCACTTTGAGACTTAACTGCATTTGCATGTGTCTTCGCGGAGCTGACGGAGTGTTACACGCGCCAGTGAACAGCCTCCTGGATTACTTCTTCGGAATATGCGTAGGACGTTCCCCATAGTCCAGCCCCACTACTTCCCATCCTTAAAATAAAGAGAGGGAGGTTATGAAAACTTCTTGGGTTACCTTTGCTTTGTTAATTTTGTCAACGATTGAGGTGGGGATTTATTTAATTCTGGATCAGATTATATGGGTGACTTTATTAAATGCTTTTTGTAATAAACCCGGTTACATGAATTTTCCTCCATACCATTTAACACTGACCTTGTGTAAGCGACTTGTGCGCTGCTTATATCTGGACTTTCTTTCTGCATTGATTGGGATAGCTGCAGTTTTTATAGCAGCAGTCTAAAACGATTCTATTGTCGGTATTATGGACATGAGCAGACTCTTTATTTGCTTCTCTAAAGTTTAGATAGAAAAATCAATATTCAGACTTAGTGAATTAGATTAAAAAAAAAATTGAATGCTCTCTCCAATATCTCATATTCCCCTTATGCGATCACCCTTCACACATATCAAATGAATTGTCCTTCTTATGATTAGTTTTCCTTTCCTCGTTGCACCCAAACGCAAAGTCGTTTCCCAACGGGGAATTTGTAGATATATTGCATTTATTTAAAAAATATTTCTCTTTGTTTATCAGTGAATGCGTCTTGAGGAGTATTCGTGGTACTAGGGACAGGAAATAGTTCTCCAAGGTGGCTGCGGGTTACTGAATCACTGATGCCATATGGCAGCAGTCATTTTAGTCCACATGACATTAAGCCTCTGAGGTCCCCAGAGTGTGAAAGAGTTGTGGAGCCCAATATCACACAGCTGCCCTAAAAATAACCAGCTCGCCTTAGCCCCAAACAACTCTTACATTGTCTTAGCTGAAAAATGCAATCGTAGAGCCTTTTTGTGCGTGCGTGTGTGCGTGGGTTGGTGCGTGCGTGCGTGCATGCATGCATGCGTCCTCAAATATGAGCATGAGGACACGTAAGAGACACGTCTTCACAAAAGGAAGACAGCTAATGGAGTATTGGATGGCTGGTAGGATTTTATGTTTTTCTTTTGCTGTGTGGAATAGCATTTTTGAGAGTACAGATCAGTCCTTGTTTCACTGAGGAGGCATTCCATTAAGGTTTATTTTAATCTATGGTCCCTGAGTGGGTGCTATGAGAGAGGGATGATCTACAGGCGATGTGCCTGATATGGGTCTACTCTGACACAGTGCACTGTGGGGTTATGTGAGGGTTTGGGCCAAGACTGTTTAGGGCGGAGGGCTTAGAGAAAAAAAAGGGCCTTTAGTGTATCGGTTTGTTTGGTTTATGTATTTATAATGAGGCTGTAACAATTTTGAAACAAAAATGTAAAAATCTACTACTTCCTATGGGAAACCACGACGTGGACATTTTCCCGCTTGTTGATCAAGTCGTGTCAATACCGGTGATGAACTTGAAGGAGTGTGTGTGCGCGCGTGTCCGTGGGTGCGTGTATTTAATCACCCCCATACGCAACTACTCACAAATTCAGCAGATTACGTCTTTGTCATCCGTTTCCCTTTTTCATTCAGGCTAAAACCAGATACTTCTAAAATGTGCTTTTGTGCTTCACCAAATCCTCAATAGCAAGTATTGTGCAGATTTGATTTATTCTCTTTGATAAAAGTGGATGCAACATTTGATCTGTGAAAAGAAAAGAAATGGATGGTGGTGCTGTCGGGCTAGTTATCTAATCAGTGTGCGTCTGAACACCGTGTAACACAGATGACTACTGTGACAAATATCAAAGTCAGAAGCGATCCATGGATTTGGGGAATCGTTACACCCACAATTTCAAGACTGATTCATTATGTTTCATCCTACATTTGCTGTTGAAGGAGTGGTTTTGGGGAGGGGGGGAGATCATGAGTTGTGCATTGCGGGTTGTGTTCCAACACCAGGGTTGTCTCGTGTAAATGTCAAGACTTCCCAGTGTGCAACGGCATTTAGATTGACAGAGCGCCGTTGTATCTGTTTCTCTTTAATGTGTTCAATAATGGCGCTGTTTTTTCTCTTCCTCCTAAAACGCTTTTGTGTCTGTGTGGGAGTTTGAGACCAGGCTTTAGAGCTAAATGTCATGTTGTGTTCTCAGTGCACCGAGGGACAATCACTGTTTTTATGAGGACGGGCAGGCTCTGTGGGCGTTGATGGACTGGATCACCCCGCTCTGTGGACGTCTAATGCCACAGCCTCTCGCTTTTCCCGTCTGTTTGTCCTTGCATCTGTCTCTCTCCCTCTACATCTCTCCATCTCACCCGTAGGAATAAATCATGTGTCTGTAGCGTAGAACTGAAATCAACGACCTGCACGTTTTGCTTTCCAACTTTCCGTCATCTGCTCCACCAGTGGTGTGAGTAAAACAAAAATAAAAAGCCTCCGGTGAGTCTCGTGTTGCAGATGGAAAAGTTCATTTTCCGGTTATTGGGCAAATGTTTATCTCGTGTCATCGGATTCTTCCAATATTCCTTCAAAATCCAATATTCTTCCCGCAATATTGCAGTTTGTCAGCCCCAATGTTTTCCAATTACATGCTGTAGGACCACAGCCCCAAATACACACAAATGCACACTTGCTTCGCGCTTGTTGGAGTGTAATTTGGTCCGAGGCCTTTGTCCATTACTCTGCATCATACCTCTGCCAACTGTGTGATACACCGGCCCTCTGGCCAGCTCCGTCAGTCGCTCGCTCCTCTTCTATTTTCACTTCTAATTGAAATGAGCCGTATTGGCATGAGATGTAACTACGTAAATACATGAACTACATCATACTCCCCCTTTTTTTGGAATCCTCTCCGTTTTACTGTATAGTTTAGCTGTGTGAAATCGAGCTCAAGTTTTAGTGCTCATGAAACGAGAGTTTGAGTATTGGGTATTCAAATGGGATTTGTACAGTGAGTTCTGTCAGATGGGCTGATTACGTCAGACAGCATCGGTGCTTTTCTTTTTTTGGTTCTGATTGAGAAGGGTGTGTGTGTGTTTGTGCGCGTGTGTGCATGCGCGCTTGTGGGTGTGGGGCGCTTCATTTGTTCCGCTGCATGCGGTCTCTGTCCTCATTTTAAGGCAATAGTTTGTACAAAAGGCACATCAACCGCGCTGTATCAATTTCTCCGGCCTGTTGTTTTGTCCCCAGCGCATACCTGTCTGTTCTGAGACTTTAACACTCCAGTTTCACTCATAAACCAGTACCTCACTGTTCAGCAGCTGCACCTTCAGTATATGCCGCCTTCCATTTCCCGCAGGATGGGAAAAATAATGAGGGCCCCAAAGCTTGTTTTTATATATATATACAGTATATATTTTTTTTTTCTCCTTCCGTCACACTGTGGTCCCTGGTCTTTTACAGAACGATGTGTTGGTCTTTTATTCCTTTGCTCTTTATTTACTAGGTAAACATGTTGGCTGCTACACTAATTATCCACTTTGGAGGGCTGGAAATGATATTCTTTTTATAAGCGCGCACAGAACTGATCCTCACATTGTCTGAGCCTCGTTGTAAACAAGCATTCATATTCAAATTTATCAGATTCTAAGCTAGTTAAACCAAATATTTGTCTGCAGTGAAACCACTGACGTAGTCATCCAAAGTCTCGATAAATGTAGTCAGCCTTGGATACGGTTACGATACAAGTCTATTTAGTTACTTAAAATTTCATAAGAACATGGTTGGATGTCACCTGCATTAATCAGCAGACATTTATTATAGTAGAAATGTTTTACAGTGGCCTAATTGCAACCTGCTTTACAACACATATCCCTATGAAGTGTAACCCTTTACTTCATGCATTTCCAAATTTTGGATGTATTTTGTATTTACACGTTCAGCTTCATAGGTTGTACTCGTAGTACTTCAACTGTTATAAGTTTTACGTTTACATTTAATATTCACACATATTGATTCTCAAGAAAGGTCTGCATTGCAGCAATGACTTTTTTCTTATTTCTTATCCCATTTCTTTGGCCCTCTTTCACTTTTCCTTCTTCATGCTTCCGTGAGATTTTTCTCCTGTGTTAGGCTTTATCACCACACGCGCATACCAGCGTTCATAAATTCTGGACAAACTCTCCAGGTACACCCGATTTCGTCCCACAGTCCACAGACTTTTAGATTGGGGTCGGGATAATTGAAGACTTTGAATTGATCGTAAGCGTAAGTGGTTGTTTGCCCAAAGTCGGCTGGGATTGGCACCAACTCCCCCCAGTGACCCTCAAGGATTAAAGGTATAGATAATGGATGGATGGAAGGGTTTGGTTCCTAACTGTGATCATTCATATTTTAAATTTAGCATAGGAGACTGAGTACAATAATAAATGATGACATGCCTGCTGACATTGCACATATTTATGAATTTCTTCGTACATATTTATTTTCTACCGTGTGCGTGCGCTTATTTCTTGGTGACTGTTAGTCATCACATGGTTTGATGCAACCTTCTGCTCCTGCTCGCTGCCACACAGCCTTCCTCTAAAGCCCTTGTGACTCTCAGCCCACTGGCACACCAAACTACAGCCTGTTCTGGCATGCGGTTGCCATGGAGAAAATTGCCAACATTTTATTTCTTGCAGATTGAATTCACAGAAAGGAGAAGGGGGGGGGGGGGGGTTCTGGGCAATACTATAGCCATGTGCTGTTCTAGATGGCAGGGCCACCTGGCAGTTAAAAAAAAAAGAAGTGCCTTCCTGGTGCTTATTTTGCTTTAGTGTGTAATTTAAACATCACTCTTTCCAAAGTGAGCGCTCCTCTTTTGTGGCAGGACTAAGGTATTTTGTCTCGTTACAGGAGCTGCAGGTATACCTGCATCACTCGGTTTCTCCCATAATATTCCGCCGGGGTTTTTGCTTTGCAATAATTACATTTTTCAATTGTGGCTCTGCCATTTTAACTTTTGGCCACTTTATTTTCTAGATTTCTTAAAAACCTCCAATATTTGCAGATTGTTTGCAGCTCTGGTCCCCGGTCAGTCTTACCTCTTCTCTCTCTTCCTTCCTCTGTGTTCTTTCATCCTTCTTGCACCTTCCACATCCCCCAGCCTCCACTTTCTCTAAGTATTTACTGATCTGGGTGAAGTACATCTCCTTGTCCCAAAACTGCCTCTCATTTAAATGCACCACTTCATTACACAGAGCCTGCAGCCACAGACCATTTAGCCGTTTCCATAAATGTCTCCTACAAATGGTTTGGTGCAGTGCCAGAGATATTGAGAAAGTATTGCTCAAAAGGTACTGAGAACTATGTTTTATAACTAAAAAATCTTTCACCTATAAAACACTGAGATTTGTTTCCTTGCGTGAAGCTAACGGCGCATTAGTGGTGGGTTGGTTGTCAGGTTTCTAAATGGAAAAGGTTCAGTGCTTCCCCTGGGATGGAGTTGTAGCAGCAGAGGTGAAGCGATATTTCTTCTTTTTTTTTTTGGTCTTGCATGTGCAAAATTAAATGTTTTGCATTTGCTCCCATAGCACGCACTGTCGAGATGTTTGTGTGCATCTGCCAGCACCAGAAGTCCTATTGAAGCTTGAGTACATACAATACATTTGTTATGAACAGAGGAAATGTCTGTCTAGCTTCGGGGTCTCAAAATACTCACTTATTGAACATAGTAGTAGTATAATCTTTCATTTTTTGTATTCCCAATATATTTAGTAAATAAATGAAAGAACCTAAATTTAAGATTTTTCTTGAAGAGAAATATCAGAGAGAATTTTTTAAGTTTTCTTTGAACTTGACCATTTTTGCACATCACAAACTATGTATCAATATAGACTTAGCAAATGTTGTTTATTTCCCCATCAGGTGCGTGTTCCTGCGAGTTTCCCGATAAAAAATATGTGTTTTTGCTTTAATCTCGGTGTGGGATATTAACATGAAGTTGCAGGTCTGTTTATTCTTTTGCGCAAGTTCTAATCAGCCGTCATGTTATGGTTAGCAGAGGGGAATAAAGGGTACAGAGTACATACAGGGGAAACACTGAGGTTGGGGAGAGCATTGTTGTTTTCGTGGAAATGATGGCTGGGTGACTCCCAAGATCTGACCATATAGATGTGGCGTGGGGGGGGGCGGGATACGGAACCAGCCATGCATGAGCATTGTCTGCCTTCATTCAAGTCTCTTTCATTCAGGGAGGACCTTTTTTTGGGACTACACACATTCATAATCTGCCCATTATTGATTTAGGTTGGCTCCGAGTAAATAAGAAGATGGAACTTTCTGTTTGTAAACCACTGACTTTTGTTCCCAGCGAAGATTGTAGTTACAATATCATTCAGCCCCAACACTTGTGCAACAATGTTTCACTTCCCCCAGTGTTGCATACAGTGTGTGTTTTGTATTTTTGGGCAGTGTAAACTGGAGGTCATCTTACATACATTACCACTGTGTACCACAGGCACAGGCCGAGTTACAGATTTTCCTATAGGGAGTTGTTTGCATCCACATCTGTGCAGTCGCTGGCTTGTTTTACTGCACACGTCTATGTCAGCATCTACAAATAAACGGTACGTGAGACCAGAAGTAATAAGTATGCATGCGAGTCTTCTGTTTGACATTGCTCATCCAAATCAATATTTGTTTTTCCGCATAAGAGTTGTTTATCATTCCTGCTTGTAGGAGAGAATCTGACCTCTGTATGTGACCCATCTGTGAGTAGTGAACATAAAGACACACTGGGAGCAGTGGGCACATGCAAACTGCAAAGACAACAGCTTCAGGGACATTGTTGTGGGGGTTAAGTTATCATATAATTAATGTTATACTTTCTGGCATCTGCAAACACGGAGGTCTCTCACGCAAGTCCTTCCAGCCACCATCTTTGCCCCTGTCGGGACATTTCGGTCCTCTAATATCTGGGCCACAGTTGGCCCACAGTCATTTCTCAGCAAACATAACTATCAGTGTGTTGGCCTGTACGTGCAACCCCTCAAGTGTACGTTGCAGAATAATCAGTGACAACTCAGAAGCCTTAAAAGAAGGCTGTGTGGCATGCAGAAAGATATGTTTTGCTGCAGTGGCTCAGCCCAATTAAGTCATTATGTCAGATTGTGACTCTTAAGTGTTTTGCTGTGATGAAATGTGTTTCTAAATATAACTGTGAAACACTTAACAAAGGCAGTGCTCAGTTTGCGCCGTAGGTGTGTGAGGATTGATAAATTGCACTAATGGCATCAATTTTGAAGCATATTGGATGTATTGATCTGGACAAAGACCAATTACGTTGGCGTCGGTAAAAATCAATGTTGGAGCAATTTGAAGTGCAATAAGAAAGATGAAATCCCTCGCATCTTTTTGAGTTAAAAGAAGAAACGGGCACAATTAATGCTTTTGCCATTAATACTACCACCATTCCTGCCATGGTCTACCAATGTCAATGTTAGGACTACTACCGTCACTGTCCCTAATATTATAGGTACTGCTGCCACTGTTACAACTACAAGTCATATGACTTCCTGTGGTTAAAAAAAGCGCGCTCCTACGCAGGCAACTGTTTAATTATTACTTTGTAAAAAGTACAAGCAAAAATCGTTACATTCATCATTAATTAATCACATTTTTCCTAAGATGAAACTAAGCAACTTTTTAGTGTCTCTTTCATTGCAGCTATACTTAATTAGGAGTGCCCGCCTTAGCCTGCCCACATGTATGCTCAGAGGCAGCCTTGGGCTCTGCATGAGAGATAACCTCCAGGCATTTTTAATGCTAGAGCTGGTTTATACATTGTAGGCAGCAAAATACAACATCAGAGATGCAATATGTGTGGGGGACAGGTAGGTTATAAAAGGAAGTTAGAATTAGACATCAAGCCATGACGTTATGGGTGAGAGGAACATTGGTACCCATTGTTAGATGTGAATTAAATCTCAAATTATTGCTCAGCTGCAATTTTTTTCTATTGTTTTGAACTAAAGTTGGATAAATGTATTGTGGCCGTGGATTCGGAAACGCAGTGGGAGCCCCCGGCTATAAATCGAAGCGAGTGGGCATAGATTTTGCAGACATACAGTATTTTCTTGGAAACCCCTTTCATGGAACATGCAGATTAAGCACACGCGGCGATGGAAGTTGTCAACTCGACTGCAATATATCAAAGTGTCACATTAGTCATCAAACTGCAATTTCGTTAGAATAAATGTCGGTTGACTTGTCACAGACCATTTCAATAATGGATTTCTGCCATGTGTTCTTTCTGCTTCCTGTGATGTTTCGGACGCGACTGGTGCAATCAATCAGGGACCATCATGCTATCTTTTGTATTACCTCAGGGGGTCGTTTCTTTTCTTGCTGAGCTCACAAATGACGTCCCTCCTTATGTTGTGCTGTGTTTGAGGGATTGTGTGGGAAGGAGAAATGTATTGTATGTAATGTTCATTTCCCATTAATAAGTAAAAGACACGTCCAGTGAAACTTTTATCTCCCAGCTCCAAAAGCATCTAAAGGGATTTATTGTCATACACAGCCAAGGCCCATGCAGGCTGTGGTCCATGAGCTCTTGTTTTTTTTCCCCCCTTATCCTGAGGAAGAGCGTGACAAGCTGATACGATGCCAGGAAAATAAAAAGTTTGACAAAGCAGTGTGTGCTTTGTGCCACTGTAGCGGTAAAATATGACCTTTTTTTCCGGAAAGCAAAATGGAGGAGTAAAATGTCTCTGAGGCTGTTGATATCAGGCTCCCCTCTGAAGCGTGACACTTGGTCAATTGCGGGCTGATTCGATTTTAGAGAGGGATAAGACAAAGAGAGAGAGTAAAATAACAAAGCAACTCGCCCGCCCCGACTCAGGCACTGTTTACAGTTGCTGTGCATTATACGCGTTGTAAAAATAAGTTACCATTTGAGGCTACTACAAAGTATAGTCCAATGGATAAACATTTTTTCTTTCATTGAATATAAAGACTTAAATGCACACTATACAGATTAAAGTAAAATACTGTCTATATATATATATATAGATAGATATATAATCCATGTATGTATGTATATATATATACAGTATATATATATATACATACAGTACATGGTTTTTAAAATGAATGTGAACATTTCGGCAATTACTGGCTAATGATGCATGTGGAGCTGTACACTGTCTTCTTATGTATGGGTGGATGGTTTTTGGTGGATGGTTTTTGCGTGGGGGCAGCGTACAGCCAGATCCTTCTCGGCCTGAATAATGTGGAAAGAGGGCCTGCCAAGTGGGAAGAATACCGTCCACAGCGCAGGCCGAATGCGGCATGCTTTTGCGGCATTCACCCCATTTTCAATTGTCTCGTCAAAACCTTTTGTGGACAAAGACCAACGGCGGAGCGGCATGGGCGGATGTAAACGACGCAGGGGTTCCTCTGATTGTATTCACTGAAATAAAACGGATGTTAAAGAATGAAGCAGGTGGACTTGGTTTTGATTTAGGATGTAGGCATGCAGCGCAAATACAAGGCAAGGACGTTTATGCGTATATGAAACAGGATCATATTGAGGAGTAATGTACCAACTGCTTGAATGCATCCCCGTTTAAGAGTCAGAATAGAAAAGCGAACCATACAAACTGCTAGTCCACATTATACGGCAACACAAATTATGATTGCAGTATTTATGTCCAGTTTTTGTGTATGCTGGTAGCTATTGTAAACCCCCCCCCCCTCCCCACCACCACCCATCATGAAGTTGTCCTCCATCTGTGCTGTATTACCACAGTGCTGGAAGCGATTCCATCGCAGATGTTTTACAGCAGAACCGATGGGGCACGATGTTATATAGGACTCTTAATTTTCCAAACAGTAATTTTTACCAGACCAGGAGTCTCACTTAGCCACTCCATTGCACATTCTGAAATGACTGAATACATATTTAAGCCCGGCCAGTGCAATGGAATAGTTGTCTATAGGGCCATTATTGGAGCAAAACTATTTACATTTAGAAGACTGAACTTCTGATTACTGTATGCAACGGTATGTAATTATGTAACATTTCCTAATACCCAATTAAATATGTGTAAATACTGAAATCTGTAAATGTGTATGCAGAGTTAATGAGAGCAGAATGCGGTTTGTAAATAAATCTGTATTTATTTTGGCAAGCATATTAACATTTTGAATGTGTAGACATATTCATACATGGATATTAATGACCGATAATACTTAATGGATTCATAATTATGCCCTTTTCCCCAGAATATGAAATACTTAACTGGGGTCCAAATTAAGTTCTTGTGAAATCCTTTTACTACCCTTTAACGCTTAAATCACTTAATGTCCCCATCCGGTGGCAAAAACATGGAAACTGCCCATACCTGCGGAGCTGCCGCTGGCGATCATACTACCTTATGTGAACAATAAAAACTATAGCCAGGACTCCCAACAGTAAATTTGACTCTGAATGCCCAGTTCAGGAGAAAAGTGCTTGGCAGGGACAACCAAATATTTACCAACACTCGCCAGGACATTGCTGTTGGAAATGATGTTTATCCAGACAGAGCTCCTTTGAGGCAGGAATGGGAAGCAGACACGCACGCTGCTCTGTGCAGCCGAACAGCTTGTGTGCATCGCATGCTGCAAAATGCCAATATTAGATGTTGAGATGGGTGGGGTTACCCAGTTGGGGGGCGCATGTTGGTGGGCAGCGCGGCGCTAACGAGGACTGAATTGATATAGAAAAATGGAACAATACTACCCCTCTGCAGACTCTCGAGTGCTTGCCTTTTTTTTTTTACACATTTTTCTTCACACGCGTCCCGCCTCAGTTGTTATAGAGGGATGTGCGCAACCATTTCAGTTCAGTTCGGTTTTGTTTACATGGCAGCAAATCAAAGCATACAGTACATTACCCCAAGGGCACTTGACATTGCGAGGTCGGGGCCTTATAAAGTAACCCCACAGTTCCTCCCCCAATGAGCAAGTGCTTGTCAAAAGAGGAGAGGAAAAAAAACAGAATAAAACTATCAGTACCAGAGTCATGGAGGATCAAGTGAGTTTTATCTAAGGATGATAACGACTAAAGCAATTCTGGGGAGGTTTTTATCATCAAACCTACTGAAACTCTACCAACAGCGCCATTTCTTTCATGTTTGAGGCTGCTGTGTTTGTCTCGTGGAAGTATGAGAGGAAGCTAATGAATCATTAAAAAAAAGGAACGACATAGAATGGTACCCAGAAAGTTAACCTTGTGTTGTAGTTTTCACAAAGCCTTACCTCCCCTCGTAAAACAGCCTATGATGTGGCTTGGTGGAATGCTCCAGCCGTTTATCATAGTTATAAAAAGGTATCGTGGGACCTCGCTCAAGAGTCCTTTCTAATGAGTGCTGTGTTCTCTGGTGTTTCCAGTGCATACATCCCACAAAACCGATGAGTGCTATAATTATGGTCCTTGTGTTTCTGCTGCATTCGATTTACACAACGCTTCAATCATAAATTCAAAAAGTGCTGTGGCTTAACTGTTCTGCTTCCTCACAAGTGATCATTTCACTTTAATTCCCCATCTTCCTTTAGTTTGTTACTTTATAAAGTCGTTGTGGACATTTAGTCCATCAATCTTTTGCTCCCACCGACTCACCCGTATTGGTTGCCAAATTGCTGTAAATGTGGTGCCCTCTGCGGTGTGGCTGTTTTGCTGTGAATAGCACAATAACAGAGCAGACCTGGCTTGGCCGAATGCCACGTTATTAAGCCCTCTTTAATAGCTCAATTTATGCTCGGCTGCTTAATACTTTGATCACAAAAGTAGTGTCGCACTCCATCTCGGTACCTTGATGACAGTAAATGGAAACTCATCCAAAAATGATTACAAGAGGTAGAGCTGTTCCACTCCTCCTTTTCCCTTCCAGTACAATATAGATATATATTTATATATGGTCATGTATGCACAACAGTGACAGTTATTCCCCCTGACTCTATTTTCTTTCCCCGTTGTTTTTGTCTTGGCAGAACAGTGTACGTCTGTGATGACACATGCTTACACGCATAATACGATTCTGTATTTCTCATTCCTTTTGTTACCGATGCCTCGTGTGGTGACTCACAGTAGTCCGGCTTCTTCATCAGATCTGCCAGCTCCAACACAGAGGTTATTTCGGGCTCTCATGAAACTATGCATAGCTCAGTTTCTTTTCAATATACAAGTGCCCCCCTATCCTGAACGTCATCTTGTTTATTCTCGCCGACGAGGGAGTTGCAGCTGCCGAGGTGAATGTCCAAAAGCATTTTCCTTTGCACTTTGGGCAGATTTGATTTGTTTTTTTTCTCTCGGAGTGCGCCTTGCTGTGAGTGCTCAACGCCTTGGTGAATTTGTGCACCGTAATAAGCGGGGGGGAAATGTCCGTCCACTCGTGTGGTGCCTCACTGGGATCCTATCCAAATAACGTGGACCATTATTTTAGCTGGGAGCAAAAACTATTCTGTATCCTCTTTGAGATTGACTGCTTTCATGCATCGTGGTGGCTCCCCATGTGGAGTAAGGCCATCCCCCGAGAGAACAATCATGCATGTGGAGTAACCGCTATCTTGATTTTCCAGATGCTTATTTCACAGGTACATGCTTCCCTGCATGTTCCCTTACCAAATGATACTGTTTGCTGTTACTGTGACAAGTGAGGATCTGAATTCCTTGTTCAGCATTGCTTATTCTGCCTAAGTCTCAAGGAGTGTGGGGCAATTGGGTTGTTTCCTTTCGAAATCTTTCACCCTGTCCATCATGAGAAGTCTCTCATGCCCTCTGTTGCTGTTGTGATTTATTTGCTCAGTATTTTTTTCCTCCTATTATTGTCCATAGTATAGTTGTATAGTGGGAAACCCTAATATGTCTCTCTTAGAGAGTTTAAAGAGATTATTTGCACCTGTCAGTTGAGAATGGTCTGGTGTTAGGTCATCTGTTTGTCTCCATCTCTCTTCTTCTGCTCGTCCCCTCCGCACAGATCCCTATTCCACGATTCTCGAGTCTAAATGAACTGTGGGAAAGAAGCAAGGCATAGTACGACAGCATGCCAAGCCACCCTTGCCGCTACGAAGGCAGCAGTCGGTGACTGCATCCAACGCCCCATACGCCCTGATATACTGAATAATAGTAGAACTGAGGAGAGTGAGGTGAAGGAGTGGAACATATATAATGCGGGATAACACTGAGGGCAGGCTGTGGGCAGACAGACAAGGAGGTGATGCTGGAAGGTAAAAAGTGTAAAAGCTGAATTGAAAATTAGGTAATGTTGGAGGATTACGTTCCCTCCACCTCCTCCGTTGTGTCAAAGGATGATAAGCAGCCATATATACAGTACAACAGGAGATGAATTATTATCTGGAAAAAACGTATCGTCGGCAGTCTGTGGGAATAACTGATTTACTCCCCCCGGTGGAGACAGATTAATTCATTTAATTTCCTGAGATAAGAATACTGCTCGGTTTTGCATGGCTGACAAAACAGAAAAAAGGTTATTGTCTTTCAAGATACCGACCAAACTCGGTGAAGATATAAAATATTTTCCTCCTGTGTGAAAAGTAAAAGATAGGGACACACACTAAAGGTGAGCTTCTTTATTTTGAAGGGTTTCCCTGTCCCTTCTCCCTAGGCTCCACACCAAAGTTTTCAGAATATAATCTCTGTACATCAACGGAGGGAGGGATAGAGATAAGCGAGCGGTGTTACTGCTCTCCACAACTTTATCTGCTTGGCTTCAGTGGAGCAAAGAGGGGGCTGAAGGGGAATAATGTTTTCAGTGTTTTTATGGGGGGAGGATGACTTTCAGAATAAAAAGGGCCTAGTTGGAAGAGATTAAAAAAAATAAAAATCAATGCCTGATTGTTTCAGAGAGAGTGGGTTACCGATTTTTGAACTCCCACACAAAAAGACATACGGCAGGATTTCACTGGACTAGGCTTGCTGTGCTGTGCCAAGAGACTGATGGACATGTGCTGTAGTCTGTGCAGGGCCTCCTCTGCCATGAGCAGCAGCGCTGGCCTGAAACAGCATGGCGTGTGATGCCTCGTAAAAGTCCATAACCTGGCATATGACAAGCACTCCTTTCTTCCCGCTCTAGCTGGTGTGGCATGTTATTTTTCTTTCTTTTTTTAACCCACTCACACGGAGGCTTAGTTTTGTCAGTGTGAAGAGAGTCCTCGTAGCAGCGTGCACGTTGGCAGGCATGAGGTCAGCAGGGCAGAGAAAATAAAAACTGCTGCCAGGCCGATTCAAGCGGCGGAGAAGCCTCTGCATCTTCTGAAGGAACGGATGAAAGAGACGGGGTGCTCTTTCAGGTCCTTTTAGGGGAATCGATATGGTCCCTCGTGATATATGTCCATCGTTGTTCATTCGTGCTGCAGTTCGATGAGCAAGAGTTTTTTTTTGTTTTTGTTTTTTTTATCAAACCGGCACATCTGTTAGGTATGAAAAGAATAGCCCGTGTGCTATGATTTTAAAACCTCTAAGTACCAGCATCATTATCTAGTGACAGAGAGTGGAGGATGTTTGATGCGTCGGTGCCGGGGTCCCCTCCCACCGACAGCTGAAGGTCTCTGCACAAGCCTTTTGCCTTATGATAAAATAACAAAATAAATCAAAATCACCAGCAGCGGCAGCAGCGCAGGTTGATGTTAGGTGCTGTGTTTTGATGTCCTCAACTGTCTGTGCTTTTGAGGTTCCAAGATTAAGCCGTAAGCAGTCACGGATTTGAAAAAGGCCCGGTTGAAAGACGCACGCCCCTCTCCTCTCGCAAGTCAACCCCTAACTGCGTTGGCGCGGTCAGAGCGCGTTCTGTCCCGGGTCCTTCAGATAAACGGGATGGATGTTGTTGGTGTCTGGGCTGCCGCTAATGTTTTTTTTTCACCTGCACAGACATTTTGAGGGCACGTTGTATCGGACTTTTATCATTTAATAACACTCTGACTCACACAATTTGAACAGTACGCTGTGTATTTCTGGTATAGATGAGTGGCACTCGCTGTTGCAACATTGGGAAATGGGATGTTACTTTAACCTTGCTTTTTTGGTTTTTGTTTGCTTTTCATTTTGTTTTGATCCCAACTCTGCTGTGGTGCCTATGATTCAGTGAAATAACTTCATGCGTTCACGTGTTTGTTGTTTCACGCTGCGTACCACATTTTATTTTTGAATGAATTCCTTAATTTTTGCTCTCGGGAAAATGGATGTTGATTTCAAAGTGAATTATAACTGTGAATGTTGTGGGCTTCAGTAAATTGCACCAGCCCTTAAAGGATGATAACCGTTTGTTCTCGTCTCATCTCCTGCAGGTTAAAATAATCATGAGACTTGAGTGTTAAGGAGGGGAATACATGTAGCAAGAGTGGAATTAAAACAGAAGCCATTATAATAAATTATCATTCGGTCAGTGGTTTGTAAAAAAAAAAAAAAATCCCCCTACTCATATTATCCAAAAAAAGTGTGCTTCCAACATGACGCACTGTCAGAGCAAACATGTTCTGATATGGGAGGTGGACTTTCCACAGGTGAAAATGTGCTCTGACCCAACACGCTGTGAAGGAGAGTAAATGTGTCTCTTCTTATTGACTTTGCATTTCCATTGTTTAAAAATTGAGAACAATGGCTCCCGGCTCTCATTTGAATTACAATGATCTGCACAATAGCAATGTCATTTGAGTTGGAAATAGTGTTACCCAGCCTTGCCGGTCCGATTGCCACAATGTTTAATTTTTTTTTTCGCATCGTGAAAGCAAAGTGAAACAGACCTACAAGTGTGGTGTTTGTAGAGGGTTGTGTGGTGCGAGCCTCCACCTATAGAAATAAACAAAAGATCAGACCCTTCCTAAACATACAGGCAGTGAACGGCACAATCTTGACAACAAAATTGCAGCGTGCTGCTGCATTCCCATTGACTCACCTAACCTCCCCCAACATCTATAAAGCTACTGGCTAATTTTAAAGTAAAACAATCAATGTCCCACAGGAAAAACATTCTAACAAAACATCCACAATATCTTGGAACAATGTCCTATGTAGGGCACGGAATCTTCTATAAATTCACACAACCTAAATCTGTCAGGTGCTCTTTTCCCGTTTATACTCGGCCGATAGGGAGATGTGAATGATTCCTCTGAGGGGGCCTCAACTTGAAGAGAAGGGATGAAATTTAAACACGGAATATATTGGCTTTAATTGATGGAACCAGAGGGAGAGTTCACTGGGGGAGTGAACGCAAAGACACAGCGAGTGAAGGATGCGAAATGGTAGTGGAACCAAAAAAAGCGGGGTGATGAAGCCTGACGGAGGCTGTTCGGCATAAGTGATGTGGAAAAGAGCGGCGGGCTGAGTTACACTCTGCAAATGAATAATCCAGCAGCCTTGCAGGATCCCTGTGCTCTTTAACAGGCCACCGTCTGAGGAATGGACTGGAGGGGAAGAGCTGGAGGCGGGAGTTGTCCTTTTTTTTTTTGATCCCGTCACATACTGAAGGTGAGAGTGTGTCGGCGAGGACTTGCGAGGCACACGGGCGAGGGGGTTCCGCTCTGTGATGCTGGCAGATTTTTTTTCCCCCCTGGATTCTGTTTGGGGTTTTTTTTGTCGTTATTTTTTTCATGTAGCGTTGCATCCTCTTGCTGCACTTCCCCCAGCTGAGCCCTTGAAGTGAAGGGCAGGTACTTGGCATAGGACTTTTTTCTTTTTTTTTTTTTTTTTTGAACGTTCATTTGCAGTCGTCAATCACCGCTGCGGGACACCCACGGTGCCCGTCTATCACTGACTCCGTCTCCCGCATCCATGGATATATTGACTGATCCCAGTCTATGAAAAATCAATAGGACAACTCTTTGAGTGCACTTCGCATCGATTTCTCGTGGACTTAAGTTACCGCACTAACAAAAAAAAAAAAAAAAAAAGGGGGGGGGGGGGCAGGCTTTTGGGGGGGGCAGGCTTTTTTATTCCCGGGGGCAATGTGTACACTCCTTCCCCGAGTCTGCGAACAATCGGTTGAACAGAAGTTCACGCAGGAGCACACTGCGAGATTAACATGAATGATCGGCAGAGGAAGGAATAGATTGACATTTTTTTTGCCTGACAGAGTGTGTGTGTGAGTGAGTGTGGTGTGTGTGTGTGTGTGTGTGTGTGTGTGTGTGTGTGTGTGTGTGTGTGTGTGTGTGTGTGTGTGCGTGCGTGCGTGCACGCTTTGGATACATTTTTTTTATGACATGGCAATCAGGGTGACACGCTGCCTCCAGGCATAAAGTAAAGGCCAGCAACGCCCGGGCTGCACGCTAAACACGGCGACATGCTCCATATTTCGAATATTTTCTCTCTCCCAAAGAATTTATTATTTCTCTTTCTCCTCCTTTACGAACTGCTCCTCGTCATTTTCGGGGCTCAGCATATTGACACATTCTCTTTCCACGGCTCCTTTAGGTCCAAAGAGCACTGGTCCTAGTCATCTTTTCACCTCTTCATCCATCTGACGAATGGGAACAGCAGCAGTTCATGGAGCCGGCCTGGACTGACCGGTGTTCTCTGTGATATGTAGGAGAATCCTGTGATTACAAATATGACTTATGGAGAGAGAAGCAATGCAACTGACTCCATGAATATTTGATGGTCCGGTGAAGCGCACTAAAACGTCCGTGTTTGCTAATTTGGTTTAGCACACTTCTTCATCCGAGACTGGGATTTGAGACATGAAATTAGCTCAGTGGGATAACCCTCAAATTAAAAAAAGGCAAGGAGTGATCTGAAATATTTAATATGTCTCACACACACACCCACGCGCGCACACACACATTCACACTCACGTGCAAGGTCTTTTTTTATTTATCATACTCAGTTTACACTCCCTTTGTCAAGGCCACAGCTCAAAATCTTTGGCGAGTGTGTGTGTGTGCATGTGTGTGTCTGTCTTTGTGTGCATGACTGTGTGCCTGCATGCCTGAGTGTACACGTTTGAATAACTTTGAACACCAGAAACTTTGCGAGGTCGAGATGTTGGCTGGATGTGTCTATGCCACTCTGCGCATGGCGTAACTTGAATGCGTGCGTGCGTGCGTGCGTGCTTGTATCGGCTTTGATAAGTCCCCCTATCCTGCTATGTCCCTTATCTGTTCCCTGAAAGATCCAACCATAGAAATAAGCTACAACAGGAACACGACCACGATAGTTCCAGATTTTGTATGTCTAGCGAACCCATGAGTTTCATATATTTGTGCCATTTATTTTCTGCTCCAATATTTGACTCGAGCCACCGCATCGAGGCAAAACATTCAGCAAGTATTGTTCAAGCGCAGATTTCCATCTTTGATGAGCATTACATGGCAGCTGTCCTTTCAGCTGACAGAAGTGTACGCATTTATTTTCATGGAAATATTAGTCAAAGGTCAGGCTTCAGTTGTGGCATTTATTTCCACTTCCTTCTGTCCTCTGTGACATTCATTGTCTAGCCAATTTTCACCTACTTTTCGACTTCCTCTACTCATCTATTCTCCTGTGTATTGTAATTCGTTCTCATGCCTCATTTTTCCTTTTCCTTCCTTTCTTTCATATTCCACACTGGCCTACTCTTCCAGAATACGAATGGGCCTGGCTGGGCACACCAAAGATTTAGAGACTCTTTATCTTTGAGATCTTTGTAGATTTATTAAATGTCCCAAATTAGGTTTCACGCCCTATTACTGAAGAGATCGTCTCTGTAGAATATTTTTCCATGTCTGCTATCCAGGAGCTTCATTTGCCAAAACTGTTTCTGTGGGCTCCCCCTTTTTTTTCCCTAAGCAGTATCCTCCTAAGTGGGAGAGTGCAATTGAGGTGGGCGGCATACAGAATTAGGAGCTAAGATGCAAACAAATAATTACCCTTCAATCGAAAACAGCCAATTAGCCTCCGTTTCAGAGTAAAATAATGAGCTTCTCCCACTGAGCAGAACCCTCCCGAGTTTCATCCGCAATTAGTCCAAAAGATGGCGGCACAGTGGCTCAGTTGACACCAGCACCCAACAGCAAATATTCCACCAAAGCCCGACAACAGCACATTTGCTTTTTATATTTATATATATAAACGGCAGACTGTAAACAAAGAAAGACTCTATTTCTATATCTTTGCGTTGGTGTATGAAAACGAAAGGTTGAATAAGGGGAAAGGCACCATTAAAAAATAAATAAATAAATAAATAAACAAACATGTAAAAGGGGGGGGCGCACGAGGAGAGGAAAAGATGGCAGGCTGTGGGGAAATCAATGAGCTCTGCCGTGCTGCTCACATTTCCTTCTTTGATGTGCAATAGAAGCTGCCTCCGATTGCTTCCCGGCAATCTCGGTCGCTCACACGTCCGTGTGTCATAGCATCGTCCGTTAGGTGGCATTATACATACACTATATCACAGGCCTGCGTAATGAATGTGCGCAGTTTTGTTAAGTGAATTGCTAGTATTGCGGGGTCTCTGATGAACCCCTGAGCCCGGTGTTGTTGCTTGAATGATGGATCTGATTGATGCCAATTCCGATCAAGTTGGATTTGCCTACGTATGTGCACTTTTTCTCCTGCGTCAGGGAATACACGTAACATCGGGCCCTGTCACAGTCCGTATAGTGCAACGCTGAATACTGAATATTTGGCTTAATTCCCCATGCTGAATGAATACAGACAAATGTAATCACACACACACACACACACACACACACACTGTATCAATGCATTTGTTATTTCTTTTGGAAATCCAACACCATGCTCTTTCATTATCTACAGCATGTTTGCAACCACCCCTCTAAATATAAGACTTCTCCCAGCAGAATTTCACTCCGATGATAAGTCAAAATTAGATTTCATTATGTGCCTTTTCATCCGGCATCACTTGAGACAACCACAGCAAGGCTGGCTCAGAGCAAATTTCATGCACATTTCATGAGTGTAGGGTGCAGGGCACAGGGCCTAATTTCACAACACATGTTCTCAAATATGAGGATTTGGTGGTTTTAGATAATTTCAATCGGAATGTCTGAAAAAAAAACAGTTTTCAGGCATTCCAAGACCCACATCAGGTTACATGAAGTAATAGGTGTAGGTGTTTGGAGCAAAGCAGTCAGAACATATTATATGGCAACTTCTGGCACTGCCCAGTGAGGAGTGTAAAGAGCGGAAGGCTTCTAATGTAAACTCAGGCCATCGTGACAGGGTGATTAATGGCCTACAGTGGTCTCGGTTATCGCCAAAAACGCACACAAACACCCACACACACCTTCCTTCCTACCATTTGATTCATTCCGTTTCCAGCTTTTGGAGAGGCGTGACTCAGCTCCACTCTTGATTAGCAGCATCAACATTTTCTATCATCTCAATCAATTTCCCCAAGATTCGCAGACTCTTCAATGAAAACATCATCCCCCTAGGAAATATGTTTGGGTTGTTACTAAAAAAAAACACTACGGAGCAGCACAATTCTGCAGTCGATGGGAAAGTGGGTCTGATTCAGTTAATTGCATGGTCCTTTGACACAGCCGAATTTTGCCTCTTTCAGAGGCCGTGTCCTTTTGCATGGCCCGGACAGTGTTTTTGAGACCGAGCATCTCTGGGGTCGGAAGGATATTGACTATTTTACTAATAACCTCACAAAGTCCTCATCCACTGAGGTCCTAGCTCGACAGCATTTCTAGTTAAAGTCACATCAATTATAGTCAAATAAATTCCCCATTCTGTGGAGTATCGACTATCTTAATGCATCTATACTCTGTTTCTTTGGCAATTTTATTTATTTTTTGACAAAAAGGAATACAATGGGAATCATTAGGCTGTTTAAAAAAAAAAAAAAAAAAAACACATTTCGTTATTTAAAAAAAATCACTCGGATACGCCATAATTGCATTGAGCGGGAACTCTTAGGGAAAAATGATAATCTTTGCACCACACAGAATAATGTGATGTTCTGTTTACGTAAGAACAAAAATGTACATCACAAATAGTTGACAAATAACGTCTAGTTGGCCAGCACTGGGCTGGCAGCTTTACTGTTTTTCACTCCTGCCAGCACCGGGGCCTCTCAGCTCCAGCCTCCATGGTGGTGCCCGCAGGCATGCTCAGCCTGCGAGAGAAACCTTCCATAGTGCTGTGTGTGCTCTCCTCACATGCATCCATCCTTCCTGTCAAACCCCGCATCTCCTTCCTGATTTTTTTTTTGCCTCCCGCCTTCACCCCCTCCTCCTTTTCCTCCGCTCCACTGGGTCTGTGAAGGTGAGCCGGTCCCCGGTGAAGCTGCCGTACAGTTTGCAGTGCTTCCTCTTCTAATGAATGCCGCTCTCTGGTGGATACATGTGAAAAGAGGGGCGAGGTTTCACCTCCTCGTCTGTCTCCACTCTCCGCTTGGTTTATTTTTGTATTTTTTTCATTGCGCACCTATCTCCAGGTGTTTGTATTATTTATTGTCTGCCATTGTTCTTGGGTCAGCTGTTTGTGGGGAAAAAATGAGTCCAGAGAAGGCACAGGCTGCCCCTATGTGCCATTTGTGTCACAGGAAAGATGTGAAAGAAAGCACTTCCTTACCATATAGGACAGTCACCCAATCACATGTCCTGAAAGCTCTACCATGAGCAGCACTGTGGCAGAAGGCTGCGTGGGAGAAAGGGGGGGCGGAGACTAATCAGGAGAGCGCTCCCAGGGTGTGTCAGTAGGCACACCTGAAGTTGGTCAGCTAACGAGCCCTTGGAGAGGCCAGCACACCTGAAGTGTGTTGGCTGATTGGCCTTCAGGAGGCGGCTCAGAAGCTGGGACACGCAGGGGTCTCACAAGGAAGAGAAACTTGAGGAGCGGGAGAAACAGAGGCTCAACGGACCTGAGCTGGTGGACGCCGATATTTTGTAAGAGTTTGATTTATGTTTTGAGCACAATAAAGTTTAATTTAGTTTGCCACGGTCTGTAATGGCTCAAAATCATTGCTTTGAGGGCATTTTGGCTGGCCCTCGTTTTTAATCGGGTTTTGTTTTGAAGGTTAAGATGGGGCTTGGGTAAGGTCTCGGAGTGAAAAGCACTCACCTGTGTGTGTGTCTGCCCGTGAGACGATGGGAGTACCTGAAACATGGTGCTGGTGTGCTCGACAATCAAGCGGTTCTCAGCTAAGAGGAAAGCACACTTGAATTATTTAACCTCAAACAGCCTCACGCCACACGAGCTGTATTTCGCATTAGCATAATTTGATTGGCCCGACCCTGCGCTTGTATGCTTGCAAAAACCCGATTTCAATAGCTGGTGTTTGAAATGTGCCTGTGCAGGCACGTTCGCGTAAGATCTCTAGTCTGTAAAGAGCTGAAGTCTCTTCACTCCACTCCCAGATTAGTATGCGTTCCTTTGTTTGTTTATTTATTTATTTTTTTGATGGAGTAGACTCGGGTATGTCTTCTTTAAACAAAACAAAATGCCCTCTCTGTCAGTGTCTCATGATGCTTTTACCACACTAAGACACAGGGTTATGGCTTCTAATAAAGGTGTTTTGTCTGGTGATAATGTGGAAAGATGCTCTCCTATCAACTAGCCACAACGGCCGTTGAATTTCAAATATGCACGGCAAATGCCAAACTCTGATACGTCTGTTTCCGCCTCGATGCACGTGAAGGGTTATCTGGCCAACCCGCGCTCACTTCTTTCTCCCTCTGTGTTTGTGCAGGTTTTTGGGGACTATTATCACTTCAGACATCATGCCGTGGAGAAGAGAGCTTTGTCCGGCCATAGCGGGATGCACGCGAGGCTGCAGAACGAACCACAGGTAGGTCCGTTGTCTGCTCGCACGCGGCTCGATCCAACGTCGTAAGGCCCTGAGACGCGTTTCATTACACTCATCAAGTGCGTATATCACAAGAGAAAAGAATTCCAACATCGGTGACAGCTTGTCAAAGTCTAAAATCATTTTTGCACTCCTTCCATTTGTCCCCCTGACCCGATCCAAGGTGTAAATATGCAAAATAAACACCACAACACAACAGCTGGGACTGTCACCGTGTTTTTTTTCTCCTCCCTTGTATAATCATTGTTTACTGTGTTAACTAGAGTGGAAGACTGGCATTCATTTGTCCTCGCATCCAAGTTTTTTTTTTCCCATCCCTGAATGCAATTTGAGCATCTGCACCAAGCCTAACCAACAATGTATGCCTGGCACATTATCTGCAAAGTCTCACTTTCTGTGTACTAGCGTACACCAGTCAGTGTGGAAATGACAACTTAGTGAAAGAAAGTTTTTTTTTTTTTGTTTTTTTTTTTTATATATATACTTATTTTTCCTCTCTCTCTCTTTCGAGGTAAGCAGTCTCCCGCTCCCAGTGTTTCCGTACTGTGTTTGTGCTGTTACTGCAGAGGGGAAAGGTTTGGCAGTATCCACTCTGATGCTGTTTTTCGGTAATAAAAACAAATGCGTTCTTTTCAAATTTGAGAAAAATTGCTTCTTTGCTCCTTGACACTGACTAAGAAGTGAAGAGGACAGAAAGTATTGAGGCAGCCCTCATGAATTTAGAGAAGTTCTTTGGTTATTCTTGCACAGGCTGAAGACACATTTGTAGGGTAAATTTGGTTGCCATTTTTTTGTACTGATTATTACGCTCGGATTATACATGGCTTTTGAATCTTTATTACATCTAAATATATGCAGTACTGCACGTCTCTAGGTGAAAGCACATTTGTCTTAGCCCCTTTAACGATGGGAAAAACATTTCTCTAAAGAAATGCTAGGTTTCCATTTCCAAATAACATTTCTATGCACAAAATAATTGAGGTGTGAAATTCATAGATTATTACAACCGTGTTTTATGGCATCATGAGGCAACAACAGGCGTATATGGTTAAAAACAAAAGCTACTTTACTCACCACGATCAGATGCTTATGCAGGATGTATCATCTAATCAGCAATTCACAGCAGGCGTTTTACGGGAAACGAAGCGCGCATACTTTTCAAATGATCTATGTACAGCTCCGGTTTTGCGTGGGTGCTGGGAAAAAATGTCTTAATAAGCAAGCTGCTGTCCATAATTTTGAGTGATTGACCGCTCTACCAGTTATGCAGCGTCAAATGCTGTTTTTGTTTAGTTTTTTTTAAATCGGCACAAAAAAAAAATCCAGTTTCTCCCTCACCCTTTGATTTTCTTCCGTCTTTCAAAGCCACGACAGTATACAAGCGCAGAGGACACCCTATCTCTCACTGCTTGCAATGACTATGTTTACGCTGCAAACAGGAAGCTGAAGTGGTAATTGCCTCTGTTAAAAAGCATCTTAAGAGGTACTGAATGGCACTAAAAAGGGCCATTTATGGGCGTGAGAGTGGACTTAGTGCAAAGACCATCTGTAGCAAGCCGGGCCTGCCAACGAGAGCCTAAGGACAACCCTGCAGCCCAAATCAAGGTGGCTGAGAAGTTGCCTGATGGATGCTGACAAATGACGAGGCATCAGTGGCATAGTGAGATAAGGAGACTTTCGCTGAGTTCACTGGGGTCAGGGGTCAAGCTACATGGCTGTTAACACAAGCCTGGGGAGCCTCATGGATTCCGAGCTGGGATAGTACTGTGACTCTCGGCTGGTGATAAGATTTGCTTTGCACTCTCCATAATCGACATCGAAAATTAGATATAGCGTGTAGGTGGGGTCGAGGTAAATCTGTGTCAGTGAGAAGGATTTAATAATGCGCCATACTACGTTTTATTGGTCCACGCGCTGTTGTAGACGAACCGGCGAAGGACAGGTGATGTTTGGCTGGCAAGGATTATTTTGGAGGGGGTGGAAACTGATTTCTGTACTGAAATGCACCATGGATATAATAAAGCCAGTCAATGTGAGAGAGAGAGAAAGAGATGAAGCTTTATCTAACACAGAGATTTTTGGCAGACGGTCCACCTTGCAGCTTCTTCTCAGTACTTAAGTTAACTCAACACCTTAACCTTCAACTATTCAGGGCAAGATGTTTCTCCTTAGCAGAGCTACCCACACAACTTGAATCACATCAAACCCTGACAAGTCACAATCCGACACATCTGCGAACACCATCGGCACACCACACGTGACGCAGATTGTGGTGGTTTAGGTGCGTTTGTCTGTTCATTTGTGAGACCATGTGATCGCCGTAAAAGGTTCTGCTTCAACTCCTAATTAAGAAAATGCAATGAAACCACTTGCAAATGTGTGTGTCTATCAGAATAGTTGGAATTGGATGAGTTTGTGTAACGATTCGAGGTCTTTGCGTCCTCTGTTATCCAGCTACTGTATCTTACATTACCTCCATTGTCCCTTTTCACTCTGGTAATAACACGCAGCTTATCAACACGCCCTTTGAATGATCCAACAGTGGCGAGGCGGCAGTTGCATAAGCTCTAAGCGTTATGCTTGTGTTTGTCATCTCCTCTCAACACCCCACACCTTCTCTGTGAGGCAAAGAATCTGCATTATTTCTCCCCCTTCCTCCCATGCATGCGTGTGCTTGTGCTGTTTTGTGCAGAGTTAGTAGCAGCACTGTTTTGTCTAGGCACTGTGTGAAGCCACGCTGTGTAAGGGCAAGGCTGTTGGTATTCAATATTTGTGTTGCTGTCTACAAACCCTACATTCTCAGTCCTGTCTGCCTTACTTGAGGGAAGGAGGAAGTGATCCTTTTCTTTATCACATTCATTGCATATGACGACAAATTATTGCAGATCAAACGTGAGAGTTCATTGGTTTTTCACTATGTCACATGTCGTCACGATCTCATTCCCCTCATAACATCATTGATTATTTCTGATCTATATAAGCTTTGGGTCATATGTGCAGTATAGTAGGATGCAGAGATAGTTTGAAATGTGTTTGTGAACTACACATCAACATGTGTCTTTGTCTGACGTCTTCGTGACATCAGTTTTTATCATATGATAGGGAGTGATCTTCTGATCAGTATAACATTTACATTGTCTCTGGACCTATTATCTGCAGAGATACCTCGAGTGTAACCTCCTGCGTGCATGGATATGTCGGCATGTAGGGTGGTTATTTCATCATAAAGCGTGGCGCTCTATGGAAAAGGAGAATAACATACATTATAGCAGGCTTTGGATACACAGCATCGAATATAGCAACAATTTCTCTTATTAACTTCTTTTCATGCAATGTGGTGATAATAACAACCGGCTGATCGTTCAACATATCTTCCTTCTCTGTAAACTGATAAATGGATTTATAGATCAAAGCACTGGTTGGATTGTCTCAGTTACAGACGACACCAGCATGGCTTCTTCTTAGTCATCAGACAGGAAAACCCTCAGGACTTTGTGGCTGAGATGAAACAAATCGTTTATTGCTCCAGTGGATTATAGATCTAGCCTGTGTGAAGACCTCCCCGTTGTCTTCCGATTGGTTCTCTGTCTGGTTTTAATCTTTGTCCTTATCCCGGACCTCAGGACGGTTCTTATTTATCTGCGTTCAATCAATCATCCGTTAGTCATTGTTTTTTTTAAGACGTATATGGATCAGATGTTTTTTTTCCCCCTCAGTCAGAGTCAAGAGTCGCTAATCTAGTCCGTATTATTCCAAACACTCAATTTGCCCCCGAGATGGCATTGCATGAAACGGGTTTATCGACAGTTTTTCTCTAGATTATGTTGTCCGAGTCAGCTGTGAGTTGAATGTGCTCATTTGGAAGCCATTTGCATTCACGGACCACGTAACGCAACATCTCCAGCGGTATATGTCTGCGCCCGGATCTGGTTCATGTAACTGTTCGGTAATTCGGTTCTGATAATCATGTGCTGTGCTGTTCGAAGCAGTGCAGCGAGGTCAGTCATGGGCAATTCTGAATGTAATGAAATGAGATAAATGTTAATTAGTCTAGGGTGACTCGAATGAGCTCAATGCTCTCATTCTCGCAGGCCAAGTTAGGTTGGGAGAGATACCCCAACCGTTTGCCTTACTGAACATTTTCCATCGTTTTCGTCTCGACCACGCACATGACACGACTAGGTAATCGTGAAATCTAGCAAGTAGAGAGGCCTAAATACCGGAAGCAACTCTTGACGGTAAAAAGAAAATAGTATTGATATGTGGAGGAAATTCACACGTTAAGAGACACTTCAGTGGCTTGTCAACAAAAGTGGGACCAGTTTAAGCTTTGTAACCTTCAGCAAAAATTCAGCAAGTGGTGAATTTATCAATGACGTTAATAATCCACGACAGCACTTGTTTAGACTGCCCGGGGAAGATAAGTGTTTCCACAATGCAGATACCAAATGCTTAGTTAGAAAAAATAGCGGCAAGAAGAATTTGGCTCTGTTTCCGTTTGATGAATTGGAACACAGTGTAGTGTTTGTGAAAGCACTTCCACGGGTCCTTCACAGTAAATCAGATAGTTTCACCGAGAGGGCGTTGCTACCCCTATGTAGAAATGCAATAGGACAAAATATAACATTTAACACATTTAATGATCTGGTATGTATGCTGTGCTTGTGTGTGTCTGTGTGTGTTTAAATATTTAACCATAATGAAAATATCAAGACCGTTGGGAGTCTTCAATTATTCACTCATGCTTTGGAGCGAAATGCCTGTCAAGACTCAGAATAAATAAATACAAGCATGAAATAGAACCGCAGGAACAAAAAATGCTTGGGTGATGATTATTTTACTGGCGTGTGGAAACATTAAGTTACCAACTGTTGCATGGCCGTATGAAATTGTTTTGTGCAACTTCACATACGTATCCATACATAACATTTCATTAACGCACGTGTGATATCAACCTTTGCAATTAGTGTGTTCGTATCCCAGCAGGCTCCTATGCTCTGGCCCACTGCCTAGTCTTCCTCTGCATCTCTGGCATGAAATAAGTTGTATTCCTTTGTGTCTCACGGTCTATTCATTACTTTTTGAACACAGCTGAGGCCCTGTTTTCTTCCATGTATACAGCCTGTGGGCAAAAAATAAATTCTTACATAACAAATGACACAATATATTATTTGAAGATGTGCAAACTGAATTTGTGCGTGTGCGTGCCTACCTGCCTGCGTGCGTGCACCCCAGGTCCTGTGGCTGGAGCAGCAAGTCGCGAAAAAAAGGAAGAGGAGGGATGTCTACGAAGAGCCCACTGACCCTGATTTCCCCAAGCAGTGGTACCTGGTGAGTGGTATTCATAGCTTAGACCTCATTAGTCTGCCTTTAAGCTCTAGGTTGAAAATTGTAGCAATGCTTTTTTCATTTTTTTCTGCCACTTCTCGGTTCCTTGAAAATGGAGATGGGAAACATTTTTGCCATTAAAGCCATTTCATCGTTAAACTTTTTGGAGGGCCATACTTAATAATTGCCGTATTATCTTTTTATTTGTTTGTCCTTGTTTGTTTTTTATTAATTATTTAGTTTGACCTTTTTTCCATCTTTATATTGCTTGTGTAGTTGTTGATAAATGCAGTGTGGAAGGAGCTGTGCAAATCCAAGGGTGCGTTGACTAGAAATGCTTTGGCACGGCATCTCGCATCAGATGGCAGTCATAGGGATACGACTCACATCTGGCCTTAGCCGGAAAAGCTTATTGGAATAAATCGTCACTTTTGTAGTGCCATGCTGCAAAGATAGCAATTGCTCCCTCATATTAAATTCACGCACCCCAAAATGCTAACTGTGCATCGTACCACAGGAGTTGAGACACATATTCATATTGACTTCACGTATTTGCACAAGATGGATAAAATATTAATAGATAGAATCATTCAAATTGTTTTGTGGTAGCCTCAAGGTCACTTTTGTTTCAAAATGGTGCACTTGATCGGTACATATATGGAGGTGATGCATTAAAATGTACTATTTTCTGTTTTATGATGCACCGTTCTCTTGCTTCTCAGGTCTTTATTTTTGTGTCAAGCATTTCCTTTTTGTTTCATTTTTAGCATAAGGCTTTAACACGAGTAAGACATCTTGATTCAAGTCCTCACACTGACTTTTCCTTTGTCTGGGAAGTGTCAGTCAGAGCCGACTGACAGCTAAACCAAAGGGTCTCTGTCTCTTCCAGTCCACCCCGACGCACCAGGACCTGAATACCAAAGTAGCCTGGGCTCAGGGCTACACGGGGAGAGGAGTGGTGGTGACTATCCTGGACGATGGCATCGAGAAGGACCACCCGGACCTCATCGGCAACTATGTAAGTCAATAACGTAGCAGCAGTGATTCCTCCTTTTTAAACAGCATTTACATTCAGAGAAAATTAACGAAGGGACATTGGAGATTTAAATGGTGCGCTCACTCCTCTCCTCTCCTCTCCTCTCTCCTAGGACCCTGAGGCCAGCTATGACGTTAATGATGGAGATTCCGATCCCCAGCCCAGATACACGCAGCGCAACGAGAACAGGTAAGAGTCCAGCGATGCTGGGATTTGAAATTGTCCCTGAACTACTTTAAATTTGGCAAACACGTGCATGCGTTTAATCATCGGCATGGGCACACATTTCGGTAATCTGAGAAATAATTGTGGGCCGGCTTTTTTTCTTTTGTGTGTTTACCGACCGGCCTTTTTTTCGGTCGTCTCTTTGTTGTGTTTTAATGGGACAGGCTTCCTGTAATGGTTTTTAGGCAGGGAATGGAAGCTTTTGGTCCAGTGTTCGTGGCTGGAGCATTTACATTTAAGAAGCTGATAATATCAAGTCTGAGAGCAGCAACGCATTCATTCGGCACAATCCTAAAAGCTCGCTCTTTTTTTCTTTTCTTCTCTTGCTTTAGTACAGGCGCCAAGCTGCGGTAGTTGCATTTCAAGTTCCAGCCTGACAGCTACTTAGGCACTTATTTGCTCCTAATACAACGCTTGTATAATTTCCCTCAGTGGTTTTATGCTCTTCTCGGCCCGTCTGTGGCTATCGCATTAAAATAAATGTAATGGTAGAATACACTTTCAAGGGCGAATCCAAAAACCGTCATCCCCACTCCCAATTTTTTCCCAATGCCACGCTCCTCTGCCTTAGTCCAATCCCCGTGGATGGGATGAGAGGCCCCAGCTCGCCTCTGGAACGCACAGCAGGATTTGTCTCGAATCTCTCCCTTTTCTGGGATGGCTTCCACCAAGTCTTTTTGTAGTTGTTGTTTGTATTTCTTCTTTATTCGGGGGTTCCATAGCGCGGCATCCAATTTTGCAATCGCTTAATAAGCTCAGCAAATTTTTGGGAGGTGGTTGAAACCATTGTGTGAAAATAGAATCGTTACTTCGCACTTATTTTTACTTTCCACGCGGTTTATCTCCCCGTGCAGCCTCTGTCATACGCAGAGCTTTGTTTGTTTCCCTGTCGTCGTCCGACATGTGATTATCGATTTTATTTATAAAAAAAAATTAAAGGGGTTTGCATCAGCAGGCTTTTGGGTGCAGGCCTTGTTGCGTGTCCTTGCCGACAGCCCGATCAGCCACCCGGAGCGACCTCGGTCTTTCCTGTCGGTGTAAGGTAGATCCCACTCGCTCCTGCTGATGGAACAAAGCACTACTGGAGAGAGTGTGCAGATTCACACTGACACACACACACACACACACACACACACACACACACACCGGACGACAAATGTCGAACTTGCCAAAGTGATCATCTCGGACTGAATCATGTCTAGGCGTGGAATGAAAAGAATGGGCGTGTCTGCAGCATGGAGTGACCTGTGGACAAATAATATCCAATAAGCAATGTAAATCACAACAGAGTGATACGGGGAGACCGTGAGTAAAGCCCACACACAACCCCCTAACGGTAAAATGATATGAATATATTCATGGGACAACAAAAAGAAAGGGAGAGGCTGTGGCAGGCTTTTTCCATATATGTAAAGGCCGTTTCATTTATACTGATGAAACACAAAGCCAATTTTTTTTAATTCTTCTCTGAGGGCTTTGCTGTAGAGATGCTCTGTACGTGGTACTTGGCAGTTCTGGCAATTATTGTTGAAGGCTGGTTGGAGGTATGCCAAGTAGGTAATCCATTTGGGCTCCATCAGCACAATGTTTGTCTTATTTTTTGTCTACTTTCATCCACTTCTCTCTATGATCTGGATATATTGTCCTAGAAGTGGAAGAAATTATGATTGATTTTCCTTTATGTCCACAGCCTGTCAATAGGCCAACATGCTGTGTAATTCAAAAGAAAAACTCAACCAGAGATAAGAGTACTGGGTAATATGGTCAATGTTGTATTAAGAATATCAATTATAGTAATGACACTACACATTTAATACATTCTGGAAATAGATGTCGTCTAATGATAAGAGCATATTGTTACAAAAAATTTAAATATGTAACCTAGAACAAAAAAATATATACAGTATTTAGTTCTAAGTTACAAACATACAGCAGTTTTTAATGTCTTCAAAAATATTATTAAATACATTTGACTCAACTTCTTATTATCCACAATGTAATATAAATACCAATCATAATATGTGCCAAGTTATTCTTAAAGCTGAGTGTAGACCATTGGGTAAAATGCTTTGACTCTCATACATACAGGTTCATTTAACCAAAGGAATAAGTAAGGAGTAATCACCTTACCCTGTTTAAACGTATTCATTCACACACCCCCTAACCTGTGTGGAGAGCTATTAGCTGCCATCAGCGACTTTTACATGGATTTCATAGTGACAGCCTATTAATATAAATAGGCTAAATAAAAGCAAAAGTAAAGAAGAGGAAATGCATGGGTGATTTAAATAATGCAATTTAGATATTATCATTATTATAATAATAATAATTAGAGTCAAAGAAACCGGTCACTTTGAGAAGTGTGCATATATAATGAAATGAAATGTTTTATTGTCAGGATATAATTACTCGCTGACCGTGGCATGTCTTTCCCTTTTCTTTATTCGAGAGTGCGGTCTTGAATGCAGTGCGAGAGCCTTAATAATTTGTTAATATGACGAGCGTTTAGCAGTTTCTTATGCGTTTTTATGGATTTTATATGTGTAGTACCCTTCCATCCTTAAATCTGCAGTTTTCGGTTATGATATAGAAATTCACGATTTTTGCCTCTTACTTAATCCAGGCCAATTCCTTAAATCTTAATTTGACAGGCTGCCGGCCTGACACCGAGTAGAAATCTCTGTCTCGGTTTGAATTCCAGCTGCTGCACCAGTTAAAACGCAAACTGCCAGTTGGGGTTAAATACCGCCTGGGGGCACCGTGTCCTTGTCCAAATGCTGTCAGAGAAGGGGCTTCTCGGGGCCCATACAAACATCCAATATGTGAAGGCCAATGAAAACTCCACAGCACTTGCTGTGTGTACACTGCATGCATATCTCTCTGTGTGGAGGTATTAAACCTGAGTCGTCGGAGGGGATAGATGAAAAAGCAGCGTGAATGAGAAGCAGAGGACAAATCGGAGAACACAGCCTCCCCCTGCGTGGTATGCTGGATTGCCTCCGTTACAGTGTTTGACACAGCAGGTCACACCTGCTCGTATCACTGACGCAGGTCAGAGCTCAGTCTTTTGTGGAATTGGCATTCTGCAAGTATCTGCCTTCACGCACGTATGTCAGGCGTGCTTTTTCCACTTCTACTGTATACGTTTCCCCAAAGTGGTTTTAGGAGAAGGAGATATGATGAAATTGTTTTTTTCTGTTCGCTCTGTTTTGCAGTGGCTTTTTTTTTCGCCACATTTGTTGTTGTTGTTGCAGATTACATTTTAGATTGATACTATTGTCCCCGTTTTTCTATCGCCTTATATCCAGTTCTCTTGTTAAGCCGTCCTGATCCAGGTATGCAAAGCTGCTTGTTGTTTATTGGCTGTTGGCAAAATAACATTTCAGTGCAGTACCCCCTCTACCTTCATCCGTCTTAGAATGTATTGCTCCTTTATGCAAAGCTTTTGTACACTTACTCAAGTAAACTCAAAGTAGTGCTATTTGCCAGGATTTTTACAAGATAATTAACAGCCTCAATGCTATTGTCAATAAGAGATTTCAGACATGTTTTTCTTTTAGTCACTGGGAATGTTAATGTGTAAAAAAAAAAAAAAACGTGAAGTGGTCTGAATTGTGAAGCCACTGGAGACATGTTTATTTAACCCCGTAAACACACAGGCGAACTCTGCTTTCGATGAGTGAAGACTGAATGCACTCTTGTCAAAATTTGTGTAAGCCTTCCAAAACTTGTCATTCTGAACCTGACACTTGTCGGTTTGCTTCTAGTTTTATCCTCAGACTCTTTTGTTGGCATGTCTCTATGGAAAAAGTGCAATATGAAAACACAAGCAAGCATCTTACTCTTGCCATCCCATTTTACAGATAAATTCACCATTTTTCATTTTTTGGTACCAAAGAAACCGAGTGTGATTGAAAGCTTTTGAGAGGATTTGATGGAGCGTAGTCCTTGTTGATTACACTGGCGTTCCAAGGCCAAGCCTCCTTTCTAAAAAGCATCACTGATCACTTAGAGTTGTTGGATATTACTCTTCTCGGTTGGCAGGATACGGATGAATGGGAGGTTAAAGCTGCATGTGTGTCTGTGCAGTGTGTGGAGATGGACCGTTTTAGGCATGCTGGATGATGTCTGTTTTTCTTTTTACCACTTACTGTGATGTCTTTGTAGACATTGTAAACATTCTTTATTGTTAAGTCGACTTGCATCAATTTGTTTTCATTAAGCTACTCTGAGTGAGTGACTGTGCTTATCTCATCGTTTTAATTGACCTCACAATGGGGCCATGGTCACTTTAAATGAAGTTGGACCTTTCAAATCATTTCGTCTCCTCTCCTTGCACAGTACCCTGTATAGCAAAGTAATATTATATATTATTCAGAAAGTAGCACTGCTGGTACTGTGTTGCCTAAAGTAAAAAAAAAAAACACACACGCACACACGCACGCACACACACACACACACCCCCCACACACACCCCCCCCACGCACGCACGCACGCACGCACGCACGCACGCACGCACACACACACACACATCCATTTCTGGCCCCCTTCTTTGTAGAGTTGGATTTTTTTTTCCCTTCCTCGTCCACTTGAGTTGCCTCCCACATGAAGGCTTGTCGGATGGACTGGAGTTTTTCTAAATTGCCAAGAGGTATGAATGTTCGTGACAGTTACTGTGCTTGCCTTGTGATGGGGCAACTTTTTCAGCAAAGTTTTCTTTCCTGCCCTAAGTCGTATCCTTGCCGGGGCATTTTTTATAGTTGGCTCTAAATAGAAATATTTAAACTGGGCAACAAAAAGGAAGCTATTTAATACGTTGCCTTTTTCTCTAAGCGGAGGCACTACAGTGTTACCATTTGAACTGACCGGAGGCCATCCGCAGAGCTGAGCAGGAAATGGCATAAATAATCCTTCTGGCTGCTGAAATGAACGGACCCTGTTTTTAGCCATCTAAAATTAATATTAAGCAATGCTGAGAGCCCTGTAGTTTCACCAGCTGTGGGTTGCACATCTGCCATACTTGTTGATTTATGTGCGTCTATCTGTTATTGCATCCTTCCTCCACCTGCATACATAAATTCCCACCCATCTCTCTGTTTTCAGTGCTGCTGGAGGAAGAACACTACATCAGCACAGAGAAACAATGTGCTTTTATTGCTCATTTCCTGCTAGCTCAGAGTAGAATACCTCCAGAGCCAATTCTGCTCGCAAGGTTCCCATCAGGAATACTACTCAGCTGCTAAAACATTATTATTTTGTCTTCTGTACCTCTAGGGAAGCTTTCTAATGTTTGGAGAAAGAAAAGAGTGACCCTAATGATGTTACCGGTGTCTGTCTCAGTTTCAGCTTGAACTAAGGTATGGAGCTGTTGTGCAGGCGGGTCGGAGGGTCCAGGGAGAGTGTAATGAAAGAGGCTGTCATATTGCACAGTGGGAAATGTTGTTGGAGCTGCTAGTATCTAAGAGTTTTGATACTACCCTTTATAATGTTGTTTTTACAAATAATATATTTTTTTCTTAAATATGTCACTAGTGTGTCTGCCATCTCAGTAGAAAACAAAGAGAACAACAGTGGAACAGCCTTTTCTAATGTTTCAGGATAAGGTAGCTCTGTGTTGAGGGTTATACACAAAGTCCCACCCAAGTCCTCTCTGTGGCTACAGATAGACCATGTGTGAGGCAACTAATGCCGGTCAGCATCGTTTTTTCTTTGATTGTTGAGCATAAAAAAAAAAAGACAAGCACTGCACAGATGGACTCAAATATAGTACTTATCTGAGTCATCTGCTTATCTTTAGAAATTCCTGTCATGCACAGCCATTTCCTCTACCAGCCTTTCACATCCTTCCGTTGACCCTGACCGAAGAAACATCAACGTGCCAACAGAAATAGTCTGATATTCAGCAATGAGTCGAGAGGACCTATCCCACCATCTCTCATTTCAAAAAATAAATGAAGGAATTTCTTTAAAGTTATTGTGGGACACTTGATTGCATTCTAAAACAGAAAACTCAAGTCAAGCAATCTAATTGGCTGTTAGCTGTGATTTAATAACTTCATACATTTACAATGAGGTGTAATTCTTTTTCCTCAATTCATTATCACTCTGTGTATTCCAACTCTGCTTATTAGGGGGGAAACAAAAGCGGGCGACATCATTTCTGTGACTATAGAACGTGCGCCACATCTTGACAGCAAACACTATTCAAAGCCTTCCCACTGATGCTGGATAGTTATGAACCGGTTCAACATTAATTGCAAGCTTATAAATTCGGTGAAATAAATATCCAAATATTGAAATGCGTGTGTTTAAAGAAAGAAAACACGATGTGAGAAACAATCGTGTTTAATGCTTTATAAATGCATGGTTAAAAGGGTTCGGACTGGAGTGTGAGCATAGAATTTTAATATCGCCGCCCTTAGTAAATGTTTTATCCGAGCAATAGGTCACTCTAGACTGTGATATATTGGGCTTTGCACAATACCTTAGCTGTCATATAATCACAGTATATCGTGGCCTGGAGTGAAATACTGCACCAGTTTGACAAGGCCTGATCTAATACAAGACATTTACCTAATGTCACCCGTTGAAATTTGACACTGAGCCAAAAATCAAACGCACCGCTAATCAAGCGAAGCTCCCATTAACCTATCATTCACGTACCCTGCTCTTTGATCTACCGAGTCACCCGCATGAAGGTGTAATATCAAATGATATGCCGAACTGTTCTTGCATATAGGGTCTGCTTGAGGATTATGTTAAAATCGCAACACGTCATATTTAAGTGGTATATTTTAATGAGATGATGCAATTAATTTTTGAGTCCGCGCCTGAATATGAAAGCCGGATGTTTGTGCATGCATTAATAGATCAGGCGGGGTTGTTTATTGAATCTTTAGCGTCTGTGGTTACAGGACATTGCATCACGCCCAAGACTGACTTTGTTGACACGGCTGCGTTCTCCAGCAAATGAAATGGGCAATGACCTCACCAAATATGGTGCCGTGCCCTGCGGGGCCAGAGATAAAAACATTTCTTCAGTCGGTCCATTTTGCTTCTCTGGATAAGATAAGGAGCGCTCCCTGACCGGACGCCTTTTATCTCGGCCATAAGCTTTGTTGGGTCGTTTTTACACCCTTTGCCCTATCATGTAGCTTTGAAACTCCTCCAGCTCCCATAAATACGACTCATTTACCGGGATTGTCTATCCCCCCACCCCCGAGATGAGGTTGCTCTTGAATTTTAAGATGGTCATTCTTTTTACGATGTGTTGTTTCTCTGACCTCTATTAATCCATTTTTAGGTAGATGTGGAGTGAAGGTGTTCCGGAAAGCTTCATTTGGGCTTCATTTAATTTCTTTAATTAATTTGACAGATTAAAAAAAAAAAAACTTTTGTTTGCTCTGGTGCATCTGGGCCTCCGCGGACATATTCACATTTCCGGCTGTTTACGCATTAATTCAGTCCAGGTTAATCCGTTTTTCCACACACATACAAAGACATTACTGTGCACGTGCAGATAGCGCTCGCCTCTCTATAAATATTTACCAGACCTCTATCTCTATTTGACTCTTCCCTTTCCCGACTGAATCCCATCTGGCATCCCACCTGTGGCCATAGCGCCTTGGTCTGAGGAAATGTGACATTGTTGTAGGAGCATAAAGACCTTTTAACGCAGCTATTTGTTTGTTGCTCTGAATGAAAAATAAAGGTATTCATAACCGAAGGTGTTGCAGACTTGCCATTTACTTGCATTTTGAAAATACTGTTCCTTTCTGATTCGGATTTTTCTGCAATTCACTGAACAGATATTTTGGACCGTGCGGGGAAGCTTTGACTTGTTTTGGATCTAAACCTACTGACAGATGACACATGAATTTGGCATTTGCAGTCTGTCTACGTGCGTTGTGATTTCGGGGCCAAGCCACTGGCTGGCCTTGGTCCTAACTATGTAGGTTTTTGGCTTGTGTGGATATTCTCGGGGTTCTGTGCTCAGTGTGCTGTGCAGGAGAGTGAAAGACAGGGATTGAAACAATAGATACGAGAATTTCTGCTCCTCAATTCTCGTGCAAACAGGGACCTGCTGCGGAGGGAATAATGCATCTGAAATCTGTTGAACAAAGGCCTGCGCTCTGTGCGTTCCTGAAATAATAATCAGATAAATGAACGGAGGTGTGCATTGTGTGAATTGTGATGAGGCTCTAATGCAGATTTGGTGGTTTTCTGATTTTGAAGCTGCCTTTCGCACCATTTTAATTTCCCCTGTCAACGTTGCCATGAAATGGCCTCCCCACATAATAACTTAAATTTAACCCCTGGATACATAAGATTGTTCTTGGGGGAGCCATCATCCACCGGTGCCTTTAATACAATATGAAATGCGCTAGTTAGCTGTAGAACTGTGCAGTTGAGTTTCTTAATAACATTTGAATTACGTTTGTGGTGCATCACCCCCTGCCATATGTTGTGCTTGGGTCCTCGTACTAGAGCGAAGCCTTCAAAATCAGTCTCGTCAGTGCAACTGATTGCTTGTGTAAAAATCCCTTTCAATTCCTGTGGGGTTTTTTCGGACAGCGCAGGTCTTGCCAGAAAGGATTTGTGCAAGATGTTTTTAGCCACCACCACTTTGATTTGATATAAATGTTGAGCTGGTCAAAAGAAAAGAAAAGGAAGGGGGGATAAAGCAGGAGTGGTGCTACGCAATAACTGTTTTCCAGGGAACAGAACTGAGAATTGGCGAGTGGGTGATATATCGCAGAGCCACACGGAGATTAATCAGGATCCCAGCTGGAGGCGTAGCCATGCTTTGACCCTGTGAAACGACTGTGTCCTCTGCCTCGTCGTCAGGGAGCTCTGGAGATCAGAGGGGAAGTCGTTTTTTTCTTTGGCTCCTCCGAAACTATACTGTGGATCTAATTAGCCGTGTTCCAATAACATTCACACCGCAAGCCCCAGAGACCGGCGGGGACACTGTGCACATCCTAATCTGATATCTGCACTGTAATCAGGAGACAATCTTAATGGCCTGTGTCAAATGCCAAATGCTCAACCCGCGCCATTAATTTGCCCAAGTCAGTAAAAGAAAAATGACGTCCATTATGGTAATGATTACATTTGGCCTGCAATGATGCAATAGAGTGAAGTCTTCGAAAAGCAGTTTCATTGCTGTGGATCCATAGCTGATACGGCTCGTTCTTTGGGTTGGATCGTTTTTTCGTCGGTGGCGTGCTGGTGGGTCTGAAATATAGACAGTCCGCTACTGGGAAATGTGTCTCTTCACCGAAACTCAAGACTGGTTGATGGTATTTATGAGGGACTGAATAATGCATGTGCATTGATAACATCTCATATCTCTCATGTCCTGTGGCCAATGACTGTGGAGGCAGAGTCGGCTTTAGAGTTGGTCATTTTTGGATTAGAAAAGCCTGTCTCCTGTAACCTGTGCCGCAGGGGAAAAGATGTCCACTACATTACATTTCTAAGAAATTAAGAGAAAGTCAAAAGAGCAGCTCTCTGAATTGAGTGTGTTTAACAGAAGGGCATTTGGGAAGCACGGTATATTCCCTGTAGGCTCTGCTCTCACAGACATGTGATGCAGATTCCAAAACTTGTGCACGTTGTTATGCAGTGGAAGAGACGCATATAAACATTTATTCACAGGCACATTGGTTAACCTCCCTCACAGTCCTGGGAAAGAATAATTATTATTTTGGGGTATTTTGATGGTAACAATTAAAATACCACGAGTGTTGTTTTGTTTTTTTTACATTTACTGTCAACCATATACAGTGCAATGACTTTACATTATAGCTTGCATGTGTGATAGAGCACCAGGAAAGAGTAGGGATGCTTTTACCTCTGCATTTGCTGGTTGTTGCATATTATGCAGTGTGGAAAAGAAGTCGATATTTCTGGGTACATCATGCTGGCCATAAAGGTTGCTGTTCTCTATCCTCCTGGTATTATAGCTCAGTCTTGAATTCTTAATCAATTAAATTGAAAAGCCCTTACCTGCCGGTACGACACCATTTCTTTGCATTTATTGTGACACATTTGAATTAATACTGCAACAGTTACAAAATATGCTTCTGCTTCTCTTACACTTCTTTAGTAAAACTTCAGCTATATTATTGTTTAAAAGCCTAG
Source organism: Colistium nudipinnis (assembly GCA_016785305.1). Taxonomy (NCBI): domain Eukaryota; kingdom Metazoa; phylum Chordata; class Actinopteri; order Pleuronectiformes; family Rhombosoleidae; genus Colistium; species Colistium nudipinnis. Next base: position 681,603 of record JAFBJU010001301.1, read on the forward strand.
CACTGTTGAGATAATTGCTGTCTCTATTATTATTTTTTTTGTGTACATATTATTTCCATTGTCATTCGTTTTCTGTCAACAACTCTCATGCCTTTTTTTTCTTTCTCTCTTCCCAGACATGGAACTCGATGTGCAGGAGAGGTTGCAGCTGCTGCTGATAACGGCGTGTGTGGTGTGGGCGTGGCCTATAATGCTAAAATTGGAGGTGAGTGAATCCTATCTTTGGGGGTTTTTAATTTAGAACAGTGTGAGTGTTGAGTGAGATTGTTCAAAAATGATATTTACTTTATCTCATGAAGAAACAATATGCATAATATTATTCATATTCAAACTAAGTCACATAGAGGCAAATTAGTTTCCGACAGGATTCCTTTAATCTGAGACCTGAATCTGATTTATCTTGATTTTGCTGTGTCTCCATATTTTATTTAAGACCCAGTAAACCTTTTTTAAAGCCGATAATAAATGAGTTTAAATTCAATTCGTTTTTGTTTTTCTGGACCCCTGGCGCTGATCTTTCAATGACTGCTTTATTCTGTTGTTCAGAAGTGAAAGTTTACGGCGGAGCAGTGCTGCAGGAGCCTACGATGAACTGTCCTTGATCTTTTACCCCTGAGAAGAAAAAGCTTTTGATCATTTTCTGATCTGTCTCCGCCAGAGAGGGGAAAAAATGGGTAGCGCATGGCTTCGTTAAGACGTTGGGTGCGTGTAAATAAATACACAATTCATCCAGAGAGTATTCAGATACCGTCACCTCTTGGTTATTTTGCACTTTTCTGCTCCAACTTTCCCCTGACCAATATACGCTCAGTAACCGATAATGATGAACAATCACTGTAGCACTCCTATCGATCGAGGCTCCTTGAGAGACTTACGCCTGCTCTTTGTTAAAGCAGCTAAAGGACTCTCAGCCTCTCGTTGAAAGCGATATTGACCTGTTTGGCCTCAATTCCAAGTACCATGTGTGGAGGACACCAAACCAGGAGGCTCTCGGGATCTTCTTGATGAAACAAATTGTTGTGGCTTTCTCCAGATCTGTTCCCTTTTACCCTGTGCTGCCGCTGAGCTCTGCAGGCAGTCGCTTTGACCTTCTCAGCCCCGTGACCTTCTATATTGACCGCTGTGGAACTTCCGAAGCAAGTGTGGGCACGAAACATAAATAATAAAATTAAGTTGAATAGTTCCTGAATATATTGTGTCTACTTCGGGTGAGGAAAAAAATGACTCGTCTCTAAGAAATTAAATTGTGACAAAAAATGAAATTGATCCATTAGATTAAAGAGGGGGAAAAAAAAGCCAGCGTATTAATTTTTGTAATGGTTTGTTGTGTCCTTAGTGCTGAAGGAAGAATCTGCATTTTGTAATAATATGAATGCCCCCAAAAAATGAACAGCCCAGTGGACAGTCATGGCCTCTGCTTGAAAAGCTGGTGTTCAGGCACAAATGACGTCTAAGGAGATGTTGATTTTTTTTCCACCTAAATGAATTTTTTTGGCACCGGATAAATTATTCCACAAGCGCTTTCAGTAAGTTTTGTCTCTAAACAATCTGTCACTGACACCGTGGCAGCCAACAAGACTCGGCGGAGCGCAGAGACGCCCCTCTCGCAGATGTTACTCATAACTCTCCTCCTTTGTATTCATTGCCGCTCACGGCACCGGCCCCGTTCTCACAAATGACTCCTCTGCGAATCTGCTCACGTCGGGGGGTCGGCGGATTGTTTGCAAACGGCTGTGATTTCCTCTCCAAATTCCTGTCCCAAACGTGTGCACCGCCCATTATGCTTTGAGGCCGTGCCTAACGTACGTGTATCCTCGCTGAGCGATGATTAGCGCTGCGCATCTAAACCCTGTAATTGACCCCACTTGGCTCGTCCACCTACTGTACCTGTACTTTCCTCCTCCCGTAGCTGCGTCTCTGCCTGCTGCGGCTGACTCTCTCGATTGATGGGGATTGTAACGACAGCGATCACCTTTACAGCACCGGCTGCACTACACAACCGTGACCACCACGCAAAAACCGGGCCTGCTGTTGCTTGTTTACCTGAGTCGAGGGCTTGTTTTTGTTCAGGCTCCTCGGTATTCCGACTTCCAGCGACGGTGAATCCACCCCTGCTGGCATGTGTTTGTGCCTGCAGGGCACTCGGGGATTATTGAAGTCTAATGAGGACGTCATCGGTCGCAGCGTTGCCTCTGTGGTGCGGGGTCCTGGCTCGCTAGTGGACCTGATTTGAGCGCGGCTCATTTCACGCCTCTCTACGGCCATTCGTTTTCAAAGGAGCGTTCCGGGGCCGCTCAGTTCAAAGGCTCAGGCGGGGATGCATTCGGGTATGATCAAAGGCGACATTTGGCGCGACCCTGTGGGCGGACACCAGCCTGCCGAAGGCTCCGCGTAAACGCTCGGCTCATTTATATCGGTTCGTTTGCGGGGACGCGAGCGTGTGTGTCCGGGCCCTCTAAAGTCTGTCAGATTTGTTCTAGTTCTTGTGGTCAGGCGGCAGCTTTTACTCGGTTTAACAACTGGCTGTTGGTGTTTTTAGGTGATCGTAGTGTCCTTCCGAGTCTCGTCTGTGATTGAAGCATTATGCAGAGACTTAAACTGTCTCCGAAGTCTTTTGTTTCTCCCCTTTACTCCTTTGTTGTTTTGTTTTTGTGGGGCTAAAGATAAAACAGGAATTTTCTGCACAACCGATTTCTTTTATTCTTTTCAATGACGAGCCTTCTCTTGACATCTTATCCTGTTTCGATACCTCCATACCTACTTCCATCTGAAGTAACTACTTCTAAAATGTATACACTCACTCTCTCTGTCATTCTTCTATTCCTCTTTCTCCGCTTTACTCGTCTCTGGTCGGCCGATCTAATCTGCGCCATTGCTTTTTCAGGAGTTCGTATGTTGGACGGCGAGGTGACGGACGTGGTGGAGGCCCATTCCCTAAGCCTCAATCCTCAGCACATCCACGTCTACAGTGCCAGCTGGGGCCCAGAGGATGATGGGAAGTCACTGGACGGTCCTGCCAAGATGGCCAAGGAGGCTTTTCTCCAGGGAATCACCAAGGTCAGTCCGAGCTTAAGTTTGGACTTTCAATCTGCTGAAATCTCTCCTGTTTTATTGAATCGGTATCAAGCCAGCATCAGCTCTTTGAAAGCGAATACTTAAACTGTGGGGAGATGCACCAACTCGCATTCTCCCTGAGAGTTACTGTAGATGAGATTAAAGCTGCGAAGATATCCTGGCTCTTTTTAGAGGTAACACAACCTGCGTAACAGCTCCTGTAAAGCTCGCTCATTTCGAAAAAAAAATTATGTCTTGCTTGTTTAATGCATACAAAAACAAACGAGTGGCAAGATATTGTGTATACTTTAAATTGCGTCGGACCATTTCTCTCCCCTTTTAATGTTGATTATCTGTTCCTTTCTCAAATACTAAAATAAGATAAGATCATCCTTTATTGTCCCACAGTGGGGAAACTTGCGGTGTTGCAGGAGCAGAGGTAAAAAAGTATAGAAAAATATAAAGACGCAGGTTCAGAACAAAGTAAACTAAGGCTGTGCAAGACCAAAATATATATATATATTAGATTACTGAAGATAAAATATATACAGTGACCTGTGTATATGCAGTGGAAAAAGGGCTGTATGTAATGAGTAATATAAGCAGTGTAATTTACATTGTGAAGAGAATAAATAAAGAAAAAAATACATTGTGCAGTTTGAATTACAGTTTGAATGGAATAGCTAATCATACGGAAAGTGAAATTCACAGTACAAAAATAATAAATGGAATTGAATACACACTGTGTGACAGGTTAACATAAATATGCAGTTTCAAGTTTTTTCCGCAATATGTCATACTATATCAAATAAAAGGATCGGTCGGAGGATATTACCCTCATTCCTAAATGTTATAGAGCTGGCCTTTGGTGAAAATGTATTCTATTTAAAAAGGTATTCAGACCCTGGCTGGAGTCAGTGCTCAGTTTTGTTAGGAGAAACATAAACTGATGTGGAAACATTTAGATTTAGACACACAACACCAGTGGTAGTTTATCAACTGTCCCCAGCCAGCGGATAATCAAATTGACAAATGAGCGCCTGTAAAATGTTTGTTTTTTTTTCAGTAAGCTTTCCAGGTGCCAAGCAAGCTGTTTACACTTGTTCCCAGCCTCTATGTTAAGCTCAGCTAACCAGCTGCTGGCTCACGCTTTATATTTAACTCACAGAAGAGTGGTCTCTACTTATATGCTTGTGTAACTTATTATACACGCAAATGTTTGGTTTTCATCATTATACAGTATTGGTGTGTTTTGAACATTATTGTAATGTTGTATTGTCATAATCTTATTGTATCAATATTTAATGGAGCATTATCTGCGTGAGATCTTCGGTGGAACAGACTCGGGGCGAATTGTAAACGACTCCCCGACCGATCCTTTAATTTGATATAGCGTGACATATAGCGGAGGGCTAGGATCTTCGTCATCATCTCGTGTGTCAGCATTGCTACATCAACGGACCTCAGCGGAATAGCTGTGCGGTAAACTTGAAACGAGGGGAAAATAGAAACGGGGATGCGGAAGTGCAGTTGGAATACAGTGGCCACAGTGATTGGCATTTAAACGTGTACAAAACCGCCAGTTTCTGGTGGACGGGAACGATACGTCGCATTATCCCTTATTATTATTCCTCCATCCATCAGCCTGGCTGACAGCAGCACAACGGGGCTTTTATGATTCAGCATGTGTTTCTCGCTGGCAGCCAGATAACCCTAAGCAATGGAGTGCTGTTGTCTGGCCTGTGTAACCCGCAGCAAATGCACTGTCAGCTCATAAATTGGGTCGGACGCTTTGGGAGTTTTTAGCTGCAGCTTCGAGACTTCAGCGCTCGTAGAGTACAGTTAAAGCGGCGCCGTGCGTCCCGTAGAGGCGCCTTTTTCAAGGCAAGGCTGACCACTGCTGGAGGTGGTGATGTGACGGCACCATGGGTGTAACAATTATGCATGGGTTCTGTTCACATCTCCAGGTTGGTTCCTTCCTTGCGTTTGGGTCGCTGTACCCAAATAATAAAAATAATAATAACACATTTTATTTGTGAGCGCTTTAGAGGGTACTCAGAGACACTTTGCATGAAATCGCGGCATGATAAATAAAATATCAAAACAGCATGTTATTTAAATACAAAATGATCCCACTCTAACTTTCTAACATTTACCACAGGTGTGATAACTCAATCCTGATGGGACCAAATTAGCCGATTGCAGTTACTAGACAAACTGAGCAATTTTCCCAAATTGGCCCAACTTTAAGGAGAACATTAATTGTGTGGTACTTGGTATTGTGTTCATTAAGAAATGAAAAACGATAGTTAAAAGTAATAAAAGTGTGTAATGCGTGGTAAGTAACAATAGTAATAATAGCTGCACCTGCAGCGGTGGGAGCAGGTTGAGGGTCTCGTAGTTGTATATCTCACGGACTGAAAACAGCAGGTCTTTTAAACTCAGATCTGTTTCTTTTTGTATCCGTGGATGAAAGCTGTGCGTCTCGTTTCCCGCCCCTTCGTAATTTCTTTCTTGCTATCAACTGTGTCGTTATTTCTGCCCCGTATGTGGCAGAGGGGCCTCGACTGTCTTTTAGCGCTGTCTTTTACCGCACATTTCTTGCTTTCGTGTTGTGAGTTCTTTAAACTGAATATATTATCCGCCCGCCTTGGATCAAATCTTGTTGAGTTGCGACTAAATCACGACCGACGGTATTATTGTTTTTTTTGTAACGTCTCGAGAAACTCAGAAAGCGTCTCCCTGAAAACTAGATCAAAGGGCGGTGAGATAATGACATCTAACAAAAAGAGAAAAAAAGATTCTGTATAAACCGCATTATATTTTCGGCCAGCACGACTCACAGCTGTCTGTCTCCAGCACAGCCATGGAGGGCGTCGGCAGCCGCTGGTCGGCGGACCAGAAAGGTCAGCAGTGCAGGGGGCAGACTGACCCATGCCTTAAAAATAAGCTCTTAAACTTAAAAATCGATAGTGAAGGTCAGAGGAAACAAGTGGCAGGAGGCCAATGCTGTGAAGATGTGCTAAGCTTTTCTATTACTCACCAGCACCATGGCAACCGTCTTCTACTGCAACCCGAACACTGCCCATGGATTGTTATTCTTTTTTTTTTTTGTAGCTTTGTTCCAGCCAATAAAGAATTACTATCGTCGAATCAACTGGCGCCAAATGCACGAAAGGAGGATTTGTGCGTGTTTGAATGAGACAAAGAAAAAAATCCACATCGGAAAAAATTGAAAAAAGACAAATCGAATGTCGGCGGCGTTTCCCGGAGGTGACAAATGACACGCTTTGTTACCTTACTAAAAATGTTCAGCGCAATTTTATGGAGTCATAAACCTGCCCAAGAGTTTGTGTCTCCTGTTGACAGAGCGGGACCCAACCGGTCCTAAATGTACACGCAATGCATTTGGTGTATTTTAGGAGCATCCAGTGAGAGCAGCCAGACCCGTCACTTTGTCGTTTATCAGGCCCCCTAAAATTATATTCAGCCGGGGTAGATTTTCTATTTAAATGTCTTCTATTTGTTATCTGATGTTCAGCTACTATAATTTGCCTGTCGTTATGATGTATTAATAAGAGTTCTGCCTGCAGCGGCTCAGCAGTTCTGGAGGAAAGCACCTAAACGAGAAGGCGTTTAAAGTGCGAGGCCTTTGTCGAAGGCAATTTTTCACACCTCGCCCCGTTCTTGTTAGCGTTCCTCCCTCCCTCCCTCCCTCCCTCCTCCTCGCTCCGACCATATGTTCATGACAACCATTCATGCAGTGCGTGTGCGTGTCTGTACGGCAGGGACGCGGCGGACTGGGCTCCATCTTCGTGTGGGCCTCCGGGAACGGGGGACGGGAGCAGGACAACTGCAACTGTGACGGCTACACCAACAGCATTTACACCCTGTCCATCAGCAGCACCACGCAGTCTGGCAGCGTGCCGTGGTACAGCGAGCCCTGCTCCTCCACCCTCGCGTCCACCTTCAGCTCCGGAAACCCCGGGGAGAAGCAAATAGTGAGTGCACACGCACACATGCTTTGAACATATCTTATCTTGCAGGGATTTCTTGTTGCTCTTGTCTGAATTTGCGAAAATAGTAAACAAACCCCCACGCACTGTCTAACCTGCAATATACAGTATTAAAAAAAAAAATCCAGTGCGAGCCTCTGATCCGACAAATCGGTTCGAGACAAAGAGAAGCCATCTTAAATAGGAGTGCCTCTAAACCGTTCCTAATCCCATTGCCCCACTCGCAACAGAGAGGCATATAAATAACAACTCATTACTTTTCTATACCAATCATCCATCGCGCGCCACTAAAAAAACATTTCATAGTCACTAAATTCTGACATTAAATGGTTAAGTGGTTATAAAGTGAATGCAAAATACCCGAAAGGCTTCATTCAACTTCATTTCGGTTAAGATAAATTCACGATATCCCTCGGATGACACATGTGCGACGAGTCTTTAGGGTTAAGATGTTCATAAAGTATACCACGTGTACACAAAACCATGTTACGTAACCGACAAATGTTCCTTCATGTTCTCGCCCCTCTGCGTTCAGCAGTCGGCTAGAAACTGATGCTGGGGGATTCTGGTAGATCCAAAAAGGACCTCGTCCACGTGCACATGCGCGCAAACCAAAATGGTGTCTCTCTCAAATCAAAAATGGCTATCCCGCTGTCAGAATCACACAGCGACTGATGTGTGACATGTGGTGAGCGACCATGGAATGTGACGCTGCATGTCAGCTGAGTAAAGACTGGCCTCAGGGACAGAGTATAACCTTAAACGGCCGCCAATCTGCCGTCCCCTGCGAAATACACCAGGAGCATGCTGCGGGCGGCCGGCGGCGGCTTTGTAATGTTGCTTCCCCGCGCGGAGGCGGACGTCTGTGTGCAGGCCGCCAAATCCCGAGCAGAGCGGGCCCCTTCAAAACAAATCCCACGTGGACTAATGAGCTGCTCGTTCGGTGGACAGATACGTCACCTTTGACCTTTAAAGATCACACAGTTTTGCCAACAAGAGACGTGGGGCGCTCGCTCAAACCTGGTATTAACACTCGTGTTAAAGACGTGGCTGTTGTCCATGTGTTTGTGTTGTGTCGGAGTGCGTGCGTGTCCTAGAGTCTGCATGAGGGAAAGAGTGTGGCGGTGAGAGGCCGAGCGAACGGATACATAATGCGCCGGAACATTTTGGTTGAAATGTTCCATAAAAACTGAGGAACACAGGGCAGCATGTTATTTTCACCACCAGCCTCAATATCGAAATCAAATAAAGGTGCTGCCAACTTTCCATAGGCAGATAGATGAATTGTTCCAGCGCTCACTCAGTGCAAACCAGGGATGAAGCACCTGCCCCATGTTTGTTTACGCCTCTGACGTGTAGACGTGCGATTAATGGCCGTCGGGCCAAAAGTTAAAAAGCAAGAATCCCTCCCTGCCCTTCCCTTGCCGTGTGGCCTCTTTGTCATGTCTGACGTGTCCTTTTTGTGACCCAGGCGCCGCAGGCCTCATTACCTCTCTTCCTCTGCCAGGGAGCGGAGGTTAACCCTCCCACGCCCTCGCTGTCTCGCCACCGCCCGACCACGCTGGCCTGATTCACTTTCCCGGCTCCGACCTTTTGGCAGTGGTCCACGTGCCGGAGTCCAAACCTACGGGCTCCCTCTGTCCTCCTCCTGTCCATATCTGATCGCTGCAGGCAGAGCTCCCATTGTCTCCAGCCCTCCCCCGGCTCCCCCTCGCTCACACTCGGCCTCCCTCCCTCCCGAAACCCGGTGTGTCACGTTAACCGTTTTCTCCCTTCTCATATCTGTGCGCTTTCTCTCCTTTTCTCCCGTCTCCCAGGTGACCACGGACCTCCGGCAAAAGTGCACGGACTCTCACACGGGGACGTCTGCCTCGGCCCCGCTGGCCGCCGGCATCATCGCTCTGGCTCTGGAGGCAAAGTGAGCACTGTGGCCATTTTCGTAACGACCGCACTTTTGCGTCTCTAAACGTATCACGGTATCACAAGGCACGCTACCGCGCTGGTTGAAAATAAATGGCTGCACTCGACTCCGCACGCCCCTTGGTTCCCAAGCAACACCCACGTCAAGTGTGATGTTGATTGGATGAGCGGTTGTCAATTGAGGGCCAAACGGAAAAAGAGAGATTTCGGACTCTTTTTTTTTTTCTAATTTGTTATGCTCCATTTTTCTAATTTATTATGCTCCACTGTGTGCTTGTGGGAGGTGTGTGTGTGTGTGTGTGTTGTTTGTGTGTGTGTGTGTGTGTGTGGACTCGCATCTGGCGCTGGCATAAATCCTTGTCCAGAAATATTCTCCTCCGCAAATGAAGGCCAATCAGCAGCTGCAGCCCACATAGAGGTAAGCGCAGACATCCGAATATCCGAAGGGCCTGTAATAATCAAACTCAGCTCCGCATTGTCTCTCGTTGTCGGGCCCCAGGTGTCAGAATCCAAGTTTCCATCACGGTGGCACAATAGGTCTAATCTAGTGTTTGTTGAGTCCTCTGCTGTGCACCATTGTCCTCATTCCCAGTGTCGGGTCGCAGCCCTGGTTTCACTTCCACTACATCTCCACTTTATCTCGACACTGTCGCCTCTGATATTGTCAGAGAAGGGCAGTGACTGACAGAGCCGGGGTTCACACGTGTAGTAGTCTGTCTGTCACTTACCACGCCAACACCCAAAACGCACACAATCGTGCCCGCGCACGCACGCACGCACACTCGCACCTTTTGACATCCTGTGGTAATGAGGCGGCGCCTGCCTGATCAAACTGGGACCACACTGGAATTCACAGAGATGGAATCATTTAATAGGCAGAGTGTTCTGTGTGAGTGTTTTATTCGCTCCTGGCTGCGGTGACATTGACAGATTTTATATATATATTTATTATTTATTTCCCCTCTCTCGTAGGGGAGTGGGGTGGGCGGGGGAGTGAGGTGAGGTGAGAATGCTGATGCAGAGCGGCGGGAGGTGACGTGCCGTGGTGCAATTCTCTCTTTCTATTTCTGGCGACTGTGGCGTCGTGGCACTCGGTGAGCAGCGTGATTCACGGTTTGATTATCCTGACCCGCGGAGCAGATTTTATTCCTCCTCCCCCCCCGTCTTTGTCGCTGTTCGGACAAATGCTTTTTGGAGGAAAATTTTTTTTATAGTGTCTCCTTTTTTAACTGTCTTTTTTCTAATGTGCAGAAGGTGAACCCCTAATCCCTAATCCCAGAGCTCATTAGTAACCGGAATTACCGAGAAGTGTAGACTCGGTCCTCTGTGGTCGCGTATCTCCTACTTTACTGTCCTTTCAACACAATAGTTTAGTGTATCTTTAATATTGGTGTTTTTACACCAGTGTGAGCCCATATCTTAGTTATGGTTGACTGACACATCCCTCCCGGCCTCCTCTACATCTCAGTGGAATATTAGAGAAAAATGACGATTGTCCTTTATTCTGTGTGCTCTGCGGGCTCGTGTTTCAGGTGTGTCGACAGACTCCTGACCTTCTCTAAATCTCACAACATTTCCTCTGCCGCATTATGGATGTCATGGAAACCTTACTTTATCACAGTGCGAGCTATATATAGAAAGTATCTGTCGAGGTTCCCGTTCATCCAGCTCATGAGTGGGAGTGTTCCGTTTAGACAGCTGGTCTAGTTTAAGATGATGGGCATGAGAGTGATCTCTTCAGCTGTTAGGTGACAGAAAGTCCAATATGATTACTCTGTTCTCCTTCCTGTGTGTGTGTGTGTGTGTGTGTGTGTGTATAGCATGAATCTCACCTGGAGGGACATGCAGCACCTGGTGGTGAGAACGTCCCAGCCCGGACACCTCAGCGCCGTGGACTGGAAGACCAACGGAGTGGGACGCAGAGGTCTGATGATGGAGCCGTAGTTTCGGCGTGAAACATTTGATTTATGCTAGATTTTCTATTTCTCTCCGTGTGACGTGCCCTCTGCCTCTCCGTGTTGCTTCTTCAGTGAGCCATTCGTATGGTTACGGGCTCCTGGACGCCGGCGCCATGGTGGCTCTGGCACAGAACTGGACCACAGTGGGGCCGCAGCACCAGTGTGTTCACGCCATGCTTGCCGAGCCGAGGTCAGAGGCGCACGTGTGTCTTAAGGGTGTGAACTGCAGGGGGTTTGGGTCTCATTATGAGCGCGGCCTGGTGGACGTGTCCCCCTCGGGCCCCCCGGGGTGGGACGCCGCCGCGTCCACTCCTGCAGCCGCCCGTTAACTTCTGTGCCCTCCGCTTGTCAAACCTGCAGCGACATCGGAAACAAGCTGGTGTTCAGCAGGAGGGTGGACGCCTGCTGGGGACGGGCGGACTACGTCAGCTCCGTGGAACACGTTCAGGCTCGCCTCACTCTCTCCCACAGCCAGAGAGGCAAATTGGCCATTCATCTCATCAGCCCACTGGGCACGCGCTCCACCCTGCTGTTCCCCAGGTACACGGTAAAGCGCAGCACTGTACGCGCACTCGGAGCCAAGCACAGATATCATTCGCTCCGTGTCTCGCGCGCGCACACACACACACACACACACACTGTGAAACTCAATTTTCCCCCCCAAATAGGTGCTTTCGGGGGGAAAATAACACTCCCTCTAGATTGGAACACGCAAAAAACAACACAAACGTGTCCGTCGCCCCTTTTTTCTTTCAGGCCCAACGACTTCTCCTCGGAGGGATTCGACGACTGGGCCTTCATGAGCACACACTCGTGGGGCGAGCAGCCTCAAGGGGAGTGGACCCTGGAAATTGAAAACATGGCGGCTAATGGACGCGACTACGGTAACCCCGCTCAGCCATCGCTCGGCGTGCTCGCCGTGCTCCTTTGAGTGCTCCTGAGTAAATTAGCCCCTCGTCCCCCGAGCTTCTGTTGCGACAAACAAACTCAAGTCGCTGCAGGCCAGACACGGAATTCCTCCGTACCCGTTGATTAAGAATACTTCAATCTCACGAGAACAGGCGGCCTCCTTTTTGTTTCATGGCAAACAGTGGCTTGCTGTCACGTAGAGTTCGTTCATTAAGTCCTAGAGCTGTCCTGTGGCTTTGTTTACACAGAGCAGCGGGGGAAATAAAACAGAGGAACACATCTCTTCCTCCGCCGAGCTGATTGTGTGTCTGCTACGCTCATATCGCTTCCTTTCCTTTCTCAGATATTCCCAGCCACTTCACCCTATGACCTCGGTATGACAACTTTAAGTGGTCCTCTCTCCCTCCCTCTTTCCTCGTCCTTCAGGTGTGTTGAGGCAGTTCACCCTCATCCTGTGGGGAACCGGGCCCAGCGTCGTCAACCCCCTGTCCTCCGATTTTCCTCGGCCGTCCAACAACAGCTGCAAGACCTTCGACGCCCAGCAGATCTGCATCGGTGAGAGCCTCGAGTCGCACGCCCACGCACGACACGTCCTACAGGAGCCACTCAAAGTGGAACGGGCTCATTTGGATCTGTGCGAGTGCTCGGTCATTGTCGCTGCGTTTGTTACGTAGACGCTGTGAATGCAGGTCTCCCGCTGACAAGCCTCTCCTGCGTGCGCTAAGCATATGCACGTCGCCAAAGGGCGTGTTTGCACCAGTCCGAGTGTGGAACGTACGGAGGAGCTGCAGGAGAGATTTGAACCTGAGGAGGAGGACTTCCCGAATGTTCAGACACTTTGTTCCCACGTTTTAAACAGTCATCACTTTTTTAATGGCTTTTTAAAAATGAAGTTGGTTATTGAAAAGGTCTTTGGAGAGAGTTATTGCATCGAAAAGGGACAAAATGTAAAAGTTTCCATTTCTCCTCTTCATCTCTTGTGGCCTTGTCAACACATCAAGTTTTGCAGGCATACAATTCAATGCCGTTTTTTTAACAAATTATTGAATGGTCCTTTAATAGAAGATTCTTTTGAAATTCACAACTGCCATTTAATTTTTTCCTATTTATTTATTTTATGTATTACAAAATGTTATTGTTATCCATTTGTTTGTTACTACTGACGCCATATTCTATAAGACGAGGTCTGGCAACCATATCTAAATTATACATTATATATTATACATACGACATAATATTACACATTGTGACCATGTGTGATTTCTGAAGCCCTCTGTGGCGCTTTCACCTCCCTCTCTCCATCCAGAGTGCAGCCCCGGCTTCTCCCTCTTCCTGCAGGGCTGCGTGAAGTTGTGTCCGCCGGGCTTCACCTCCGGGCCGCAGCTGCTCAACCTCTCCCTGGAGAACTGGGTGGACCTGTCCTCCATCCAGGCCTGTCTGCCCTGCAACCCCACCTGCCTCACCTGCTCCGGTCCCGGACCGTCAGACTGCCTGTCCTGCCCTTCCCACAGCCACCTGCTCCTCACCTCCTGCCTGCACCAGAACCAGGTGCAGCGCAAATCCCCTCCGGCCGGGGGTCCCCCGGGGGAGGGAGCGCAGCCGGGCGTGAGCCCGGCCGGGCTGGACAGCGACGGACAACGCGGCGAGGAGCCGCCCGGCCTCGGCCTCGCCCCGTCCAATCGGCTGCCCGCCGTGGTGGCCGTGCTCTGCTGTGCCTTCATCCTGGCTGCTTTCTTCGGGGTCTTCCTCCTGCTGCAGATGCGCTCCGGTGGCGCTTCTCTGGGCTGGAGGACCAGACTGCCCTCCGTGTTCTCACAGACCAGGGGCATGCGGGTGGGTTTCAGCTTCGGCTTCGGCCGGGGACAGGAGAGGAAGACGCGGATATGCTACAAGGGGATCCCCACTGTGTGGGGGGACGAGGACATGATCGCCTACCAGTCTGAATCAGACAGCGAGGAGGTGGACGCTCACGGCGAGAGGACGGCGTTCATCAAGACGCAGAGCTCCATCTAACTGAACCCGACCTGCGCGACCCGACCTTCAGCATTCTGACCTCACCGTACGGAGGGTGGCACAGGCAAAAAACAATGCATTCTGACAGTCAACCACTGGTCTTTCATCTATTTATTTACATTTCCTAATTTATCTTATGTAATTGAGGTTTTGACTACAGATCTATTTATTTTGCGTTGTTCTCCTCATCACAAATTGAAAGTGTCGTTCAAGGACTTCGCTTCCTTTTAATTTACAATGTACCATGTTTTGTCCAGTTTATTAAAGCGGTTTGGTACGCCACCACTGCTTCAAGCCGGGCTCTTGCAGAAGAAGAATGGATAAAGTGTCAAAGCAGCAGGGGACGAGATATCCCAAGATGTCCCGAGACGTTCGCGATGTCCTGAGATATCCTGCTCGCAGTTACAGGTGAATCCCTGAAAACGCAGAACCTTCCATTTCTCTAATGCAGCTTCAGTAGCATCTTTCGCTAGATTTCTTGGAAACTCTGTGCCCTAAACTCCAAAGTGTCTCCTCCATGCCACGGTCGTAACCCCGATGACATCCTAAATTGCCTCACCCACTGTGACGTGCAGAAAATACACCGGAGTAGTAGTGGGTGGATTGGCCACCCTTGGTTAAATATGCATCCGATTTGTCCCGATCACAAACACGAGGCCTGTCAGAGCTCTAATGCACTGGCATGTCCTCAGACTGTGGGCCGGAGGTCGTGAACTTTACGACCCGTTCATTATCGGTGACAAAACAAAGCGGAGGATTTACGTTGCGCACAGGGACGGCGTAATAAAACATCCCGCAGGCCGTTTGTTTAGCAGGAAACCGCGGAGGATGCACCGGTTTTCAATCAAGTGGGATCTGCCGCTGAAGCACAGTCATATCAGATGTAAAAAGAAATACCGAGTTACGGCAGAGCAAACAGTTTTTGAGGGAAATTGGAAAAAAAACACTCGGTCGACCTTTACGACGTTCTTCTTCCTGGGTTGCTGTTGATAAGAAATACAATTATTTTCCCTGTAGAGCGTATATTGATTTTGGGCCCAGAACAACGTCATCGGGGTTCAATTGTGGATTTTTGTTTCCCCCCCCCCCCCCCCCCGTCAATAGTGAGCCACACAAGTATATGCTTTATTTCTCATATGCAAGAGCGTGCAGCTTCCAAAACAAAAGCTAAGTCAAAAAGGCCACGATGGTTGCAGCGATCAGAAAAAAAGGTATTTAAGAGATCTTGTATTGCATTTTCTATGTTTGTTTTGTATCCTTTTTTATTTAACTGACACTGGGTGTTGTTGATATTGTGGAGATATGTTTCGAGCTGGAATAAAAATGACTTTGGCTGTTGGGCCTTTGTGCCGTGCGTGTCTCTACTGCCAGACTTCGGGAGTTTGAAGGTTTCATGAATCTTAAATTCGGCCCCCTGACACATACGCCACGCGGGAGAGAGCAGATGGTTCATAACTTCTTCATGGCCATATGTCGCCGTCGCAAGCGTGATTTTTTCCCTCATCCTGGGTGCCGGGCTACAGCGGGGTGCTAGCGGCCAGTTGCCAACGAGCCTTCGAGAAACACATTTTCACAGGCTTCAATACGGCGGCCCTTTTAAAAGTTGAAATTGCCGAAACATCAGCAGCCTTCCCGCCAACAGAGGCTGCAAACTGGGTTCACGTGCCAGGTTGCCTTTATTCCGTGGCTCATAATTAGATGTGCCTTTATCTTCCTGCTCCTTTGCATTATAAATAGAGTCAAGTGAGCATGTGAATCGGTTCATGCAAATGAGGGTGGGTGAGTGAGTTCGAAGCCTTTTATCCATTCGTTCCCATCATCGCACGTTTCTGTGAGCTGCGTATTGCTTTTCATGTAATCTATTTCCCCCCCCCCCACACGCATTAATTAACCACAGTGTACTTTACAGCGCCGCTGACTAACCAGGCTCTGCAACGAGACACGTTTCAGATGATTCAAAGCGGCACCAACAAATGAGCTCCCCCATGGACGGGGCTTCACATTTACATTTACATCCCTTCGGCCGCCGAGGTTCCAGCCTGCAGATGCTGGAGCAGGTCAGGCTGGATCTGAAGCGGGAGGAGGAAAGCAGCCCCAGTCAGTTCTCACCGCCCCCGGATCCCAGTGGATGCGGAGGCACCCAGCTGGCACCGGCAGAGTCCGGAGTTAAACTACAGAGGCTGAGTGTCCCCAGGGTGCCTTCACAGGCAGCGCCCCCCCTCTCCCCTCCTCACATGCAGTACAGTACAGTAAAGTGATCCCTCCTGGGCCTCCAGCACCATCCCTCTTTATTTTTGACCCCCCTCCACCTCTTGTGTCTTGCCAATTCTTTTTTCACCTGTTCCTTTCATGCCCCTGCCCCATCGCTGTCAGCCGTCACTTTCAACAACAACTTCACCTCACGGGTGGCTGGAGACCTGCCGCCGCCGCCGTTAACGACGTGTGATGTAAAAAAAAAAACCTGCACAGGTTCACTTGCCACCGACTCCACTCTGCAGGTGGGAGAGCACTGACCGGCGAAGCGTTGGACAGTCTTTGAAGGCCTGCTGTCTCCCAGCACTCACAGGTGACTGACCGCGTCCTGTCTCGGCTGCCGATTCAATGCTGCCCCCTACTGGCACAGAGGCAGTCAGGTCTATTGAATGGTTCGATTTTTATTTGACCCAGACCCACACAACCCCCCTCACAGGTTCACTTCTGTAGTTCCACTGCAGCTTAAATCCATCACCAATGAACATATACAGAAGAGAATTGCCTTCATATATTACCTCTGAACAAAGGAAAAACAGCGCTACAACAGAGATCACATTTTCAAGAAAGACAAACAAAGAAAAAAGACATTTACACAGAGACGTTGAGAATGAGAAGGTTACGAGACGATGGGAGAAAGTGCGAATTGTGTTGCAGCGGAGTCTGGTCGGACCGACAACAGGCCAGACGGGGAGAGAGCAACAAAGCTGCAGACCTCCAGTGGGGGAAAAAATGAAGACGAATGGCTAAAGCGATGACACGGTGGGGCAGGATGCAGTACAAATTGTGACACAGGTGGGCTGAGGGAAAAGAAGGAAAAAAAAAGAGGCTCAGTTAAAGGTGGAGACCATTTCACGTGAAAGTTGCCTGAGCCGAGAGCCTGGCGACAGTCTCGGAATGAGAAGCACTGTGGAGCCTGAAATGAGCCAATTAAACATAACTGCAGCTCATTTTTGAAGAAAGGTATTTTCTCTCTTCTGTCTTAAAGTCACCTGTGTATCATTTACTCCAACGTAGATTTTCCTTTTAAAGGCTCAGTTCACCAAAATTCCAACAAAACTTGAATTTGATGTCACATGCTCATGCAGACAATTTGGGTGAAATCCATCGCTGGCATTTGAACGTTGAAAAATATGCATCAAAGAAAATAATTGAACTGAAACTGTTTTTTGTGGCTACTTTCAGGGTTTACGGCAGTTGGCATCCTTCGAGTTCCATAACCTCTACCATCTGCTTTTACTCCTTCATGTCCTGTCTTGTTCTCCATCCATTCCATTACCTTAAAACATCCCATATGTGTTCCAGGTTAGTACACAAATCTTTACAGTATACAAACGAGTAACAAAATCCGGAGAGAAATGTGATCATTAAGACGTATTCGGATGAAAATTCAATCCAAAACAATCCTTCGATAAATTCACCCATTGCCATGGATCACTTAAGCAATAACGCCAAATCGTATCCATCGTCAATTTGCTACATTCCTGGTAAAAATGTGTACAGTTCACCATTCCCTAAAATCCTAAACTGTCTGTATGAGCAAGTAACCCTTTTTTTAATCCATTCAGATTGGTTGACCTGTCCCTTTACTTTAGAAGAACGTCTCTTCGTTGTTGCGCTGACATGACACAGCTTGACACACGCATACACACACACCCCCAAATTGACACCCAACAGTCCTATTAGTGGTCCCTGACAGTGTACCAACACCCCCCCCCCCAAAAAAAAAACAATATTCCCATACTTTATATATATATGAGGTATATATATGTGTATATATATATGTGTGTGTGTGTATATATATATATATATATATATATGTATGTATATATATATGTGTGTATGTGTATATATACACACACACACACACACACACATGCACAACTATAAAGCAGAGGAGGCAGGAGAGTAGTGGTGGGCGGAGTATATATATGAGGTATAGTACAGGAAAAGAAGAGAGGAAAAGAAGGTCTCCGAAAAAATCTACAGTGGACTGAAGTTAAACAGGGTGTCCGATATGATTAATGATCACATTGTTATCGTGCAGTGAGCGGAACTCGAGGCCTCGGACGCGCAGTGGCTGTGGAGAGACCACACATTCGCTTTTTTTTTGCATTCGAATAGGTCAAAAAAGAAAAGTCTAACTGCAGTGGACATTAGATCGATACGTACAGAAACAAACCACTGTGATGTGCGATTTTTTTTCTGCGTACATTAAAAAAAGAAATTATAAACCTATTCACCAAATAAAGCTTTTTAAATTGCACTCTGAAGTGGCTTAAGTCCCCCCCGGGCATTTGGGATATTTACATTCAGTAGTTCAGTCTTGGATGGAGCAAAGATAGAAAAAGAATGCGAGTTCGTAGACAGCGGAACCACGTGCGGAGATGATTCTGCCAAGTATCGGTCTCGTTTTAGCACAGCTGTGGGTTCAGCCAAGCTTCGCTGCTCCTGCTTGGCGACCACAGCAACAGTAACAGCTATGGCCTGCCCCCTGCTGTGTAGTCAGTCCTGTTACAGTGGACCCTTCCCTCACCCAGCTGTAATGTTTGTGGTTCTGCTTGTCGAAACAGAGAGCTCCAGACCCAATCTGCGGCCCGACGTGGGCTCTTTATTGTCTTGTCGGGTCCGGCGGGCTCTTAGCGGAGTTTGAGCTTGAAGGCCGAGATCTCCATGGGATCCAGACTGACAGTGGAGTCGTTGGCCAGAGGCGTGCCGGGGTGCATCAGGGTCAGGGACGTGGGCTGGAGCAGCTGCAGGTCCAGGTTCCTGAACAGTCCGGATACATTCAGCTGCAGAGGGAGAGACGGCCAAGAAGTTTAGAGGAGTAATAGTAGTCGTAAAATATATATATATATCACAAAAATGCTTCTCCCCTACACTGGTAAATGTAACTATTTTAACACGCTTCTGTCGGAGCTTTGGCAACCAAAAAGTAATTTAAGTATCAACAGTAAAATAAAATGGCCCCTGTGAGTGTCATTAAGTGAGATTATTAAATTACCATGAAAATATTAGCCTGCGTACAATTATTATTATAGGTCCATTTAAGTTCAAGTTTAAGATCTACTGTAATTTTGTAACTGATGGAGGGGGAACTCATTTTGATTGATGATGACACCAGAGCAATGTCTACAATCTTCATAAGTTTAGTTGTTTGAGTAAATTGTGTGTGCGTCTCCACTCTGACCTCTCCTTGAGTGGTGGTGCAGTTGAACCCCAAGTTCTGAGCCTCAAGGCCACAGTCCAGCGCCAGACGGTGAACAATCAAGGCTGTATATGGAGATGGGGCGTGGGGGTCCTGCTGCTCGCGCACATACATAAACATGTTGGTTACAAAGTCAAAAGATAAAACTATGTTTATGTGTGTGTGTGTGTGTGTATGTGTGTGTGCCGTCACCTGGGTCTGGATGCTGCGCAGGTTCAGCAGGTGGAAGTCGCAGGGAAGGATGGACTTGAGAGGGGCGAAGGTTTGCAGCGGAGGGATGCCGCGTCTTTTGGGCAGGACGGGCAGCGCCAACACCTCGTGGTTCAGGATGGCGTTGGTCATGTGACTGAGGACCGACGGGAAGCTCGTTGTGGCACTGTCCATCATCTGACACAGGTCGGGGTTAAAAGCACGGTGGGTTAGTGACATTGTCGACAAAGACTTCAATTGTTCTACAGCTCGTTGCTCGCTTTATCTCACTATAGCATGAGGAATAGGCTCTAGTTATTTAGTCAGCGTGGGAGTTTTGTCTATTCTAGTCCAGACAAGGTACTAATCAATCTATAGTGGGTCTGTCACAGCAAAAGCACTAGGACGTCAAATTCCAGATTAAGGCTATTTCCAAAAATGAAGTTAGATGTTTGTGGCAGGCCAGAGCAACTTCATCAGCAGTTTAATCAGAGCCGGGGTAATAAAACGGCAACCGATGCTTCCCCTTTCTAAGCCAATGTCTATTCATTAACTTGATAAATGACATCATTTGTTTCTCTCAAGGCTGCCGTCTTAAGATGGAGCACTTTTGCCAAAGCCACGAGGTGGAGGGAAGCGGGGAAAAAAATAAACTAAAATAGGAAATGGAAGAACGGCACAGGCTATGACGCTGGCTAACGAGCATCCTCACGTTGCCGAGGCAGCATTACCTCTTGAACTCCGTCGGTCAAGAATTTGGAGAGAAAATAACTAAACAAGGATGACAGTCTGGCAAAGAAGCCATCGTTCTGAGGGTAATGAAGTGGGGGGAGAGAATGAAAACAAAATTAGAGAGTGGAGAGGATGGAGGCAGATGGTGTGGTAATGACTACCCAGAGAAACAGAAAAAGGTGTTTAAAGAAACGCAGAATGAAGGACGGAAACGCTGTGACGTTCCGACGACCTCGCTCAGAGACGGCAAGCGAGGACTGTCGAGACAGTCGTGATGTGTTAAAATTTCAAGAGCTACTGCCCAACTCCAATAACCACCCCCGCTGACCTTGTTGTCCACAGATCGCCTCTCCAGGAGCAGTCGGAAACGGTTGGCCGTCTTCTTGTTGTCCTTCACGCCCTGGCCGAGTCCACGATTATCATCCTGCATCAACCGCCGGTCCATAATCACTTCGAGCTGGCCTGGAGCGAGGGGGAGCAGGGACGACAACTTTCATACAAAGGGTAAATATTGACGCCCCCGTCATTCACGTGACCATGGGAAAAGGGTGAGTTCAGCACACAAATCTAAGGATGAGAATAGTGTTGCTTTCTGAAAAGCCTGTTGAGGGAGAAATAATTGGTTCAATTCTACTCCATACGAGGGCCAAGACAATGAAGAAAAAAATAGAGTGCATTTCGGAGATCAGGATAAATAAATAAAAATGCAATAAGATACAGACCGCTCTCCAAGCTGCTGACCCCCAGGGACTGAGCTGTGTGCAGTGTGAGGCGGTGACCGCTGTCCTGGATGTACGCCTGGCTCGGCATGGGATAAAAGTTGGCCTGCAAGGGCAGCTTCAGGTGGTGGCGTCGCGGCTGCATCTACCAGTGGCGATCAAACGTTAAGAACCACACCAAGGCTCGTGTACCTCATGGGTATGAATAGATGCGGGTCATTCCGCTCGATCGACCGCGGCTGAGACTGACCTGGAAGCCATTGAGGTCTGTGTAGAAGACATCTCCACTCTGGATGTCGGTGACCAGTCGCATGGCCAGCTCTCTGTTGGTCTGATCCCTGATGTCCACCACGGTGGTGATGTCTATTGACATCCCATCTACCCCTAGAAATACATAAAAGAAAAATGCACAGAAAGATTGGCACATTTGTGAAAAAAAATTCCTACTTGAATTGTCTTAGCCACAACGCCGTCTGCGGATCTGAAACAATGAACCTGATTGAATTATAGATCATTGTGCATTTTGCACATTGTGTGCACATATTACCTGGCACATTGTTGATGCGAATGGTTTGCTGAAAATGCTGGTAATACGTCACCACCTCGGAGAAGAGAGGCCCCTCCACGACGCGCACCACAGGTGATTCTTTCGGGTGGTAGGGCTGAGAGCAGCACGAGGAGAGGAAGTGGAGTTGTGAGCCGAGTGAGTAGTAGAAAACAAAGTAGAGGACGTAGGATGGAGAGATATGCAGACGGAGCCCCCGACGGAATAAGTAACAAGATAACAAATAATGCAACAAATCCCCTATAATCCTGAGCATTGTGGGGTCTTATGAAATCAAAAGAAGATGAAGCAGCGCAGCCTATTTAGCCCCGAGATCCCCGACAGGATACAGTGACACAGTTCACATGGGACACACGCACAAATCAAAGCTGTCTGAGAAGTTAAGTTAACATCTGATGGAATACCTTCGCTTTTCCTTCGGGCAGGAAGAGGTAAGCCCCACTTTTGTCTTTAGAGTGGCGAGTGCCGTAAACCACAAACTGCATCTGAACCTTCACTTCCTGCGGATCCTCTTTGTGCTTGATGCTCTGCAGACGAGAAAGCCACAGAGGGAGAGAAAGCACCGAATAAGTACAAGACAGACTTGGGAAAAGAGATTGCAGGATAGCTGGGCAGCAATGAGACACGACATCTTCACCTTGATCTAATTTAAGTTGGTGCTGTTTTTTTTCCCTGTAAAAGGTCAAACACAAAAGAGCAAACCCTAAATTCAGGGAGAAGGTTCACAAGCAGGAGGCCCACACAAACCTCCAGCAGGCCAGTGGTTCCGGAGAAGCCCAGCGTGAGAGCCTGGCTGCTGATGTAGAAGGTTCCGGGGTCGGACTGCTGAGAGCGCACGGGAAGCAGGTCGCCCGCCCGGGCAGTGAGGCCCCGCCCGGGCATCCTGAGCAGGGTGTCGGATCGCAGCGTCATGGGCGAGTCCGACGAGTCGTAGAGATGGAAAACGGCGAGGCCCAGAGGTGGCAGACGCACCATGAACGTAGCCTGAAGAGAGGACGGCGAATTGGTTGGATGCATCTGAATTACAGCAGCCGACGACAGAGCATTTCATTGAAAGGGAAAAGCGTTCACACATTCGCAGCGTTGTTGTGATGTTGTGTATGTGATGAGACTACGTCCATATTTAGAAGGATGCACTAGCCCCACCACTAACAAAAGGGACTCCACCTCTGATGCCCTTGAGCAAGGCACTAACCCCATCTAGTCCCCGGACGCTCTTAGCTGTCCACTGCTCTGTGGCTTGGCATGCGCAACAGATGGGTTAAATGCAGAGGTCAAATTTCGTGTGTGTTTGCGTGTGCATGTTTGTGTGGGACGATGTGCAATTCTAATTCAAGTTTTAAGCCCTGCAAGAGCTTCAAGTGACCAGCCCACAGAGAACTGACTTGATCAGTTTACATGAAACTTTTTCTCCATCTTGGGATATGAGAATACACTTTTGAGTGCAGAAAGTATTATGGCTGGATGGGTATGGTGCAGATATCGACAGAGGACCTAGCCTAGGAATTGTGTATCTTACCTCAAATACCTCAGCGCTCATTTGACTGGCAGAGCTCCACTGAGCGCTCAGCTGCACGGGCAGGGTCTGGCCGTCCTCGGTGAGCACCCGTACCCGGACCGTGTTGACCAACACAGTCACCACACACAGCCGCTCCTGCTCGACGGGGTTGAACAGAACCACGTACCTGATCGAGAGAGGGCAAAAGAAATCAGGATGGTGGAAGAGAGGCAGAGGGGAGGGGATGATGGATGCGAGGGGATAATAACCTCGGTCCTGCTGGGTCCAGCTCGATCAAAGTGCGCTGGGGCAGAGAGTCTTGAGTAGCACGCCTATCGTCCTACAGACAAAAACAACCGAAAAGAACAAAAAAACGGAATGCTCAATACAGGCCAAATGTGCTGATTTTTCAAAAGTGTATTAAACGGAGGCAGAACCATGTTTCACACTGTGTTTCCTCTTACCGTCTCCAGGAATGGTTCTGTCTGGTAAAAACGGTAAAACTCTTTATTCTTCATCACCAGGAAATGAGCCGCATTGACGATTACTCTCTTCAGACCAATGAGCGAGCGCAGTAATCTAGGGAGGAGAAGGAGGAGGAGGTAGAATTAATGGCTTACTACAGCAGTCACAGCAGATGGCTTATGAGAAGGAAAGCATAACATTTGACACCGAGACAAAGGGTTAGAAAGGGGGAGCACCGTTTTCCATTTTGTGTGAATCAAAGAATTTCCCCCTAACTTCCGGATTCTGACCTGGTGCCATAGTCAATGACGACGTTCTCCTTCGCAGTGCCAGTGATGGCGTCGTGATGTTGGAAGAGACCAACAGACCGCCTGGCGTCGACGAGCAGGGCGTAATCTGAAACCGGGTAGCGTCCTTCCATGCCAACGTGTCGAGCGCTCGCCACCGCCAGACTGTAAAGGATCTCCGCACCCCTGGGGGACAGAGACAAACGGTTAAATAGCTAAGTAAGACACGGTTCATTCCTCGAAAGGTAGGTGGACCCAAGGACACAAGGACAAAAATCCCATTAACAGCAAATGTGTGCGTTTGTGTGTGCGTGCGTGCTTAATGAATTACCTGAGGTGCGACTCGATCACGCGATCCAGGCTCTTGTAAAAGGGCCGAGAGGTGAAATAGCCGGTCCAGTAGTGATCCTCGCGGTCTGCGTAGGCAAAGAAATCCCCACTCAGCACCGGGAAGTCGGCGGGTCTGGACCCCTGGGCCACTCCCTGTGCTTTGTATACAGCGTTGAAGTAGTCTGAGAGAGTCCCAAACTGAGCCTGCAGACAGATGAAAGAAAAGAAGAGACTTTACACAGCTGGAGAAAAAAAGCCCTCATTGTTATGCATGCATTTTTCATCTCACACGGCATCTTTGGATTCTGAACCAAGCGCCGAGTCGAGACAGATCCTTTGTTCTCTCAGCAAGTTAAAATACCACTGCTACCACCACTGATTCATCGTCGCAAGACGAAACACTTGGCGCGCCACAAGCTGAGAGGCAGGCGAGCAATCTTAAAAAAAAAATCTAAAATGCAATATACATTTGCGAGAGGTGACTAATTGCGGTCTCACCTGTACGTGCATCTCTGGGTGAGAATTCATGTAGTCGAACAGCTTCTGGTAGTTGGAGTACTGCTGATCCCACTCCAGGGCCTTGTCGTAGCGGAAGTCATCTCCCAGCGGGACCAGGAGCACCTTGCTGCGGTAGAGTTTGGACTTTTTGCGATATTGATCCAGAAGCAGGTTTGCCCTGAAAGAGAAGGAGGAAGGCGGGGTTTAAACAGAATGGAGAAACAAAGGCGGTCACAATTGTTTCTATCTAAACTCCTGTGCTTTGGAAATGTGGGAAATCCCACTGTGCTTGGAGGATCAAATAAGTGACTGTCACATGTGCTGTTAAATGTTCCTTAACAGCACATGTTAAATGTTCCTTAACAGAAAATGTTGCTGACAAAAGTTTATGAACATCCAATATTGATTAACTGACTCATAGTGTCAGCCTTAATAAATACCTATACCAATTTATCCTGAAAAGCCATGTTACAACTCGTAAATTATACAAGATAATTACTACACTACAATTTGCCAGGATAAGATCTACTGTACCAACGTAAATTCCCCCCCCCCGAGTGAAGGTTAACTAGCCCACACATTGCTCACCTCTCTGCTATGTTGGCGTCCACCACGGCTTTTGGTGGCACTTTCCAGGGACAGTTTATCCGACCACCAGGTAACCGCTTGAAGTCAAACTGGCAGCAGACCTTCGGATCGGGCCCACAGGTGTGAGGGACGTCGTAGCTATAGAATGGCATCATGTGGCAAAAGATGTCTGTGCTTGATCCAGCATCTGTCCAAGCAGTTAATTAGAAGAACATCTAATTAATGGTTTGAGACATTCATATAGCTTATAGTAGCCTCAGTATACCAGAATGAAATACACTGGTGAAGCATTTTTCTTTCATTTAAAAGAACCAACTATCACAAATAATGTCCAACAGCGTAATATCGAACGATTTTTACATTAAGAAGATAAATCTTCAGCAGACATCCCATCCAAGAAGTGATAATGAAGATTGCTCCTCTGAAGCTATTACAAACTGGTTGTCCTTCCAAATTTTTGACTCATTCTGCCATGAGCTCAACAGAGAGGAGCACATGAATCAGATGACAGCGCTGGCTCCGGTCCACTCACCCCAGGCCTGCCTCCACATAAACTCCAGGTTGCGGGTGGAGGCAAAGTGCTTTTTGATGGAGTAGTGGATTCTTTGGATGAGCATGCTGGTCAAGTTGGACCTCTTCAGCAGGTAGGCCATTGTAGCGCTGTGACCAAACGGGTCTACTGCCCACCCACTGCGAGGAGTGATGCCTATGAGAGAGGGACAACGAAGCAAGTGCGTCAGCTTCATATACGGATGAATAAAAATTGCATCCCTCCAACTTGAAATTTTACAAAAAACGCCATTTCTTTTGACATTTAATGTACATGTAAACGATTGTGTACCCAGATTTCTCTCCAGCCACTGGTGCCCTTCAATGAGTTGGTCTATCATGGCGAAGTAGTGAACGTTGGCTTCATCCGTCATCACCCAGCCCCCTGTCACGATCTCCAGCTGCCCTCCAAGGATCAGTCTGTTTTACAGAGAGGATTAAGAAAGCAAGGTAAGGATAATCCAACCTTACGTACGAAAACTCACACTAACAAGATAACAAGCTATTTTTGGAGTGTCAACAATATGCCGGCAGATACTATGCATTGTTTAACACACTGTACCAAACAGCAGACAACACAGAAATCTTAATACATTCTCAAAGGGGAAATAAAAGGCCAAACCGTGTGTTTAAATATTTAAACTCACTTGCGCATAGCCTCCTGTTTCTGCGTGTCTGCAGTCTCCCACCACTTAGAGAAGAATGAAATCTCAGACCAGATGAACTTCCTGCGGGAGTCCTCGGCCAGTTTGACCACCAGGTTGTTCAAAATATGCTGCGTCTGGTCTGTGTAGTACTTGTCAAACGTCTTGACCCAACCTAAAACAAAAAAAATACAAATGTTAAATCATCGGGACAAAAATAGTCAAACAAATGCCCACCCTGGCTGATTCAAAAATGAGACATGGTAGGGAAAGGGTAAAAAAAAATTGCAGTGGGGAAAAAATATGCAGCAAGAGATCAAAAAATAAAACTCATATTTTATTCAAGTAGAGCCGTTCCCCTCAGAAAGCTACACGGTAGAGTGGTATCAAAGGAAGTGACATAAGCACTTTCAGGGAACTTTTAGCGTGTTCAAGTGCGAGTATCACATCTTATAATTATCCACACATTGTGGGCTAAAATATTTTATAGCAATCGAAGAACCACATTTTTCTGGACTCATGCAGAATCATATTGTGTGTCTTTCATAGAGCAAGTGTAAAGGGAGCTCAAGCTTGGAGTCAGTCGCGCAGGACACATTTATTCACTGCAGTATTTTATTATTTAAAAAGTTACAAAGCCTTGCTATAATCTATAAACACTTTGCACTGCTGCATATGAAACAGCATTAGAAACACACAAAGACCAGCACGGTTGAACCCAATCGGTCTCTCCGTAGAGCCAATTCCCACTATTGATGGTCATAATCCGCAGGTTTGTACAGCGCGTCAACAAATCAATAACTGCCAAGTTAGCAAGCATGTGGCAGGCTGGTAAACAAGTTTAATGAAAATGTCAGTCGAAAATAAAATCTGAGCCAATCTCCTGTATAAATGGCTGCAGTTTTCCCATTGCCAATATCTCTCCAATTCTATTGTTTGTGACTAGGCTGTCGGTCATGTCACCATTATACTGATAATAATGAGAATGAATGAACCTGAATCTGAATGACTTTTATAGCTCCCTCTTACTAAAGTTCTACCCAAGGAAAGTTCTCCAAGCAGCTAGTTGCCTCTTCAATACAGGCACGGCACTATTTTTAAGCTCTTTTTCCAGACATGCTTTAGGCTATGTCGCGAGAAGCCGTTTGATCACGCGCATTTTCAAATTTGCACAGAGACGTGACGTTCAACATCCGTCGTAACAGCCCCTTACAACTCACCCGGATCATTATGGGAGTGAGGAACCACGAACACTTGGAGCGGTTCAGAGTCCCACTCGTCTGCTTCATAAGTTATGTCGAAGCCCTGCTTCCATACGCCACCATCGGGGTTGTCAAACTTCAGGAGCGAGTACACGTCCAGCATCTGAAATGAACCACACAAAGACAACATTAACTTATACCGTGCAGCAAGAAAAACATGTTTCGTTTTTTTGCCTCCTTAATGGTGCAAAAAAGGAAACATTTTCCGATTTTCGAGCTGCATTAATTGAAATGAGGAAAAGGGAACACACAGGGTAAAGGGGACAAAGGAAAGAGAATGACAATGCAGAACCTGACATAATACATATATAGTACCATATTCATATTCAGAAGGTTTAAGGGTTTTAGTATACCTTTTTATGTTAACGACTGCATATTTACGGGAGAGAATAGAAAATTAAGTTGGCCCGTATGGACCACTCATATTTCAGTGGCGGTTCACCGTATGAAAGATCTTCTGGCAGATATACAGATGGAGAGACTGGAATGCTGCAACCTATGGCTGAGGATGGTGTATGTGAGTGTGTGAACTCACGAAGTCAGTGTGTGAACGGGAGGGCAGAGCTAGGTGGATGAAGGTACTCATCCAGAGTTTTGTGTGCCAGTGTGCGCACGTCTGTGATTTAAGTTGCTGCGTAACCTATGTTGGTTGAATCAACTATGTGTTGAATATGTCGCAGTTTGGGGCTATCAAGAAGATGAGCGAAATCCAGCACGTAGATCACCTGAACGTCAGCTTGACCGTGGCTGCTTTCAGCGAACTGGCAGTCCTGGGCTTGGACAGCAAAGAAAGTGGGGCGACCATCAAATGGCAGCACCCAGGAACCATTGGCGCTTCTGAATGGCAGGTGGCCACTGGGAGACACAGCTCCTGTGTCCGTGAGCTCCATCACAGAGTCCTTTATGTGACTGATGATTTGGTGGTTTTCCTCCAGGAGCTGCTCCAGCTGCTCTATCCGGTTCTGCAGTACTGAGATTTGGCTCTGTGACACATCCACAAAAATAATAAATCACACAGCTGTGCAATATAACAAAATATCTGCTGATCAAACGCACATCCTTCTATGTTCCAAGCTCTAGTTTCAACAATTGAATTTGGATCATCTGTTGCAAGATCTCTATAGCATGTAAACTAAACCATAAAGAAGTATTAGTTTCTACTTTGATGCATCTCCTGGTGCATCACAGCAAAACATAAGAAAGAAAAACCTCAAAGTGTTAACTACATAAAAACATTGTTACTTAACACTATTTTTACAACCACGACAGTCCATTATTCTTACCCGTGGAAAGTTCCCACCATTCTGCCGCCTTGCAGGGTCATGTTGGACTCGATCCAACATCAGATACAGCGAGAATACAGCCACACAGAATATGGCCCCTCCACATACTGTCACCTGTTTCCTCAGTTTCATCCTCCTATGGAGCAGTCTTCTTTCTGGGATTAATATTTATTTTTTTGTTTATGACCTTGACAGGGTTCTTTTATTTTCCAGAGAGGAAAAATAAAAGTCCTTGAAAAACTGGAACACAATCCTTCACAGTGTAAAAAGAAAAAGAGAAAGATCCCCGCTACACCAGTATTAATGGTTCAGTTCCACTCCGGGGGTGCCTCCAGACACCACTCACCATACTGGAGACCACAGCGCAGGGGGCTACAGCAGTGGGCAAGGATACTAAATCAGAAATAGCTGGAAAAAAGGCTGTCAGCTTCAGCCAAAGCACGGCCACTGGTGGGCTCCTTCAAAGTAGCCCTTGTGTTCAACCATCCAAACCGAAGAAATTGCAGTAAAAAAACAAAAAAAACAAGTGCCACACAGAAAGGGGCTAAACAGGGAGCCTATAGTGTCCCTGTAGCATGGTGTGTGTGTGTGTGTCGCTGTGGGTCTGCTCTCTCTCTCTCCAGTCCCCGACTCCCACGGCACACCCCCAAACCCTCCAGTACAGCCGTAGTCCCTTTTCCTCAGTTGGCCTCCGGTGCCAAAACAGTTTGCACACTATGCCGTGATGGTGCAAAGGAATGGGCCGAGAAAACAGCAGCGGATTTTTAATCAAGTTTCGACTGTGCCTGAAGCAGCTCCAGGAATTAAAATGAGACAAATGCCATTCCTCTCTCAGTGGCACAGTAATGGCCTATCTACAGCGGCAGCATGGGCAGTGCGTCTGTCCTTGAATCGCGAGCGCCAAGTGGAAGTCACATAAGAGGGTCTTCTGCAGCTGTTGGAAAGAAATTTAGATTAATGGAGCGTGCAAAAAATGCGTATTCAGCCTGACATTTCATGAGCAGCACTGACAGGAAGTACAAAAGGAAGGAGGCGTGCAAGGGAGAGATACTTGGTTTTTAATCAGACAAATACTGTCAACATAAAGGGGGGGAAGGAGATCAGGCTGAACAGGGTGGCCTGTGTTTCCTTACAGCACTAATAGCCCTTCCTGCCTCCCTCGGTGTGCAAATCCAACACAATCTTAATCGGCTCACCTCTCAGGCTGGCTCTATCCTCCGCATTACCACAGGGATGTGGGACAATAACCTGGCACTTACATTTGCTTTGTCTGACT
This sequence comes from Colistium nudipinnis, assembly GCA_016785305.1. Classification (NCBI taxonomy): domain Eukaryota; kingdom Metazoa; phylum Chordata; class Actinopteri; order Pleuronectiformes; family Rhombosoleidae; genus Colistium; species Colistium nudipinnis. The sequence goes on from JAFBJU010001301.1 coordinate 711,816, forward strand.
GAGTAGCAGCTCTCTATGTCAACAGGAAGACCTAGGATCCTCTGGTGCCAGGTCAAGAATGTGTATCATTCATTTCATTAAATGTCTAGTAAGTTAAAGGTCCATAACAGAGACAGCAACTGCAGCTATGTATTAATTCGGGGGGGACCATACGACAGATTCAAGACCCGTGATGTAAAGGTTGAATGTTTTCCCCCCTGTATGGTAAACTCGGTGTCATTGACTTCGAGTGGCCGTCACCTCTGATAAGGCTTACCTTGCATGACCACATCATCTAACGCTGGGCAGCTGGGCAGCTAGCCAGGAAAACTGCGCTGCAAACTTAGAGAGCACCGAAATACCCGCAATTACACTTTAACCCCGAGTAAGCTACGATACACGATAGCGCCTGCTGTTTTTATCACATTAGCCACGTTAAAGAGCTGCGCAAAACGTACCTCATCGCAGCTCATACGTGTCCTATGGTATCTACAAAAAAAAAAACATATGCTGCTAAACATGCTAACGCTAGCTAACAGATGTGACCACAACAGCTGGACCGGTTCGCGAGCCCCGCGAAGCAGTGGTCTCGGAGCGAGTGTCCGCCGACACGGCGGCGAGGAGGAGGAGCACTCGCCGCGGCTCGGCTAAGCCTAATGTCCCACACGGTGGGCTTGACAACAGCCAGACGTGGCTCGTATTTGTGGATAACCTCTCACTTTGCACCTAAACCTCGGTTACCACACACACACGTAAGACAACGCAGCCGCAAGTCTGTAAAGGTAAAAAAGACGAATAGAACGGACGTTACCCGTAAGGAGCGCGTAGTCCCGGAAGAGTGTAGTGTCCAGTGGTGAGTGTGAGTGTGTGTGTGTTTTTAGTTCCGGGCTGACACACTGATCACCAGCCGAATTAGCAGCTAGCGCAAGTCTGGGCGCACCACTGAGCTCCCCGCAAAGGATCATGGGACGTGAGGAGCTGCGCATCCGTCGATGATTGGTCAAAAGCGTCAGTGGATTATTTTAAAGACTTGCACAAGCCTCTCATTAAAACACTGTGTTAACTATATTTTAATAATTGCAATACAGCAACCATTTATTATTTAGTCTATATCAGTGTTTTTCTCAGTCATAAAACCCATTTGTATGTTGGTCTGGGCCGAAGCGCTGCAAAGTTTAATCCTTGTTCCAGTTACCCTCGAAGGATAAGATAATATATACCTATATTGTTCCACAGAGGGGAAATTCGCGGTGTTGCAGCAGCAGAAAAAAACAGTACAGCTGAAAAATACAAAATAAAGAATAAAATAAACTAAAGCTGTGCAAAAAATACAGAAGTATACACTGCTGAATATGTACAATGGATCGATGTATTCAGATGGAAAAATTCAAAAGTTACACTATGGATGAAGTAATATAGAATGTGAAAATCTTAATTTACATAGTTTCAGGGAAATTGATAATATGCAGTTGAAAATATACAGTGTGATGTAATGTAACCATACAGAATTGAAATGTACGTGAGACAAAAGTAGTGTATTCAGATGGAAAGATTCAAAAGTTACACTATGGATGAAGTAATATAGAATGTGAAAATCTTAATTTACATAGTTTCAGGGAAATTGATAATATGCAGTTGAAAATATACAGTGTGATGTAATGTAACCATACAGAATTGAAATGTACGTGAGACAAAAGTGTATGTATGTGTATGTACTGTATATTTAAAGTATGATCCCGATTTTAAAAAGTGCAGTGTTAAGTTAATTCAATAATTAATTATTCATTCATTCATGTTCAGTGTAATAGAAGACTGCCATACAGGATATTTAAATTTCCATAACAAAATTGGAAAAAGTAGATCAGCAATTCAAAGACAAATTTGTATTACTAAGTGGACATTTTACAAAAGACAAATCTTGTTTATTATCATTTTCTGAAACTATTATCTTTGAAAAAAATGAGTTGTGATGAGAAACAAATGTTTAAACAGCTGCCTTTTAATGTGATTAAACACCGGGGATCTTCTTGGAACCCTGGTGCTGTTGCTGAGCCTGAATCGCCTGTGGATATGTTATGTATGAGCTCTCACAGCAAGCCAAGAGATACAGAACATACCAACTATACAGGCTGGATATTCAAATGAAGGTAGAGGAGCGTTTTTGTTGCTGTTGTTTTATTTTGTGCCAATAATTAAAGTAACTATGAATGTATTATGTGAAATGTCCAGAGAAGATATTACATATTTACAACATTAAAATCATTTGGAGGAAATGACTGTATTGACTCTTCTTTTTGACAAGAAAATCACATTTTGCAGGACAATTGCTGTTTGCGAAAGCCAAATAGCCAGTAAAGTATTTTTGACAACATTTTTAATTATTTTAAAGGAGTACGTCATATTTTTAAATGATATGAAAACTCAAGCACATGTAGACACATCCCTTGATAACCAAATGACATACAATGAAGCAAAAGTCTGGTATATCCCTCATCATGATGTTCATCATCTTGGAGAAGACAAGACAAGCTCCATTGTCAGTTTAGACAAGAACATGTGGCAGGTATAGTTGACATGCACAACAGGCGCACAGTACTGATGTCAGGTGTTGAGGGGAGTAGAGCAAAGGAAATCATGGAACTTGACTTGGATACGGACCAATTTCCAGTGGAGCAGGCAATAGGACTACAGTGCTGCATAGAGACATTCATGTTCAGAACCTCAGCACAAGAATCACTTCAGTGGTCGGTTCACTGTATGACCCTCTGGGATTTCTAGCCTCATTGCCAGCAGTATGCCGGCTAAACTGTTGCTGCAAGAGTTTTGTTGGAGAAAGATGAGCTGTGACGAGGCTATTTCCCAGACCTCTTTAAATCAATGGCCTCAGTGGCTGGAGGACCTCCATAAGAGTTTAAAGTGGATCGCTGCAATTAACCCAGATGCTTTCGAGAAAATACCGTAGCACAGCTTTGACACTTTTTCAATGAAAGTCAGGTTGGGTATGGTAACCGTTTCTTACTTACTCGGGATTTTAGAGTGATGGCAAAGGCGGTGTTTCATTTCACTTGGGGAAAGCTAGATTTGTCCCACTTAAGCAAACAACGATTCCTCTCCTGGAACTGGTAGCTGCAGTCTGTTTTTTGGACCGACAGCAAAACAGTCCCTAAATATATCTGCCATGAATCCAGAATATTCCACACTTTTGTGGCAAACAAGACTCGCTATTCTTAGAGTAGCAACAGACATTGAGCTGTGGAGATATGTGGGCTCTAAAGACAATAAAGCTCATGTAGCATCAAGAAGAATGAAAACTGAGGAGTGGAGGAGTGGATTACATTGGATGTGGATCTTGACATAATTCCTGCAGATAGTTCAGGATATTTTTATTTTGGGCGTAACACTATTGGCACTAGAGGCTATTTAGGTAGATCAAACCATCATTCAGCTGGGTGTCCCTATGTTTTTTTTTTACCAGAGCAAAAGAGACAGCAGGGAACATAATCGCTCTATAGATTATTTTGTCCGTGTGAACTTTTGAATTTTGACATTGGACTGAAGTTTGTTTAAGGACAAATACAGAGGGTACAACGCTGCTGGTAATTTGAGCATCTGAAAGCAGGTGAAACTGAGAATGCGATCCAACTGGAAACACCTTGTTTCCACAGCAACAGAAGGCACACAACAACGCCGCCTGGCTGTCCTGGTTAACAGGAGTCCCCAGGGGACTGATGTAGGAAATGCCACACCAGGACCCTTTCTAAAGTGTTTTTCATCTGCACAACCGTGGTGGTGCTGAGTATAGCAAAACAGCACATACTGTATATACAGTACCTGTATAAAAGTTTGTGCTTAATTGTGTGTGAACTTATGTAGTTGCGATCTTATGCATTCTGGAATGAATTTGCCAAGAGACTGTAATGCATTTCAATGTCTGTGAAGGTTCTCAGTCATCCAGGTCGTGGTAATATTAAGTGCGATTCAAAGTAGGCAACTGGACTGGTTGAAGATTTCTTCTGGGCAAGATGGCCAACGACCTGCAAGTTTGACACAATGGTCCTCTAATTAGGTACTCATCCTCTGATTAGCTATTCATCTCGCAGAGGATAAATACCTGAACTTTTCCAGCAGCTAGTTAGAACTGAAGAAGCCTCTCGGATGAGAGGTGAAACGTCTTCCAGAAATTTTCAACCAGTCCAGTGGCCTACTTTGAATCGCACTTGATGATGCATTTCAATGGGAATTATACTTTCCATCAGCTCAGTTATGTTGTTGCGACATACCTTTGTATGAACAGTTCTAGTTTTCATTTTTGCTCAATGGAGCTGTTGTTGTATGATTGTTATTAAGATTATGCATTGACTATGCGTGCATGTTTTCTTGGACTCAAGCCGTCAAACATATATCACTGGGGCCTAGATGTTCATGTATGGGATGGGATAAGACACATATATCTGAGGATGGCGTTTCTAGAACTGACATGGTCCAGCATAGTGTATCCATTTAAGGAATTTCTCTATGACATGTTTATGGCTCATGCGTTGATCTTAAAGCTATATAATCTGTTTGCACACATAGCTCTGTGTCAATTCTTATTATATGCTTGCTGAGCAGAAATTGACTCAGTACTGTGTCAATTCAATGCCATACTATAATGATATCCTATTATTAATACATTATTCATATATTTTTATAATGATTGAATTATATATATTACCATATACATACAGAGACTACATAAGATATGCTCATCAACCGTCATAATATGTTTGTGCGTGTAGACTGAAGAGCAGCACAGAGTGATGGGAATGTAACCAAATGAAGCTGGGAGTAGAAGCTGCTGCGCGTTTCCTTTTACGGTGATGGAACTTACGGGAAGGGGGCGGGGCTAGGACGTAATCGTCATTAACGTGCCCCTGACACCCGGAAGCGGTGCAAGATGTGACATGTTTCGTCGAAGTGAGCCCTGTTTGTGACCCAGGGGAAGAAAACATAAACTACATCTTGTTCGGGATAGGTAAACCTATATTGTGTGTAGCACCACCACGATGAGCGGAAGTGGAAAAGAAAAGGTACGGTAGCAACAGTTCGCTGTTCTGCCGCTTTGGACTTAGCCGAAGTTGATCCAGAGCATTTTTGCGCTACACGTTAACTGTCATCCTGAGCCCTTGATCTTCTCTCTATCCAAGGACTCTGCAGCCCTCCGAGAGGAAGGGAACACCCTTTTCAAGGCAGGCGACATGCCGGGTGCTGTCTGCTGCTACACCAGTGCACTAAAGCTGAGTGAAGACCAAGCAGACAGCGCTGTTCTCTACCGCAACCGATCCGCATGCTACCTCAAACTGGAAGACTACAGCAAGGCTGAGGCTGATGCCTCTAAAGGTGAGACACAACTGGGTAGAGTTCACAAGACGAAGTGACGGCGGGACACACGATAAATCCTGCATTGTCATACATTCTGCTCTGGGTATGCTATGAGTTGTAGCCTTCCCCCGATTAGCATCCTGAATTGTGTTGAATTCCAGTGTCCATAGATTAGACAATGTGAAGGGAAGAACCCAACGCACCTGTTGGCAAACACGATGCTCGGAGACTGTCTCCATCATGGAGGCATAGGATTAAGCAGTTACTTTTGTACTTAGGTTTTCTATCTCTGATGGAAGAAGCTATTCAAAACGACTACACGTCTGTACTTGGTGTAGCATCAACAGCCATCCATGGCTGAAGATGCATGAACGCACACAGCTTTATACAATGTCACGTGGCCACTCTTTTCAGCTCTCGATCGTGACCAGGGGGATGTGAAAGCTCGGTTCAGGAGAGCCCAGGCTTTTCACAAACTGGGCCGGCTCGACCAGGCCTTTCTGGATGCTCAGCGGTGCGCTCAGCTGGAGCCCAAAAACAAGGCCTTTCAGGATCTCCTCAGACAGCTAGGAGCACAGATCCACCACAAGGTGTTGTGTTTTTAATGATATGGATGAAGGGTCATTGCGTGATTGAAGGTAAAGATGCTCATGTGGGTCTCTTCATCCTGCAGTCGACGCAACTAAACTCCACAGATGCCCGTGTGCAGCAGATGTTCTCGCTCCTCCTCGACGCCTCTGCAAAAGACTCGGATCAACAGAAGGTAAGGAAGACCATTTCTAGTGGTCCCAATGTTTTTATTAACCTTCCTTCTCCGTGATCCATCTATAATGCTGTATGCCACCTTAATAATTCAGTCTTTTAAATCAATTTCAGGCTGCGCAGAACCTTGTGGTGTTATCACGAGAAGATGCAGGAGCTGAGAAGATCTTCCGTAACGATGGAGTGAAGCTGATTGGGACACTTCTCCTGTCAAAGAAGGACGAGTTGATCCTGTCTGCTCTGAGGACTCTGGTTGGCTTGTGCACAGGGCATCAGTCCAGAGTAAGTGTAATCATTTCGTCCTTTGATAATCATTGCGTCATCTCTAAAGTAAATGTTTTAACAGACATACTGTATATTCTTTTAACACACAGATAACATACAGGCTCCTTTAATTTCTTGTTAATCTGCTTTGGTAAAGTGTATTTGATAGTGTTGATACGTTTACGGTATTTGTTTTTGTCTGAAAACATCTCCACGGTGCTTTTTCAACACACACTTCATTTCTTTGCTGTTGTCCAGTGCTAAAATGTTTTGTTTATTCCCAGACTATGGCTATAGTGAATGAGCTTGGAATGGAGCAGCTGTGCACAGTAATGGGCTCGGGAGCCTCCGCTGTGTCTCTGGCTGCCTGCCACCTGCTGCAGGTGATGTTTGAGGCTTTAACAGAGGGCATGAACAGAGACGTCCGAGGCAAAGATGAAGCCATACTTCCTGGTGAGTTTGAACCATGTTTATATTCTTTTTTTGTTTTTTTTATTTTTCTGCATATCAGTTGTCTGCCATGTGCTTCCAATGGTTATTGACTGTGAATTTGACACAGAGCCCTCCCAAGAGCTACGCTCCATGTTACGGCATCTCTTGGAAATGATGCCAGCGTCTAACGTGTCGGGAGCAGGCAGAGACAGCGCCATCAACCTCCTGGTTAAACAAGTGCCCCGCAAGTCTTTTAAAAACCCAGACAACTCCCTCACATTATGGGTGATAGACCAAGGTATGAAACTCACATGCTTACCAACAAATAATTATTGCTTTTAACAATAATCCTTTGATTGAAACAAACGAGTCATTGGCACTTGCCAAACATGCACATTTAATTATATATATTTTTTTATTATTATAGTTGCACTACAATGAGAATGACAAGTGTTTTTTTTTCAGAGGTCATATTAAATTTGGCTACGGCTTCAGCTATTCTCATAAGCCGGTAGTTTAAGTCAACAGTTTCAACTGGCATTGCTGCAGCTAGATTTATGATGTCCTTGTCCTCCGACAGGGCTGAAGAAAATCCTGGCGGTGGCTGGGACAGTCACTGAGCTCTCAGAGGGACCGCAGCTCACAGACAACTCCCACATGAGCTGCTCTGTGCTGCTGAGCAAACTCTACGATGACCTCAAGAGTGAAAAGGAGAGGGAGAACTTCAACAAACTATGTGAAGAATATGTCCAGTGAGTGGGCCGCAGATGCGTGCGTTATTAATATCTAACGTGTCAAAATCATTGTTATAGCCTTTAAACCAAAAATACTTTTATTTTTTCTGATGGTCAGGGAGCACTTCAGCCGCACCGGCATAGATGCCAAGTTGCGAGCCATCCAGACAGTATCGGTGCTCCTCCAAGGGCCCAGCGACGTGGGTAACAGGACTCTGGAGATGTCGGGACTGATGGACGCAGTAATCTCCTTGTGTGCCTCCGAAGACGTAAGCCACCAGCAGGTAGCAGTGGAAGCTCTCATCCATGCTGCTGGCAAGGCCAAGAGAGCCTCTTTCATCACAGCCAACGGCGTGGCACTCCTGAAGGACCTCTACAAGAAAAGCGACAATGACAGAATACGCGTGAGAGCCCTAGTGGTAAGTCGTGCGGACAGTTTGAAAAGAGAACACCTAGAATATAGATATCAAAGTAACCCTTTCCTGCACAGGGTTTGTGCAAACTTGGATCGGCCGGAGGGACTGATTTCAGCATGAAGCAGTTTGCAGAGGGATCCACGCTGAAGCTTGCCAAGCAGTGCATGAAGTATGTATGGTTGAGAAGTGAATTTTGAACAAGGGTAGATTAAGCAAAATCTGGGTCATTTGTTAATGTTATTTTTGAACGTATCTCTTTCTCTGTAAGGTGGCTGTGTAATGAGTCTCTGCCCCCGACCTCCCGCCGATGGTCTGTAGAAGGCCTTGCCTACCTCACCTTCGATGCTGATGTGAAGGAGGACTTTGTGGAAGACAAGAGAGCTTTGCTGGCTATGTTTGACCTCGCAAAGGTGGGATTGATGTTGATGCATTTGTAGGATTTGTTTTTTCGTACTTGTCACATCAACAGTAAAAAGCAATTACAAGGTCAAATCCATATCACAGAAGGGTCCTAATGGTTATTGTGCTAAAATGTATTCATTGTTAACACATTTGTTCACAATACCCCCTGATTCTTTCTGTTCCTGCAGTCTGAGGATAAGACGGTGCTCTTTGCTGTGGGCTCCACATTAGTGAATTGCACCAACAGCTACGAAGTGGAGAAGCCAGATCCTCAGATGGTGGAGTTGGCCAAATATGCAAAGCAACATGTGCCTGAGGACCATCCTAAGGTACAGTTAAATAATAACATCACACAATGTTCTTTTAAGGCAGCGCAGTTACTCTACCACTTTTCCTGTTTCCAAAGCTCTTCTTATAAGCCATGTGTATTGTTTATTTAAAGGTTGCAATGTTTACATGAACCTTTCTGTCACTTCATGTGTCAGGATGCACCTTCCTATGTGGAGAAAAGGCTGGTGATGCTGCTGGAGGCCGGCGTTGTATCTGCATTAGTGTGCATGGTCAAACAGGAGAGTCCAGTCCTCACCGAGGCTTGTAAAGAGTGCATCGCAAGGTGGGAAAGGGCTGTCAGTTTTCCTATTTTCTTTCTTTTACGGACTTTGTAGATTTTCCCTTAATGCCATTTCTCGTGTCAGGGTGTTCTTGGCTTTGGTGGAACGACAGGAAGACAGAGGCACAGTGGTGGCACAGGGTGGAGGAAAGGTAGAGCCACCGCGATAAATATACTTAGTTTAGCTTTTGCACTTATAGGTATACCTTGCATTTGTAGGATTTCATGTGAATGTTAACTCTTTTCTTCCACAGGCACTGATCCCGCTGGCATCGGACAACACAGATTTAGGCAAAGTTAAAGCAGCACAGGCCCTTGCGAAAATAACCATCACATCTAACCCAGAGATTGCTTTTCCGGGAGAAAGGGTGAGGAGAAACTGTTATCCGTCTCTTAAGATAGAAATGACAACGAGTCTCTCTCCTTTAACCTTTGCTCTTTTGTATTTGCAGATCTATGAGATGGTGCGGCCAATTGTCAGTCTTCTAAGTATTGAATGCACCCTGCTGCAGAACTTTGAGGCGCTCATGGCCCTCACCAACCTGGCCGGCATCAGTGATAGACTCAGGTTGGACACTAGGGGGAGGTCTCTCCCAAGAAAAGTGCTGCTGTGTCCACTTTTTTATGTTCCTGGATTATTATCGGCCCAAGCCTTGACACTTTCTAATCTCTAGTTTTGACTTGGTTTTATAATGTGTCTCTTCTTCTGACATCACAAATCTATATTAGTGCTAAAAGTACCTTCCGGTATAGATGAAGCATATTGTTTTTTACAGACAAAAGATCATAAAAGAGAAGGCTGTGCCAAAAGTTGAAGGCTTCATGTTTGAGGAGCACGACCTGGTCCGGGCTTCTGCCACAGAGTGCATGTGCAATTTGGTTTTAAGCACAGAGGTAATACAAATATTATGAATCATAGATTCTTTAGCACAAATTAAAAATGAATGTTGAACTAATGGCAATGTGTCTTTGGTGTGTCCTCAGGTGCAGAAGCTTTTCCTGGCGACGGGGAACGATCGCCTGAAGCTGCTCGTGCTCTACAGCGGAGAGGAGGATGAGAGGCTGCGGAAAGCTGCCGCAGGAACTCTGGCCATGCTGACCGCGGAGCAGCCTGAGCTTTGTGCTCGCATCCCCGGAACAGTAAGCACACAGCACTGTCACAAACTAAAAAAGTCTCTTTCATAGTTTGTCTGAGACGACTTCCTGTTGTACTCTTTTTCCCAGACGACCCAGTGGCTACAGATCATACAGGCACTGCTGCTCAGTGAAATTTCCGACCTTCGCCATCGCGCAGTGGTCATTGTTCACAACATGATGCAGGCAGAGAAGAGTCTGGCGGAGGCGTTCATGGAGAGCGAGGCCCTGGAGATCCTGTCTGTCCTGGCAAAGGGAGAAGACATTCCAAAGCCGGTCTCAAAGGTAGCTCAGAACTGTCTGGACAAGGCTGTGGAGTACGGCATCATCAGAAACAAGGAAGGGAGGGAAAACCCTGAAGGAACTGAGCCCTGAAAACTGAAGTTGCTGTGTGTAGATGGCTGTGATAAAGAGCGTTGAGTGTTATGTGGGACCAGTTGAGTCTTTAAAAAAATCAGGGTGCTGATTCAAAATGTGCCTGTGTCTTAACCGTAATGGTTAATAGCAATAAGGAATTGATTGAAAAAAGAAAGGTGTGGTATAAAAAAAAAAAGCACATTCATATAGGCAAACTTTTATCACACATGAATTCTTCTCATATTTTTTTCACCGATTATATTCAAATGTATTGTGTTAATTGGCGCACATCTTTGCGATCATGCATTATCACCTTGAAGACCAATAATGAAGTTTATTTTATACATTCTTTTCTATAATCTGTAATTTTCACCAGTGTTATTTTTATTTCACAACTATTTACTGCATTTATTTCAAAACGTTCCCATTACTTTTTTTTCACTTTTTGTAATTATGTTTGACCTTTAGAGACCAAAACATTTCGTTAATATTCACCCAATTCTGTGCAAAGCTTTTTTTTTGTTTGTAAGAACCTCACTACATTCCCAGTGCTTAAAATGTTTGAAATAAATACATCTTGAACCATATCCCTCGCTTTCAGCTAAGTGGGCACGCCCACATCCAAATTACCGTAGCGCATGCGTAGTGTACCTCTGATGCTGCATGTCACGTGTGAATACGTTGTGGGTAACTGCGCAGCCTCAGTGGGTCGCACACATACACAGCTGAAGAGTTTTCAATGCGGTGGTTCGGATTCGGCTTCAACGCATTTGAACAGATATGCGTTCATGGGAAATCGATCGATGGATCGGTTAGTGACGTCAAAGTGATTAGTCCAACAGCGCTCACGGTTCATGTGGACGGAAGTCTCTGCTGCCTGGGGACCAGTCAAATCAAAGCGAGCTGGAGCCGAAGAGCGTCGGTACACTTGGATGGTGAGTGCGTTACGCCAGCAGATCTGCGAGCCCCATTGAGTGGCTTTAATAACCAAGGTGGTGTGTTTGTTGTAGGGCACAGCTGCGTGTGTCTGGCTGGTTTCGGCGCAGTCTCCTCTGATGACTCCTGTGGTGTTGCCGTGGAAGAGAGCCGCGGCTGTCAAGACGCCTCCATCAGTGAGCTGCACCTGACCCTTGTTTTCTCAGACAGGATCGAGTCGTGGGACCTCCGGAAGAGAGAGAAAACGCCATCGTGGCGCATGGTGGTGGAAGCCCAGTCAGAGAACTCTGGTCACGTTCCCTCTTACGTCTCACACAGCTGACAGTAGTAGAAGTACGTTCCCTGGCTTGTCAACAGCTCAACAGTGTACATCTTCCTCTTCTCTTACTACAGGACCCCCCCTGAAGCTCCCATTGGTTCCAGGGGGTTACATAGCAACAAAGCCTCCCCTCTACCGCTCCCTATCACCGCAGCTGAAAGCCCGGAGTCTGGCCCTGGGAGCAGAGCATGCCATCCTGCTCTGTGCCACAGGAGCCGTGTACACCTGGGGCCTGGGCAGGTGGGGCTGATACTCACACACATGTCTTTGTTGGGAATTGTACATGTACCTTCTTTCCTGTTTATTTTACAGTCATGGTCAACTGGGGCACGGAGGCCTCACACCAGAGGAGGAGCCCAGGGCCGTGGAGGCGCTCTGGGGGATGCCTATGAGCTGTGTTGCTACAGGAGGATGGCATGCAGTCTGCATTAGTGGTAAATGTTATGCAAGGGTGTTTGTGGACTTTAGATAAGGACAAAAACAGCAGGGCTCTAATGACCTTTTCTTCAAAGATGGGGGTGACCTTTATGTGTGGGGCTGGAATGAGAGTGGCCAGCTGGGACTCCCATCGCGAGGTCTGAGGAAAGCCCTGGAGCAGCAGCAGAGTAGACAACAAGCAGGTCAGTCTGCTTGGAAGGTGCACTGTGTGAGGAATGCCGTAAAGGGATATTTCACTCCAAAATTAATTTTATATTTCACTTAGCTTCTAGTAACATTGAACAATTCATCTAACTCAGTGCAGAGTTGTTTTCCATGTGGCATATGTGATTGTTGAACTGGCTATGTGATTGTTGAACTGGTTACCTGTGAAAAGCAGGGGGGAGCATTGCATCTCCAAATGCACTTGTTGCAACATTAACTCAATTCCGTCAGCATTAAGGATATTATGGTACTGAATATTTATATATCGAACATGACAGGTATGGGTACACTTCATGGCTGAACCATCCTAGTTATTCAAGAATGATGTCATGCACAGTGTGTTGCTAGCATAGTGAGAGGCTTTGGTAGTAAAATAGCTGCATTGAATGTACTGAACAGGAGCACCGTGCAAGGATGCTGACACATCTCCTGGCGAAGAGACACAAGAGGGCGAGGAACACGAAGAGGTATACATATCGATCCAGGCATTCCCAGCTCTTCTGGATGTCACTCCGTCATGTGAAATCAGGACCGTCAGCTGTGGCTCCCGCCACACAGCCGCTGTGACGAGTAAGGCATTTCTCTCTGTGACTACATACAATCATTTAACATTTCTTGAAATATGTCATATTCATCTCTCTTTTTTTTCTTTTTTTTCCAGCAACAGGGGACCTCTACACTTGGGGCTGGGGTAAGTTGGAATTCCAAAGCTGCCACCTGATTGGATTTTACAAGCAGCTGGTTACAATGTAATTATAAGCCATATGGCCAGTAAAACTCCCCCTCAACATCTTTCCCCTAATAAATCATTTCAGGGGAATATGGACAACTTGGACACCAAACTCTAATCAGTTCAGATGAGCCACAGCGCGTGGAGTTCTTCAGGGAGCAGCAGATGTGTGTAGTTGATGTGGTGTGTGGGACGTGGAACACATTTGCTGCTGTCCATAAGGAGGAAGGAGCTAGCTCTTAAAAAATCCCATGTGATTCCCCCTGATAACAATGTGGACTTTGGAGACGATATGAGGAAGCAACCAAAGGTTTGCTCTCAATATATTTTTGCAATGTATACCATTTTTATGTATGCATGTATGAAACCATTTTGAAAAGTCAGTAAAGTATTTTTTGTAAATATTTTATTTTCTTTACAGATGTTTAAAAAAAATCACAATTCAATTTCCAAAATGCTACATAACATCGGGTAAGGTGATAAAATACATTTGTTAATATAATTTTAGGCAAGTATCAATCCAATCATATTATGAGAAGTAAAGGCACATGCATTTCCACAGCCGACTAGATGTCTTCACAGCACAATCCTGAAAGAACTGCAGAGAAAAGATCATATTAAGTTGCAGTTAAAGTGGGGGAAAAAAAGTAAAATACATACAGCATTATGTATGTGATCAAGATGACGGGATTTTTAATTACCTGACAAAATCTGGTGATCTTGAAATGACATGCTGAAACTCAGAGAGGTTCACGGTTCCATCTTTGTCAATGTCTGACTCTTCAAGAATCTAAAAAGATAGACTGTATTCACCTTCTTAATCATACAGAGGGGATTCATGCAAAGTGGACAAGCCTCAGTGGACTCACATTGTTGATGAGCTGTCGCATTTCCTCCGTAGTTAGTCTCGTGTCATCAGTCTCCCCGGTCAGACAGTTCACCAGCTTTTCCAGATCGCCACAATCGAGGGTTCCATCATCATCAAAGTCTGGAAAAAGTCAAGTTCCTTATTATACACATTGATAGCCTCACATATATTATTAACAGCCCCATATTGTGCCAACGTACTAACCAAAGATACGGTATGCATAGTGAGATTTGATTTCCAGTGTAGCAGAATCACTGAAGGCACTCAAAAAATCCAGAAAGTCCTCGTATGTGAGGCTTCCATCTTTGTGTTCCGACGTTGAAAATACATGGCAGATCCTTGTCCTGAAAGGGTTGGACTGGGACAGGACACGTGCAAACAGCAGTACAATTTATTTCCATAATGTACAAGGACACCAGGACTATCCTGCTTTAAAAAAAACACCAGGATGACCACACAACCCCGCATTTCTATTCATGTCTAAAATCTGAGTTACCTTCAGTTCTGGCAAAGTAAGGATCCTCTCCATTGGTACCCTGGCGTTTGGAAGGTCTTTCTCCTCTTTAGTCAGCAGTTCACTGAATCTCTTGTGAGCCCTGACCAAAAACACAGAAAGCCGGTGAATCATTGTGCATCGCAGAGACAGATGATTTCAAATATTTTGTTTGTGTATTTGGAATATTCATTTACTGTAGTATGCCTGTATGGACACTCACAGAAGTATTTCTTGTTTTGTCAAGAATGTCAGTTCCTATGAAGAAAGGCAAACATGATTAGAATACCAACAATGACGCCTGGCACACCCCTATAAAACTTTCGTGACTTTTTTCCGCCTGCCACACAACCGTGGTCTGACATTAGCAACACGATTAGCTTCCGCTGTCGTGGTGACAAATGGCATCGAAATGACGTTAAACAGATTTGAGCTGCGACACCAACTAACACGGACCACAGCTAAACCCTGCGGAGGCTTTTAGAGTTGGACTAAGACATATATTACGTTATCTGGATTGTTTGAGGGCGTGAAAAACATGGTCTTAACTTTTGCCACTCGTTTAACGACCATAAAGGAACTGTTTTGGCTACTTAGCTCTGTGTACTTACTTGATATTCGGAGAGTAAATCCTTCCCAAGCTGACTGGCCGTCGTACCCATGCTGAAATCTTCCACTAAAACAACGGAACTTGTTTTTACAACTACTTATTAACTAGTTGCTGTAATATCGCTTACTTCCGGTTTCAGGCCAGGGCATTCTCTTTCCTGTGTTCAGCTACGTAACGGTTTCCATGGTGACGCACTTGTAAACAGCTGTCACCCAGACTAAGTAACTTAATACGTCCACTCGTGTACTGCACTGACAAAAGTAAAACCAACCGTCACATGTTGAATCTATATATTTAGTCCTTTTCCAACGTAACACATGAAATAGTTAGGAAGCTGTAGCAGAGAAGAAGCTCCCAATTAAATGCATCGTCAGGATTACGCGAAGGGTCATAAACAGACACTTAAAGGTTCACATTTAAAGGACTTTTAAAGCTAGATTTACGAACATGTTTTCGATTTGACATTGAATTCGCGGCACAACCTTGGTAAATACAACTTATTGTAAACGCTTCAACCAACTGTTCTAAACTTTTTTTTCCTGTGAGTGCTTATAAATATCAGTCGAACTTAACTTATATTTCAGAGCAAAAGTAAATATTAGAATGAATCAATCCGAATAATAATTCAACTTTTGTGAATAAATGAGCAATAGTGCACAAATGTTTCTAAATATATTTATTTTATTGTAGCTTAACCACAATTATTTTTATCATTTGCAGCAAAAACAAAATAAACTATTCAGTGCAACTTCCAAAATTATACTTCTTGCGAAGTAATGTAGGACTTGCTTACTTATTCAGTGTAAAAATCTTAATAACACTATGTCATTCAGTCAGTTTCCTAATATACCAATTCAAAACTTCAATATATACCTATAAAATGTCGCATGTGGTATTGTATTCATTCATAAAGGCTTCCCTAAGTGATACAAATATTTTTGGAACAAGGCAAAATGAGAAATCGAGGAGGATCTTGACAGGGAGATGATTAACAGTTTAAGCTCCTGGATTTGTCTCCAGATCTGTTATATCTGAAATAGAAAAAGAAGAATGTGCAAAGAAATGATTAAGTGCTTAATATATCATTCTCTAATCATAATTATCTTGCAACATCATAACTTAATAGTTTTTAGATCATCCATCACTCCAATTTTGTTATTTATTCTATTCAATACAACATGTGTTTATTATTCTCAGACCGCACCTTCCATCTTGGCTCCCTCTTTGGTCTCCGCTGGAACACCTATGCCGTATTCATTTTCCCCAGTGACTCTGAAGAAGTAGATTCCTCCCTCCTCCAGGTCGGCCACTTTGTGGGACAGCCGGCGGCATTTGTCTGTGAGTCTTGTCCACCCTTTTCTGCTGATGTCCCGTATGTCCACGTGGTAGTTGTTGACAGGAGCTCCGCCCTCGTTCTCAGGGATGTCCCATGTAACGGTCGCAGAGTTCTTCGTCACATCCTTAACGAGTATTCTGGTCGGTGGGCCGGGGGAATCCAGAACCCTCACATTAAGGGCCAAAGAGGCAGATCCAGCACTACTCTGCAGTTTCACTATGTATTTGCCAGAGTCGTCACGTGTGGCCCGTTCCACTGTGACAGATGTGGAGGAGCTGGTGGTGTTGATGAGCCCTCGTACTCTCAGATCTACGTCTGATTTGTCCCATGACACAGTGGGTACTGGTCTGCCTGTGAAGGGCACGGTCAATGTAAAGGAGCCACCATCTCTCACCAACAGGGTCTTCCTCATCTCAGCGCTGACGTCAAACTTGGGCTCCTCCTCCCTCTCGATGGCTTCTTGAGGATCTGTTTCAGGACTGGGTTCGCTGGTGCCGATTTTATTTATTGATCTGACAGTGAAAACGTATTCTGTCCCTGATGCGAGTCCCGTTATCGTGTACTCCGTTTTAGCTGTGTTATGAGTGCCAACCGACCACTCTTCTTCTGTTAAGTTCCTGAACTCTACTTTATACCCAGTAACCGCTGCTCCACCGTCAAACAACGGCTTGTTCCATGACACAGTGACCGAGGAGCTGGATGAATCCACTACGGTCGGCTTTACTGGAGGGGACGGTAGAAATTTCGGATCCTCTGCCAGGGTTAGCGGGCACAGGGCACTGGGTTCACTTAGACCTGCAGCGTTCTCAGCAAAGACTCTGAACTCATACTCGCATCCCTCGTACAGAGCAGAGGCTTTCACTCGTAAGTCATAGACCGGCTTTTTGTTGACTCTTACCCATCGAACACCCTGCTTCTCCCTCTTTTCAATGATGTATCCACTGATGCGGCTCCCCCCGTCAGAGGTGGGTCTCTTCCAGCAGATGGTCATAGCTTCACCGGTGGCACTCGTGACTTCCACGTCCGTCGGAGCAGATGGGATAGTGAAGGGGTCCACTGCCCTGATTGGCTCACTCTCCAGAGTCTCCCCGTCCCCGTACTTGTTGACTGCCCTCACTCTAAACAGGTATTCGTTTCCTTTGAGCAGCTTGGTTATCTTACAAGTAGCTGCCACCATGTCATCATAGACGAGAGTCCAGGCAACGCGACTGGTTTCACATTTCTCAACAATGTAGTGCATGATCTCTGCACCACCGGTCTCGTGGGGGGGGCCCCACGACAGGGTGCATTTCTCCGCCGAGAGTCCGGACACTTCCAGAGGTCCAGCAGGTGGGCCTGGCTTGTCCAGCACCTTAAAAGTGATAGCTTTAGATGTGGAGCCGGCTGTATTCTGTAGGGTCAACGTATACTGTCCAGAGTCTTTCCTTACACATTCTCTGACCGACAGAGTCGTGTGTGTCTTTGATGCCATAATCTCAGTCCTTCCCTTAGAGCCAATATTTCTCCCGTTCTTCAACCAGAACACCGTAGGGTTTGGGCGACCGGAGATGTCGGCGTCTATTCTGAGGCGCTCTCCGGCTTTGACGATTACCACCTGTCTGACTGCGTCATCCAATATAATTTTGGGTGGCTTGACATCGTCCTGCACAGTAACGGGCCCCGTGGTTTCAGAGGGCACACTGTAGAGTTCAGCCGAATTCTTTGCTATCACACGAAAGTCGTACTGTTCCTGTTCCATGAGACCGGTCACTTCCAAGAAGGTGTCCAGGAGGTTGGTGAAGTTGCACTTGAGCCAACAACTGTCTGGGAGCTCCTTACGCTCGACAATGTAGCCAATAACTTTAGCTCCCCCGTCATATTCTGGTTTATCCCATGAGAGGGAAACTGAGCTGGTAGTTATGTTGTTGACTGTGAGGTTGCGTGGGGGATCGCACTGGTCTCGGGCTGCAGCCGGATCAGATATGTTACTGTGGGGGCCGACACCCGCCATATTCTCAGCATAGACCCGGAACTCGTATACCAGGCCCTCCTCTACACTTGTTAATTTGAACTGTTTCTCACTCAGCGGGCTTCTGTTTAACTTTGTCCACAGAATGCTGCTTTGGTCTTTGCATTCGATATGATATCCCATTATAGGGCTCCCGCCGTCGCTGTCTGGTTGGCTCCAAGCAATGACCATTACAGACTTTGAGGCCTGCACAACACAGAGGTTGGTCGGTGGGCCGGGGAGCTGGAAGGGATACTGGGCAACCACAGGTTCAGATTCGACGAACGAGCTCGTGCCAAAGCGATTCTCTGCGGCGACACAAAACTGATATTCAGTACCTTTTGTCAGACGGGGAATTTTGATCGATGTTCTTGCAACCGTGGCTGACACAGTGTGCCAGATTGTGCTCCCCATATCTCTCCTCTTGACGACATAATTGCTGATTTGACATCCACCAGTATAATGTGGCGGCTGCCATGACAAAGACGCAAAGTCAGCGCTTACTTCGTCCACTCTGAGGTCACCTGGTGGTGCGGGTCTTTCAAAAACACTCACAAAAATCTCTGCAGACGTGCTTCCTGCAGAGTTGGTCAGAGTCACCTCGTACACACCCACATCTGTCCTGGTTGCTTCTTTGATAATGAGCTGAGACGAAGCGTCGGATGTCTGCACGTTTACCCTGCTAGTCTCTTTTAGCATGGTGCCATCTTTTTTCCAGGCTGCTGTCGGGGCTGGCACACACTTGAATGGAACGTCGATCCTTAAATCATTCCCTGCTTTCACACTGAATGTGTTGGAAAGCAAACTTATGATGGGGCCTGCGCTGCTATCCTTCACCATAACAGGTGCCACCAGGGACTTTGGTTCACTCTTTCCCTTTTCGTTCAAAGCACTCACTCTAAAGAAGTATTGCTTCCCTTTTGTCAGCCCAGTCACGGTCACTTCTAGTACTTTACTTTCTGAGCACACTGTCCACGTGTCATCTCCCTCAGCTTGCATTTCCACAGTGTAACATGTGATTTTGCTTCCACCATCGTGGTCAGGTTTATCCCAAGACAGTCTCACGCTATCGCAAGTGACATCGCCGATTGCAATCTTGCCAGGAGACAGAGGAGCCTCCGAAACCTTGACGGCCTCCGCCGTCTCCGCTGGCTGGCCGACCCCAAAGTCGTTGACAGCCAGGACACGGAAGTGATAAAAGAAACCTTCCTGGAGATAGTCGATCCTGTATGAGTTTCTCACACAGCTGCTACACACACTTGTGAAGGCCTTTCTGGCCTCCTCCCGCTTCTCTACAATGTAGTGCAAAATCTTGGCTCCTCCGTCAACGAGAGGTGGTTCCCAGGAGATGGACACAGAGTCTCTTTTTACATCCTTCACCTCTAGGTTTGTCGGCGCACTGGGAGAGTCCAACACTCTGACGTTGATGAAAGCCGATTTAGAGCCACTGCAGTTCTCGGCGGTCAACACATACTTTCCCGTGTGGTTTCTATTGACGTTCTCAATCGATAGCTCAGTGTGGGAGCTCGTCACCTCGATTTGAGCACGTTCGCTGAGCGCTCCACCTTCCTTTGACCATTTCACCTCAGGCTCCGGCCTGCCTTTGATGGGGACGAGGAGACGTAATGTGGAACAAGCACGGACGTTCACAATCTTCCTCAGGGCAGAGTCCAACTCGACCTCGGGTGCCTCCAATTTTTCTGCTGCTCTCACTGATCCGGGTAGCTCCACGTGCTCTCCAACCCCAGCAGCGTTCATCGCTCGTATACGAAAATTGTAGTCAGCATTTTCTCTCAATCTTCTCACAGTGTAGCTGGTTTCCTCCACCCCTGTGCTGGGCGTGCATGTGATCCACTCATCCTGTACTGTCTCTTTCATCTCAACTAAAAATCCACCGAGGCCTGCTCCACCGTCATAGATGGGCTTTGACCAGGTCAGAGACACGGTGCTGGTGGAATAGTCTGTCACTTTGGGGTTGGTAGGCGGACCAGGTGGGTATGTGGCTTCACAGACTTTTATATACTCACTTGGCTCACTGGGAGCACCCACTCCAGCAGCATTTTCTGCCATTACTCTAAACTGATATTGTCGTCCCTCAGTGAGCCCTGTGCAACGGAAACGGAAATCCGTCAGCCTTCTCTTGTTGCATCTAGTCCACCTGACTCCTTCTTTGTCACGTCGCTCCAGGATGTAGCCATCGATATCTGAGCCTCCGTCGCTCTCCGGCCTTTCCCATGTTAGCGCTACAGATTCACCAGTCACAGCGCTGACCGTAGGGGTCGAAGGTGAGCTAGGTGTGGTGAAAGGGTTTTGTGCAATTACGGGTTCGGATTCCAAAAATTCCCCAACACCAAATTTATTCACAGCAGCAACTCTGAATATGTATTCTTTTCCAGGCACCAGTTTTGTCACTTTGTGACTCACGGCTTCAACGTGAGCCTCCACCCCTGTCCATGTTACACGGCTGGTCTCTCTTTTTTCAATGATATAGTGGGAGACACAGGCACCGCCATCATTTACAGGGAGGTTCCAGTGAAGGTTGCATTTATCTGCACTGACAACTTTCACCCTCAGAGGTCCATCGGGAGGACCAGGTCTATCCAGGACCTTCACGCTAACTGGCATGGAAACAGTTCCACCGATGTTCACAAGGCGCAGCACAAACTGCCCTCCATCCACTCGTGTGCAGTCCCTCACAGTAAGAGTGGTGTGAGTGAGGGTGTTTTTCACCTCCGTTCTCGGTGTAACTTTGTCAATCTCCTTTCCATCCTTAAGCCACACTACTTCAGGAAGGGGCTTCCCAAAGTAATCGGCGTCAACGACAAACGTCTCCCCAGCCTGAACTACAGCTGGACTCTTGAACTTAGGATCAATGAACGCTGTGGGTCCTTCGATAACATCCTGAGCGATGATGGTTACGCTCTCTGAGGGTGCGCTCCAAACCCCAGCGCCATTCTTGGCAATCACTCTGAACTCATAGCTTTGTCCTCCTGTTAGACCCGTGACTGTGAACTGATTCTCGTTAACATTGGTGAAGTTTGCCTTCATCCACCTGCCGTCTGGGAGGTCCATCTTTTCCACAACGTATCCCGTAATGGTGCTCCCACCGTCGTACCGGGGTTTCTCCCACTGAAGTGTGATGTTCTCTCTCGTAATGACGACGGCTTCGGGTCGACCAGGTGAATCACAGGGGTCTCGCGCTACATAACATTCAGATATCTTGCTAAATGTGCCGACTCCGGCAATATTCTCAGCAAAGACTCTGAATTCATATTCAATGCCCTCTTCCAGTCCACTCGTTTTGAAGCGTGCATCAGTTAAAACAAACTTGTTCAGCTTGGTCCATAAAATGCTGTTCTTCTCTTTGCGTTCCAGGTGATATCCGATGACGGGGCTGCCCCCATCTTTGGCGGGAGGCTGCCATTCCACCACCATCCAGTACTTTGTCACTGTGGACACAAAGGGGGTGCCAGGAGCAGAGGGCACACTGAACGGATATTGTGCAGTTACAATCGAAGAGGTGATTGAGGTGCTCTTTCCGTACCGATTTTCTGCAAACACTCTGAATTGGTATTCACTTCCCGTCTTCAGCTTGGTGACTTTGATTGTATTCCTAACTGTCGTTGCCGACACAGTTTGCCACTCTGTACTTGAAGTGTCACGCTTCTCCACAATGTAGTTGTCTAGCTGACAGCCTCCCATGTATTCAGGCGGTTCCCAGGAGATGGTGACATAGTCAGAACTGACTTCGTCGATCCTCACGGGTCCTGCGGGTGGGTCCGGCTTTTCTAGAACAACCACTGTGATTTCTCCTGTGAATTTTCCTGCAACGTTGTTTGCTGTAACTGAGTATTGACCAGAGTGTTCCCTGGCAGCATGTCTTATATGAAGAACTGTTAATGAGGGTGTAGTGGTAAGGTGTAGCCTGGATGTCTCTTTAACTGGATTCCCATCCCTTTTCCATTCTATCTTTGGTGCTGGTTGCCCAACCACTGGGATCTCTACTTTCAGAATGTCATTATTCTTAACAGTGAATGTGTTAAAAGTTATCTGGAGTGTTGGCTTAATGGCATTGCCCCTATCTGTGACAGGGCCAGGTGGGACCCCAGCGTTGTGTTCACTATCCTCTGCAGAGGTGCCAGATGAACCTGGTGAGTAGATCAAACAAGCATCAAATCATTACTACTTAATTAATTATACACACAATATAGTGTTCCTGATGAGACAAATCATGAGTAAACATATAGATCTATCAATTGAAGCCATAGTTGTAGTGTAGTTGTAGTTTAATATGATAAAAAATATAAACCAAAGCACGACAATACAAAGTGACATAGAGATAAGATGACTGCATGACATACCTCCGACAATGAGTGCCGAGGGTGACTGGGAAGCCTCGGCCGTAAGCTCTGCATTAGTGTCCGGTGTCATATTTATATTTAGAGTGTGAGCTTTATCATCTGTTCTTTTTCCCATCTACAAAAGATACAAAACAGTCAGAGAAAATAAAAGACACAAATACAAACAGAGCAATATGTTCACTTTTTTTCTGTTTGGTTGTTTGTTATGGTTATGGCTTTTTTTTTCGCATTATACAAACATTCGCTGTACATATTTTATCACAGTAGGACTTTGACAGAACTAACATTTGTGTTTTAAAGCTAGCATGTAGCCTATGGAGCTGTAACGAGGGAGAAGTGTTGGTCACAGAAACTGTCCGTGCTGTTTAAAAATAACTACAGCCATGGCAGAGCAAACAGCCATCTGTTTGGATAAAACTATTTTTATCTAACTTTAAAGCTCTGAATAAAGTTAAATCAACCATTTTACCTTGGTGTGGATGTAATCAAAAACCTTGACCATAGCTTTTTCTTTGTTATTTCAGCAACTTCTAAAATATTACTCCAAAGCAATACTATATCACGCAAATCTGTACAACTTACTTCATTATTGCTTGCTTCCATCCTTTCTCTCAATATGTAATGTGATTTAGAATCCGTTTCAGTGCTTCCTCTCTGGTGATCCCACTAACATGCACGGCTCTGCCAGTCACCAACCGCTTTATCTCCAAAAGCATGCAGTGGCTAAAATTACCAAGATGCCTGATTGGCCAACTGCTCATGCTTTTAAAGTTAGTGTTAGTGTCATCAAAGAGAAACTAGCGATCTGCTCAACAGTCAAATATTGCACTCATTCTATTCCAGTCACAGGGGTTTACATATGGGGTTACATTAAGGATATCCTGTAAATCCATGTGTTTGGTGTGTGAGTTTCATGTATAAACACGTTTTCGAAAACAAGAGATGTTTCAGGGGTCAAAGTTACGAAATACTGAACACGTGGGCTACTTTTATTTACTGTTAGTACATACAGTATGTATTTAATCTGCTGTCTCGTGTACTGTTCAGAACCTAATGCAGAAGTTGAATTATCCTGTGATTACAACTGAAAAATAATGAATGAGTTGAAAGTTAAGCGAAAAGCTATTTTTTTATTTTTTTATGATACAAAGTTAGAAAGGAAAATTGGACTATGAGCTCATACATCCAGATTAAATGAATACATTAGACAAGGAAGACGCACTTAATTCACGCACTAGGACTATATAATATAATATGTTGTTTGGTCCCAGGAAACAAGGGGGAGACAACATTAAAAAACGACAGGTAGTAGAGCAAAGAATGGACAGGAAACAGTCCTAATTGTGTAACACGTGATAAAAAAAAGGGATAGAGGAAAATAGCGAAGGTGATCAGGGATGATGGAAAAAGTTTCGTCAGTACGCCCTGAGTCCAGAAGATGGCAGTATCACAACTACGTGAGTGTAAGCTCAGCTGCCGTCACAGGAAGTAGGAAAGACCGGTGCACGGTGAAAACACAGAAGAGACATGGACGAGCCACATATGAGATAAAACTATATAGCATCGGTTTGTATCAGTTTCCCGTTAAAAGCCGTTTAAGTCAGTGTTTCAAGACACGAGACAATGTCCACGTCTGAAGGTGAGTCCACGTTCAAATACACTCGGATTCCTGACGTGGCTCCTTTCGTGTTAGAAAGTAGAATACGTGTGATTTATTGATCGCAAAAATAAGGCATGTTAATATTATTTACTACTTCATGACTTTACATATTAAACGAAAATTGAGCACACATATCCTTTTGGATGGAAATGATTTTTGTGTACGACTAATACATTATAAGGGTTATAGTAACACCATTTTATTTTAACACCATTTAAAAGTGCTAAACGAGAAATGTCAATTGTTTAAATGATTTTGGAGAGAGCCCACTGAGTGAAAATGAAGGGGAAAAGGCTTTAAAAATAATAATAATAATAACATCATATTTTATGTTATTTTTAAGTTATTGAACATTTGGGCCCTTGACTTGATTTTCTCATCAATGTTCTTCTCTCATCATTAAATCACTTAATTTCCAATCTCATGTTTCGCTGCCCCCACCACCAGATCCAGCCGTGCCGCTCCAGTTCGTCTACACCGAGCAGGATTTTGTCACGGATGTTCTTCGGAGTAGCGGAAAGGGTCCTGAGGCGGCATTGCCGCCGGCTAAGTTTGACACGCTCATCCGAGCCGGCTGGACAGACGGCATGGAGAGAGGACTGTTCCGCTACCATCTGGGTGATTTACAAACTCGTGTTCTGCCGGGTTCACATCACTACGTGGCACAGTTGAATATTAAAAGAGGAATTGAGAAGAGAAAGCCTCAGGAGATCATGAGCATTAAGCAGGCGTTCAATGCTGGGCATTTTAACTTTAACAAAATCAATGCAGAGGAAATCATATTTGAGATGATTAGGCACACGGACACAGGCAGTGGACGTCAGCCCTGTAGGATGATCGTGCTCGTCAACGTCAGCCCTTTGGAGTTTGGACATTGTTTATTTGTTCCGGATCCATCGCTCTGTTTACCGCAGGTTCTGACCAAGTTCGCCATCCAGGTTGGAATCGAGTCTGTGCTCCTGAGCTCAGACACAGGCTTTCGCGTGGGATTCAACAGTCTGGGAGCGTTTGCGTCTGTCAACCATTTACACCTGCACGGCTACTACATGGACCACGAGATGAAGGTAGAATCTATGAAGCTCAAACCCCTGGTTCCTGAGAGGGGGTTTTATCGCCTGCTGGACTTCCCCGCGGGTTTTTTGTTTTACACAGAATCGGAGGGGGTGGAGAACGTTGCCGGAGCCATTTGTAAAGTGATTGACTTTTTCGTGGAAGGTAATATCGCTCACAACTTGTTCATGAGTCGAGGACGCCCGCCCTGTGATCGCATACGGAACAAAAAGGATCTCTGTACAAGGTGCGGCGTTCGTATTGCCGTGTGGCCCAGACTGTCCTGCTTCGGTGCCAAAGAGGTCTCCGCCTTCAACGTCGCTCTTTGCGAGCTGGCTGGACACTTACCATTTAAGAACCAGAGAGACTACGAGCTCTCTACTGAGGAAGATGTGATGGGAATCATTCAGAAGTATCTTCTGCCCGATAAGGAGTTTCAAAGCTTAGAGCAGCAGCTTATTGAACTTTTAATACATATTTAATGCGCGGAGACCTGGCTAAATCTTCTGCTGGAGAAGAAAACGAGATGCCTATATTTCACAGTTTTTCCATGTTCAAGGTTTTTGTCGAGATACATTGAGAAAGCCTTGCACCTGGCCAGAGTATTGCATTAGATGTCACTGAATGCCTTTCACAAAGCTCCCACTAAAATGTAAAGAGGATTATTGATTACATTTACGAACAGATGTATTTTAGTGAAACTTTAATCAAATAAAAATATCAAAACACACTAAGTTACAGTTCTGTTAGTCACTTATGTATTTGCAGACACGCCTAACTTGATGTTTGTCCTTGTTCATACTGCCTTTTTGTCACAACTCAGTGGGATGTATGAATGGAGTGCGACACTTGGTAATGTCCCTTTTTTTTCCCCGTTCCTCTGCTAACAACAGGTCAGAATTAACTCTGTCCAGACGGAAGGGAATGAGGACTGTCACCGGTTTAAATGGACCACCACTGACAGTGGTTTTCAAATCAACCTGGAGCAGGGCTGCACGTTATCCCTGCAGAGCACATCATCTGCAAGAATTACGTCACCATGGGAGCGATGCCAAGCTAAGCATCGCGAGCCAAGATCAACAAGCAGAGATACTCAAACTTGCGTTGGTAAGTACAAAATCAGTGCACTCGTTAATATGTCGAGCAGCTGATATGCTCGTTTTTTCCCCGGTGAGGTAATTGCTTTAGCAGTGGTACAGTAATAAAAAAATATATAGCTGTGCACACACCAATATATACACAAACAAACACAAGTTAAAATCGTTACATGAATTTCATGCTAATTTTCAAATGAAGCTTGAACTTGAATTCAGTCTTGTGTTAATTTAGGATACATATTTCTTGGCGCACAGATATTCAATATTGGTTGATGGCCGTTTTATTGAGTCAGGTAAGAATATATGGTACACAACAGCTGATACGTTATAAATAGAAGAGTCTCTTCTGTGGCATTCCCATTGTGAGAGGCGGTCAGGATAAGCCTGCATAGATTGCGGAGTTTGGACAAATATGATCCATACTGTTTCTGTAAATAATTTGACTTCTACAGAAATTGAGATGTACAGGTAATTTCAGTATACATATATATACTGTATATATGAAATTGTTGAAATTGTTGCCTAAATTGGTTTGAGATGGCATCACATACTTCTCTTAACCTGTCCTCATCGGATAGGAGAAAAGAAACCACGTTGGCCTTTACGAGTCCTCCAGTTGCCACCCTGACGTGACATGACATGTGACTAATCCCCCTCATATTTACACTTTCACCATCGGTGTGTATGCATACACCTGCGCCCTTTTTTTGTTGCCACAGAGTTGCATAAGTAACCTATTTTGCATAGAGATCGGAGATGTACAAAGACTTTCACATACACTGCGGCATCATGGTTGAGCCCGAGAAAGGGACACCAATAAAGTGTGCTGAAAATGCTTAGCCAACCTTCAACAAATAGTATGCGATGTGTGTTTACACAGGAGCATTACACTTACTTATTGACAGTTAGGAGAAATATCAACTGCAATGCACTCTTGAGTTTTAAAGCTGGAGCCAAATCCTGGTCTTTTCAATCCACCAAAAATAATGTAAACGGAAACATATTATCTGTCGTGAGTAGTGATCTTTCCTACCTCTCAAGATCACCTATTAATACTTAATATATTTAGGTGGGTCTCTGTTGGTTGCTTGGCAACTGCTCCTTGCTTAGAAATAGCCTATGTAACACAACAACAAAAAAAAATCCCTTTTTGCATGAATGTGACAAATTGGGTGTAATTTCTGAATGAGATGCAGGTTATCTTGAATCAGACAAGCTGTTTCACTGCATTCCGTATGCTAAGATTGATATTTGTTGGCTCCAGTGACTTGTATACCGCGGAAACATGAATTTACAATTAATCTATTAATGAATGAATATAGCTTTTGTCAAAAAAGCAACTGCCCATGAGCTTGAAATTTAGCTGAATATTTTGCTCATAGTTACAGGCAAACTGAAACTCGTCTCAAGGTTGTCTCATCAGCCGGCTGTGATGGATGATTGAGCCAAACCTGTTGTGCATCTTTCCAATGGGGCCCAGCATGGATACACCTTATTTACATTTAATGCTTCATAGGAGAAGCCCTGTAGGTGGGAAAAGAAAAACTGTCTTAGCCTGTCTGTCTGTATATTTACTTTAAGGGCGGACTTTAAATGTTTATCTTTCTCTGAAATGCAGGGAGCCTGGGCTTTTTCCAAAAAAATAAAATAAATAAAAAAACAAGAGGTAAGTAATCTCTTTAGTTAACGGCTGATTGACGAGCAAACAACAAGATATGATGAGAGGATCTTTAATATAAATAGGATATAAATGATATACATATCAACTTCTTGGATTGAAATATAACGAATGCTTCCTCTACCTACACATGTTTTATAAATGAACAAAGATTTTAATTAAATTAAAATAAAAATAAAACATGAAGAGACGAAAACATAAGAGAGACGTTCAAAACTAAAACAAATCTAGATTTAGAGATCACTTGCGTCATCTTAAAAAAAAAACACTCCCATACTTTTCAAGTGTAATGTGGAGGGAGTAATGAGGGGGAGTGTCCTATTCAATTTTAAATGTCCCTCACTGCCTATCTCCACTTAGAGCTTGGATGGCCAGGGTCTAAAGTGTTTTTCTCTTTTACAAAGGCAGCTCGAGGTTCAATGATTCAGGGTTTTTCAGCAGCTCTTTTACCTTCAGAGAATACAGAGAAATAACAGAAAACCCACTGAAAACAATGGGCTGTGTCCAGAGCTTCAGGGAGCTGTGCGACCGTCCAAAGAATACCAAAGTTCGATTCAGCCTTCCAGCGGTTTGCTTCGTGTGGCAAACGGCAATGATCATCTTGTTTGGGGTGTTTATTCGATACAATCCAGAATCGGATCCGCACTGGATAGAGCACAGAAAAGCTAAAAATATATCAAGTGACATTGAGAATGACTTCTACTACAGATATCCAAGTAAGTGGCTTACTCCATTTTTTCTCCTTTATTTGTGTACTCTCTTCTCCAAATGTTAATTATCTCTTCACCCTCAGTCCTCATTAAATCCTATTTTCTTTGTAATTCAAATGTAATATTCCTATTTTATATTTGGCGTACATGTACACATTTAGTATTTAAAAAAAAAAAAAATTACATTAGCTCTTATTATTATTATAAATTATTTGTTTTTTTTTATTGTATAGCTCTTCTACGGTTAAGCTGACCATGTTATCCCTGCTTTGCTGACAGGGATCCCCGGAGGTTTTGACTCCCTCTGGCTCTCTTTCCAGTTGAACTAGTTGACACCACACCCACGTCTTGGTCTGGCTTTAACAATAGTTTTTATAACTTATAACTTTGAAATATTCTCTTGATGTTTTATTATTTGGATCATTGTGTGTGTGTGTGTGTGTGTGTGTGTGTGTGTGTGTGTGTGTGTGTGTGTGTGTGTGTGTGTGTGTGTGTGTGTGTGTGTGTGTGTGTGTTCTTTGCGTGTGTCTGACCCATCCAAGCAGTGTCAGGTGATCACAAAGCCATCTCAGAAATGGTGTTGAATGTCATGTGGTTAAGGGATGTCCCGACACTCTGTTGTCTGAGGCCATGAAGACCTCAGCTCATTTTCACACCTTTTCTTTACAAAACCTCGCCCATCCTCAGTGTTGGTGTTAGAACAGTATGACATACCTGAATCTTTTATTCTTAGTGGGGGGGGGGATGTGTCCACTCCGTTGTGATACAGCATTTACTTCTGTAGATTGCTAACTCGATGCCAACCCGACCATAATGTTTCACAGTGCAATGGGAAGATGTTTTGCCCCGAGATGTGTCAAGAGGTCACAGTGTTGTCATATACACATGAGTTTCCGTCCTTGCCTAATATGCCCTCATGTGTCCATCCCTGTGGTGGCGTGTTGGGAAAACAAACTCAACTCTGTCAAATTCTATCTATTCATTATAAACAATGTGTTATGGATATATACATTTCACAGTCAATCATCAGTATGTTTGATGGGAATACGATTGTCATGGCAAACACGGAATCTACATAATCTTTCATGAGGGGATGAGAGGAGCGGTCATGAAAACAGTTGGAACTTCCCTCTGAGCGTAATTTCTCAAATCTTAATTTCATTGCCTAATTTGATTAATCTTTTTTTGTTTTTTTGATCTGATCAGATGTGGACTCACATATTGTAACCCGTCAAAAGAGGGAGTGGATGGTGATGTGAACTCTGGAGAGACAGAGGATAGTGAGGATTTCAATGACCCCAGATTCACACAAAAGAGAACCCGATTGTCATCTTTGGCAAACCCTTACCGCGCTCCTGCCCAATCCTACTCTCTATCAAAGAACTTTAGACGTTTTTGGCAGGACTTAACACTTTGAGGCACGAAAGCAAAAAAAATGCCTTTCCAAGCTTCACAGACTCTAATCAGTTTCTCATCTGTGAAAAAAAAACTGTATTTGTGCGTTGACTCTAGGTGACTTTTCCTTCCCCCCTTTTATACATTATTGCAGTTCTTCTCCTCATCTCCATCCCCCTCTTCTGTCTTCGCCCCAGGTTTCCAGGATGTCCACGTCATGATCTTTGTTGGATTCGGCTTCTTGATGACATTCCTGAAGAGATACAGCTTCGGCGCTGTGGGTTTCAACTTCCTCATCGCGGCCTTCGGCCTCCAGTGGGCACTGCTTATGCAGGGCTGGTTCCACTCGCTGGACTACACGGATGGCAAGATCAAAATTGGAGTGGAAAAGTGAGTGTTTTTGTGTCATTGTCCTCGGTGCGTTGGCATTGGCAAAGGGAAAGAAAAGCACGCTGACTGACGCAATCCCAGAAAGATACCAGCGCCTTAGATTTGGTATGTGGAGTTGGGTAAATAGAAACTCTGAGAAGTGATGATGATGATGATGATGATGAGGATCTATTAAGTTAAGCAAAGGCAATGTGTGTCAACATATATATGTTTCTATATAGTGAGTGTCTCTTGTACACCAGAACAACATGAAAGAATATCAGTAGTTCTCCACTGATTTGGGTCTGCGCCCTTGAATGACATTTCTCTTATTTGGTCTGAAGAGATTCCAGATCATCTCATACCGCCTTCCTTGTCTCCTCCTCAGCCTGATCAATGCCGACTTCTGTGTGGCCGGCTGCCTGATTGCTTACGGCGCAGTGCTGGGTAAAGTGAGCCCGGTCCAGCTGATGGTTCTGACTCTGTTCGGGATCACATTGTTCGCCGTGGAGGAATACATAATTCTGGACCTCATACACGTAAGTTCAGGCTCATCACTGGATATGGTTTTAAAATATGCCTTCAGCTGGGTCTTTAAAAATGAGAGAGGACCTCTCATGGCCTTTGCTGACCGTGTTATTGCAACTCATCGAATGTGTGTTTCTCAAATTTGAATTTTCAAAAGTAATTTGCCCTTGGGCTCTTAAAATGAGAGCATATACACAGATTTGTTTTCTAACGTATGCCTCCTTGCAGCTACTCAACATTTTATTAAGAAAAACGAAAGATTTAGGAAATGATGAAATCTGAAAGTAATGTTGACCAACCGCCTGCAAACATTTTGTGACTGCTATTACGATGAATACTGATGTTCTCTGCCTTGCAGGCCAAAGATGCCGGAGGCTCCATGGTGATCCACACATTCGGCGCTTACTACGGCCTCGCCATCTCATGGATGCTCTATCGACCCAATCTGGACCAGAGCAGCCGCCTGCAGGTCTCCGTCTATCACTCGGACGTCTTTGCTATGATTGGTGAGTGTGAGTTACGATGTGTTTTTTTTGGTTTGTCTGCTTTCTTTTACTGGACCCTTTAACCTCATGCTGTGCACTGCCCAGGCACCCTCTTCCTGTGGATGTTCTGGCCCAGCTTCAACTCGGCCATCACAGACCACGGGGACGGCCAGCACAGAGCCGCCATCAACACCTACCTGGCTCTGGCCTCCACAGTGCTCACCACCGTGGCCATCTCCAGCCTCTTTCAGAAGCACGGGAAACTAGATATGGTAACGGCTCACTGTGTTTGTTTCGAATGTCCCATACATCTCCGTCTATATGATAAAGAGCGGTTTTGCATATTCGTGAAGTAATGCAGGTTATGCTGAAAAATGCTGCCCTTTGTTTACTCGTCGATCAAGCTGGAAGTGTCACACCAGAACAAATTTGAAACTTTATTTTATTGTAAAGTAATTGGGTGATCGTTCGGTTTCACTTCATGTGGTGAAATTATGAAATTGTTTTTATTTTTTTTATTTTTTTTTTTATATAAAATCTTTTTCTGCACTTTTCTCTCAGGTTCACATCCAGAACTCCACTCTGGCTGGAGGCGTTGCAGTGGGCACAGCAGCAGAGTTCATGCTGATGCCCTACGGCTCTCTGATTGTAGGATTCTGCTGCGGCATTATCTCCACCCTGGGATATATCTACATCACGGTATGGTGTTTGTCCACTCCCTTTGGCTTAATGCTTTTAATGCTGCCATGTGCTGTCTCGCACTCATCTGGCGAGATTTTTGCTTCATTTCTCTGAACTCTTAGCCCTTCATGGAGAAGTATCTGAAGATCCAGGACACGTGTGGAATCCATAACCTCCACGCCATGCCAGGAGTCATAGGAGGAATTGTGGGAGCCATTACCGCTGCAGCTGCATCAGAGTCAGTTTATGGCACAGAGGG
Source organism: Colistium nudipinnis (assembly GCA_016785305.1). NCBI lineage: Eukaryota > Metazoa > Chordata > Actinopteri > Pleuronectiformes > Rhombosoleidae > Colistium > Colistium nudipinnis. Next base: position 744,461 of record JAFBJU010001301.1, read on the forward strand.
GTGAGTGGTCCTGGCCTAGAGAGGTCACGGTTACTTTTTTAAATTGAAGTGATAACATTTACAACATTTGTATTATTGTAGCCTAATATTGTATTTCATTGTGATTTTACCCCCGTTTTTTTGCATTAAAGGCTGATCAACACCTTTGACTTTGAGGGAGAATTCAAAAACAGGGCCCCCTCGCGGCAGGGTGGTTACCAGGCTGCAGGCCTCTGTGTGGCCATCTGCTTTGGTATAGGCGGAGGCATCCTTGTTGGTAAGGAATAATTCTCTATATGGCTGAAAGTATGCAGTGAATATAATGGAAATCTGATAATATGGTGGGACAAGTGTGTTTAAACAAGATGTTTGTCGTACGCTCTATGTTTTCACGGGGCCACCTGTGTTCTTCTCCGCTTAGGTTGTATCTTAAGGCTTCCGATATGGGGCGATCCTGCAGATGACAATTGCTTTGATGACGAGCCATACTGGGAGGTGAGAGACGAAGAGAATTTCAGAGGGACTGATAGGATTTGAAAAGATTACCAGTATTTGATTGATTTAGATGGGTGGTATTTTTATGAAATGCAGTGCAACATCAAAAGGGGACCCTGATTGTTCGGCATCTGCTCGTCCAATTGATACCTGCCAATTTATTATTTGATATTCGGAACCGCCCTGACGTATATCTTAGAATCCTCATTTATATCACGGGGAAAACGGACTTTGATTTGACCAGCAAGACATACTTTTGCTCACGTGATATTCTTGGTCGGACACAATTTACTGCTTTCTCCTGAGCTGTTTTTTTCATCATGTCCATTGATGAATGTGCTTCGATCCTTCTCCCGCCTATTTACAAACAATCCCCTCCTAGTTTTCCCATTTTCTGACATGATTGTTTATTAATTATGTGGCTGTCGTTTCCCCCTCGCATCACATTGTCTCATCATCTGCTCGTTCGCAGCTACCCCAAGACGAAGAGAGCCCCCCGCCAGTCCTTCAGTACAACAACCACATGCGGAACAAAGACGTGTAAGTCTTTTTGTCTGTCCGACAACTGCATTCCGGCCGTGGCCATATGGGATGCCCAGGCCGAACGAGCACTGCAGGTTGAGCCGGTGTTGTTGAGAGTAGTGTTGCGGCCCTCGTCCCCTCGGTGGCAGCAAATCACAGTTTTCAGAGGCTCCATGTGGCTCATTGCGATTCCTGCCCTTTGTTGGCCATATCTGTTCGTAGCGCTGAATACGGTATGAGCACGGGGTGAGGATGTGGTTGTAGATGGCTGTCCCTGTCCCTCGGTGTGAATTATGAAACGCTCGGCCCCCGTGCTCTTTGTTGATGGGGGTTTTTCCTCTGCAAAGTTCTGCACGTGCAGCTCTGCAAAGTGACCTTCAAGTTGAGCAGCAGAGGTCATGTTTGTCTGGGGGGGTGGGGGGGTGAACGTGGATTTCGTAAGATTTTGTAGAATGAAGTATTAAATTCAGCGAAATAATATAGATTGATATATTGAATTATAATCAGAGTAGCAGGTAAAATCTCAGTGAATAAAAGGGATGTTTGAATGCAGGTCCTATTCGGAAATATCAGACCTTGAGACCGGAATATATTGCCTTCATAACTGTTTACATTGATAATATTTACACCTCTATTGTGAGTTACAACTTTTCAGTGAAGTTTCTCTTTTTTTTTTGCCCTTACACATTATGTCATTTTTCTTCCAGAGCGGAGTCAAATTTCTCTGTGGAGCAGAACTGACACTAGGCCTTGATCCTAATGTTTCTCTGTCTGCCACTCACGGACTGTTTGTTCTCCTGGTTCAGAAATAATCATTTGATGCAATTATTCTATTTGAAAATTACCACAAGTTGTTTTTTATGCAATCAGTACGTGACAAGTTTCAAGTGAAACAAAGATTCTGTCAGTAGAATTAGATTAGATGTTTTTCACAAGGTTTTCATTTTCAGCTTAAATCCACAAATGCTAAATATTAAAACTAATAATATTTGTATAATATATTTTACTAAATGAGTGGCATTATATTTGATCCAGTGGAATATTGTACCCTATTTCCTCTCTTTATTATTTCAACATCACGGACAGGTGAATTTACAGATAAAAACTGCAGCATTTTGCCCCTGTTCCACCTAAATCAAAGCTCAATGGACTAGAATGAGTGTTGGAAAGACAACGTTTAAGTAACTGTGAAATACCTGTGACCATGTCTTGTATTACTTTTGCTTCAGATCCATTTGAGTTGCAATTTATGATACTGATCATCTATGTCTGTGTGTCTTTTTAAGCATTCATAAGCACTACATGAACAACGAGCTATAATGTGGCTGTATATTCATATAACGACATTCTAAGCATTTATTACTGTATAGTATTTAACAATATTCAGAACTTCTATAGGTGTTATTGGGTCTTATGTTTATGAAGTGCTTATAAATTGATTTGGGTCAGTGCTCTAAATTTTAAAAATGTATATTTATACATTCAGATATTGTACACAGTGGAATATTTATGTCAGGCTGTTTTTGAAAAGTGAAAGTTTAGTAAGGTGATGTTATTTTGGAAAAAAAATAAAGCATTATTGGTTAAAACAGTTTTAACTGCATTAGATATGTAAATACCAACTTTATCTAAATTTAACAAGTTGGGAATATATTATATAATATCAGGCAATAAAAAGCTGAGGAGGAAGTATGTTTTCCTCATTTAATAGAGCCCTCCAGCAACCGCCTCTCCTTAGGGGTCAGACAGAGTGTAAAGGTCACACCCTTATTGCTCTCTCGGGACACTGTGGTGACCAAAAACAGCCTTGTCATCGTGACCTCCGGTCAAAGGACAGCAGCAGCAGCACCAGCTCACTGTCATGCTAGAGGCAACCATTTTACATTGATTAATAGGGATGCATTCTGGGGATTCATCGATGCTGTTTTTGAGTTAAAAAAGATGCCGTATTTTCTACAAATACTGCCGAATATTTACAGTTTACATTTACAGTCTCCCTGCACCTATCTCCCTGGGAAAAAAAGCCTTTCAAAATGTCAATTTTCTGCTACAACTCCCATGTGTCCCGTCTCCTGCCCACCTGGCTGCAGCTTCTCACTGGATGGCAGCAGCTCACGGTGGGACTACCGATGATTCCCACACATGAGCAGCAACGAGGAATCCAGCCTCCTCACTAACAAAGGCCAGCTTAGCGCTGTTTTCTTTTGTCATCAGTAACGTGTTTGAGTAAAGAAGGTAATGGTGCCACAAGTACTCCAATTAAACGAGATGCAGCCCTGCTGGGAAGAAAGGCTCCCCCATTGCCCTTGATACCCCCCCATCCCTCCTTCCCCCACGCACACACACACACGCACAAGGCCCCGCTCTCATCCTATCCCCGCGCAGTTCCCGCCCCAACACTGCTCATGTTTATTCATCAGCCACTTAAAGGGCAAATGCGGAGGCCTGTTAAAAGTAATTCAGACTTATTTTAAACGATAGCAGGCCCCATTGAGGTGGATGGAGCCAGGCCCAATTCGTGGCATTGTGACGGCCATATTTGAGGACGTTTGCCCTCCTCTGAACACAGGCTGACCTACAGTTGTGACTGCCTCGAGGCAAAACACAAACTGTACAGGGATGGCAGATGAGGAGGAGGAGGAGGAGGAGGGAGACCGAGGGGCCGCAGAGAAAGTGAGATGAAAAAGAGAAAAACTCAAGGAGGCAAGGAGGCATGAAAAGGGGGAGGGACAGACGGAGAATGAGGCCTCACTTTCACTGCCGATGATTGACGGCCACAGGGGCTCAATCACGATCTTTGAGTGACAGGTCCAGGGAAGGAGAGGGTGGGAAAGAAGGTGCAGTAAGGGAGCTTAGAATAGGACCCGTACAAAACATGCTCCCATACAAGGGGGGGGGGGGGGGGGGGGCGGGGGCGGGGGGGGGGGGGGGCACGCAGACACTCATTAATGATAAAGAACATACCAGGAAAGGCATGTTTTCTCTGCGTGCCAGCTATGTTTTTTGCAGGGTCAGGATTAGTTTGTAATCTTCTATACGTAGGCGATGTAGAAATGTGCAGAGCACCGCAGGAGATGAACACAACGTGGGAGGTCGCGTTAACAGCACCTGGTTGTGTTGTTTGTGCAATTTGGCTTTTTGTTCCTTGAATTATTTTCCACCGTGATTTCGAGAAAAACACTGTAATATGTCTAATGGTGATTAGGTTGGAGGCACGCCTATTCGGTTGATCCTTTTTCTTTCTTTTTTCCTTGCAGTTTACAGACGTGTCAGTCACTCTGAAGCAAAACCTCGTAGAATTCGCTTTGCGGTTACGAGATACAGCAGTTAGCCAAGTATTCAGGGATCCATGTTCACTCCCTTATAAAAGGAGCTGTAAAACCCCCTATTGAGGGCATCCAAAGGTCCATAAAACTGTTCATAAACTATTCAAGCCCCCTCTTTTTTCTCCCTGTATTTTTTTCGCTCACTTTCTGTGCAGTGTCAGTGACCCCTAAAGGTTATTGCTCTGCAGGTGCATCTGACTCCCAAAACTCTTCCGACGGTTTAGCTGTGGACTTTCTTTTTGGTTCCCAATCCTGGCACACACCAAAAAGTGCACTCACTGGTTCTCAAAGTCAGTCGTGGCCCCTTCACCAGTGTATTTCACCACAATGCATCTTACAGAACAATCTCGTAATATATTTAGTACTATCAAATAAGCCTGTCTCATTGACAGTTTCTCTGCAGAACTAGTTAACTCTTGGTCCTTGAAGTGCATTTTGCTATAGTACTCCTAAGGAGGATTTAGAGCTTATTTTTAGTGTAGTGCTTTGCGTATAATGTTGCACTGATAGAATAACTAGTCCTGTGACGAGACTGGTGATCATCCATCAGGATGGATTGAAAGATGAAGTACTTTTACTTGAGTTAATAATCCAAGTAGACTTCTTCAACAACCAGCCACCTAATTATTTTTATTATTATTTTTTTTTTTGCATTACGAACCTCCCAGCTCTGGCATGTCCAGGTATCCCCCGCCCTCCCACGCCACTAACTGTCCACAGAGGCTGCTTAAGTATCCCTATCGGACCACAGTGGAGAGGAACAGCAGATTAACCATGATCCTATCCGCTCGCCGCTAGCCCCTTCATACGCTCCGTTACACCATCATTTAGGGGGAGGAGGGGACGCCATTCAGAGCCGTGATATGAATCCTAGACATGGGGACAAGAACAGAGCTTTCACCCCGTCTCACAGAAAGGACCCCTTTTTCTGGCACCCTCTAATCCTGGTTGCTACGGGCTTCCGGGCTCAATGGTGGACTCCCGTTGTGAGGGGACAAAGCCCCTCAGTCCTCCAACCACGGTTGCTAGGGGAGGCCGAATGTATGGGGAGGGACGGGCTGCCGTTGTCCCAGACAAAATGTCTCTCTTAAGGTGGCTGGGATGTGGTGATTGACAGGTGGCTACACGCTCCACTGCGGATCATCCGGGAGGTCTGGGGCGGGGGGGGGGTTCTGTGACCGTGTGTGTGTGTGTGTGTATTTGTGTGTCGGGTCACTGAACAGGGGTAGGGAGGGTGTACATATAGCCGACAAGGTTTTTGCCATTAAGAAAGTGGCACCTGTTTATTACCTGTAGGGGGAGCTACCTCTGACCCTCATAGACGTTCAATCCCCCAACAATGATCTGCCGGGTAGGTGTGTTTGCCTGTAACCCCTTGCTGGGCCATGTTACATGCATTCAAAATGTTATTATGATTTGTAAATATATATTTCTCATTGTTATTTCACTGTTCAGAATGATCTATGTGCAGGTAAGAGTGCCTTCCCATGTGTTTGCTGAATGGAGAGAAGCCTGTGTGCTGTACCTTTCATGTGTGGCTTTGGATGTAATCCATACTCGCGTGTTCTCATATTCTGTATGTTTCGTCGATGAAGAGAGAAGAAGTATTTTCAACAAGGCCGATTAACATTATAAAATCATACCGCACAATAACTATGCGGTAAAATACCCTTAATAAAGCATCACCAGTGTGCTTAGAGCATTAAGAGTCAACAATATTCTGAGAAAAATCACTATGACTGCACAGCACCTCTAAATTGGATTCTGCAGATTTTTCATTGAAGAGGCAGCATTTCATTGATGCTGCTCATTGATGTGGTGCCAGTGTTTAATACTTAAAAGGATGTTGGCTGCTTTTGACCACTGGTTCCCAGCAGAGATGTCAATCAACTATACTAGTTTGCTAAATATAATCTGAGCGAGCTTCATGTGAGTAATATAGGAAAGACGGTAAAGCAACTTTTAATTTAATCTTTACCTTTTCGGATGCTAAATAATGGCTCACTTATTAGCTTTTCAGGACTCTAAAGGTTATTTTAAGGAAAACATTGTTATTGAGAATCATTTATTTGAATTGGATAAGGTACTGATTTTATTGAATGAGGTTTAATATTTGACAATTGATTTAATTTTATAAGCCAGTAATTGGGTCTCCATATGCCTGAATTCAGAATCAGGCAGTAGTTGAAATGTTTACAATTGTATAACAATATTCTAAACAAAGTTTAAATTGTATATAAATATATGGGTAATTTGTTTCTCTTCTTTTCCAGTGTGGGAACGATCACCTCGCCGCCAGTCTCCAGACATCAGTCGCTCCTGTTTCCTCCTCCTCCGGGGCCACAGAGGTGAGTGGGAACAGACATATAGGATGTGTAGATCTAAAGGGGGTTCACCCACAGCACTCCTCTCCCCTCAGATAGACGTCTGGGACTGTCTGGGTTCTGCACTCCCAGACGGGGAGCCCTTTCCACCCGTCAGATGCTGCTCCCACCCACCACCCGGTGGGCCCCACCTCACACCCCTTCCCCTTGACCTTGACTTGAGTCATTGTGGCCCTCCAGACAGTCTGGGGTCAAAGGCTAACACAGCAGCTACACATCAGACACGGTCCCGGTCCCCTGTGTCCCTATAAATGCTAAATGGTAAATCACCCTAAAATCAGACTGTTGGTATGTGGCTCTAAATTCCTGCAGAGACGGACCCGAAGACATCAGGGAGACTTTGGGGATGACAGTGACAGTGAAAACAAATGCTTTGCTTTTAATGTTTCTCTCTGTCTCATCCTGCAGCAGGAGGGATTGAGAGTAAAAAAGGAAATTAAAACACGCTGTTCGCATATATTTAATTTTGGCAGTACTATCTTTGACACACAAATCTAATTTCACTTCATACAATCAATCAGCGTCGAGCTGCATAAAAAATGCCAACGTGCGTGCAGCCTTGCTGCATTTTACATTTCACCTTTGACTGCTGATTCACACCCTCCTTTAACCAATCACAGCCGAGCAACCGGAATGTCACGGCAGATTTGTGTGCGAGGGGAATGGTTGCAGCCTCACGTGGCTGTTTGAAAAATGCCAACCCACACTGTGTGCAGCTCAGATGTGCCTCTCTGTGTGTCGGGTGAGCATGCGCACACCAATGATTGTGTCTAAATGTGGGCTCCTCTCTCTTCCACTCACACACACACACACACACACACACACTGTCTTTATTCCTTCCCTCCTGCCTCTTCCACCTTTTGTTTTTGGATTACAGTCAGAAATGCATTTTTGACTGGATTTTCTTCTTACCAAAATTGATATTTTGACATCATCTCAACAGGATGCCCGATCGTTCCCTCTCACAAATGCTTGAATCAGCCCAGTTTCTTTTAGGCTTCCAAACCCCTTCCCATAGTGTTTGACATTTTCTAAATACAATTCTATCTAATTTGAAGAGAACTGTGCAGCACCATGAGACAGGGCAGTTTAATGTCTCTGCATCATCCACAGCGATGTGTGTGTGTGTGTGACTTTGTGTACATGAGCACACACACAAAGCTTTCTTTTCTCATTTATCCAGTTGAAGATCCACTTAGTTTTATATTCAATACAGACCAAGCAAATTAATACTTACAGTACCTTCATGCATAAATGGGAGGAAAGCTGTGCTGCATCAGGGTGTGTAAATTAAATTCTTCATTATTTCAAATGAGTATTTGTAATAACTTAAAAATGTATTCAATCAGAACGTTAAGCACAGATTCTTAAGGACTTGTCAAATTAATAAAACAACGAAATTCGTTATAAATATTTGAAGAATAAATTACTTCACGTCACGTGCAACTCTGCTTAAAAACGTCCTTTGACATTTGCCCTGAAGCTGAAGCGTTTGATGCTTCGCACGGTCACGTGGTGCACCTTCATTTCGTTACGAACTCACTAAATCACAATACGTCGTGTATTAGAAAAAAGATAGCTGAAAAAATAACAATAAAACGATAAACTTAAAAATTTAAGAAATTAAAAAATACGCACAGCATTTTTGTGAGGTGTTTTCATTTTATTTCTCACGAAAAATGATTCTAATCTTACACTTTTCTGCCTCACTTCTGACTTTAAAATACATACAATTAAAGACATACAAAACGTTGCCCATTTAACTCTGTAGCTCTTTATTTGTGAATGAATGGTATTACCTTTTATTTAAAATCCCACCTGACAAGCACTACTGCGCCAGCAGACAACAGTCAGACGGAGCGTCTCTCCGAGGACCGACAGGACTTTTGTCCACTGTCCATTAACTGCGGGAGGCGGGACACTCATCATATTACACGCCAATCACAGCACGCATCGCAGCTGGAAAGCCTGATGCAATTTCGCATTTAAAACAAGATCGATTTTTAAAATGTAATCAAGATCAGGCTGAATCATATTTACTCTCTTTCTGGGAAGGACTAGATTTTTTTATTTAAAGATCCCTGATCTGCAGTCACGTAGGCTGTAACAAAGACTCATTGTGAATACTATGTGAAGTACTCCGTTTTCAAAAATTAGGCACTGAAAAATTAGGCTGAACCAAAAAAAACAGGAAAATGTAGGATTATTTTAAAAAAATCACATTTTGGCTAAAACATTTTTATTGTGATTTTGCAATATGCCTGGCCCACCAACAGAGTTGTTAGGTATTCATTTGTTTGTCTGTTTTGATCAGTTTTTAGTTGTACTTCATGCCTTGCTGCTGGACTTCAACTATTTTTGGCCCTAAATGACTTCATTCTTAGAAAGGGAATTTTAAACTCAGATGTTTATTTTTCTTTTTATATCTTACATTAGCCCTAACGAAACATACAGATAGGGCCAAGTGTCAATGTACATAATGATAAAGATATTTTAAAAATATGCTAAACTTACTCCAATCATGCACATTATGTAATATTTACATCACAAATTAGGTGGAACAACGACAGGAGCTTATGAGTTTTATATTGTACTATAAGTATGTATATGTTCAATGAAATAGTTGAGTATTTAAATAAAATACATTTTAATACCCAATAGCATTTTCAGCCATTCGCAAAAAAAGTATTGAAATAAATCAAATAAAAATAATTAATAAAGTACATAGTTTAAGTAGACGAAGTATGAACAACGAGATTGATTTTCTTTTCCTTTTCGTCTTTCCATACTGTAATGTTTCAGAGAAATCCAGATGCGTATTGTTTAATCATCATGCATCTTGTCATTGGATGAGGAACTATTTAATTATAAAGAGAGACCCAGATTCTTTTAGAAGGAAAAAGGGCCCCTTGTTATTTCTAACCGGCTCCCTTTCCCAACGTGCAGGGGCCCAGAGGCAGGGCCGTGTGAAGTGTGCGTGCCAGTAAACGGCAGCAGTTGGGGTGTGTGGCGGGGAAAGACTTGGAGGATGCATTAAATCAGCCTGATTAGAAGTTTGAGAAAGGGCAGGGCTGGGGTCGGAGTGAAAGGCTGCCGGGCAGAGCTCGGGTGATACTATTCACATCCTGGGAGAGAGGTCAGTGTCAGGGGAGTTCGCAGGCCCCATCTCCATTCTTATGCTAAGGGTTCATACACATCGGCTCACTGGAAAGGCATAAGCCGAGTTTCCCTCTAAAATGTTTAGATTCCTCAGCTTGAGCTGTGGGGTCCTGCCTCCCTGATTCTCTCCCTTCGAGCCTCTGAAGTGAAACTTGGCCCTGATGCGAGATGTTTCCTCTGCCCGCTTCCCATCAATCACGTAGCAAAGATTCCATGATGGGGAAAAAAATAGTTGTGGGTAGAAGACGACATTTATAGGATTCATTTGTATTGTTTTATTACTCCAAACAAACCCAAACTATACTTGGCATTAAAATTCGATTTTTATTTTGAATTTACTCCATAAAAAGTTCTGTAAAGTGAATATGCTTTTGTTCTCTCCCTGTATTGTCTTCAGTTCCAGTCACAATTTTTTTCTAGTAACCAGGTTTTATTATCTGCCAATATATAGACTTCTTCCTGCACTTTTTGTCCGTCTCCGAGTCTAGTGGTCACCGGGGAATAGTCGGAAGTGGCCACTTAATTAGCGGCCCTTGACCTTTGTCTCTGGCTCTGGCGGCTCCTGACCTCGGCATCTCTCCGGCCTGTTTATTGTCCTCTGGGGCCCTGTCCAGGTCGTGACCCCTGACCCCCCCCCCNNNNTCTAACCCCCCCCCCCCCCCCCCCCCCCCCCCCACTGACCTTTAGGGACTTCACCAACAGGTCCTCACAAGACACTCATCAAAAAGCAATATTTAACTTGAGCGACTTATTCAGGTAATTACCCCTGCAGAGGGATGCTAGCATGTTGAAGCTGTAGCAATTATTACTGGGGCTTTGTAATATTTGTTAGCACAGCTACCCGCAGCACATAGGCTAAATCCAACAGAATGTGAAACATTTTTTAATGATGAAAATCATGCCAGTGTAACAGTTTTTACCAAATCATTTGAACATGTGGAGCTTTCGTTCCACCCAGGCTTTATAGAGGCTGATTTCACTAATTGGTTTCCATTCATCCAGAGAGGGGAACTAATCACCAAAATCAGCCTCTGTAGTGTTTGGATGGATTGAAAACATGCTGACTAGGCCTCACATAAGTGAGATCTCCACTGCTACATGAGTTTGGATTCAGATGAAGAAAAAGAGAGTTGTTATAAATGCCATTCACACAAGGGTAACTTATTTAATTACAATTTTATTGCAACTTTCTTGTCACCACACTTTTTGTGTTTTTTCTTTAGATATAGTATTTATGGTAGGTGGTTTAATGCTGTGGCCTAGAATCTATCTATCTATCTTTAACATTTTTAAATATTTAAAACATATTTTACAGACACAATTCACCAGTTACAGTATTTTGTATTCCTGTCCACTAATACTTAACACAATTCTAGATTTTTCTAGCCTATGGACATGTTGTGTTTATTTCCACATAATGAGAAATAAATAATCCCCTGTTGACCCCACCCATGTCCATCTGTTGTTTGACTCCGAATTCAGATCAGTCAGACTGATTGAGGTCCGGCTGACACCAGGACAGACTGTAATCCCAAAACCTGATTAATCATCAAAACTGGGGCCTGATGTATTATTTATGCATGCCAAAATGCATTGATTTAAATATACACATCTTTTTTTTTTAGACAGAAAAAAGGGGGCTCCTTTTATTACATTATAGTTTAGGCCTTTATTTTTTCGCGAAGTGCAGCGGAAAAAACTGCACAACGTTACATTTATGTTTCATTTAGCTGATAAATAAAATATGAAGGCAATGAACAAAACCTTATTATATATTTTAATAGCGGCCAGGGTCATTCTGTCCATAGAATTTTGTAGCTGATGAACTTTTTCTCTCCCACACCGATTCAACACACGTCCCTCTGTCTGCTCTTCCTAATTAAAACTTAATGCAAGGTCAGTCAAACACTTTCTCACACAATCCTCTCTCTCACACACACACACACACACACACACACACACACACACACACACACACACACACACACACACACACATTCCCTAAACTGAATTTTATTCACTAATAGCTGAAAGGGGCCCTGCTGACTCTGCCTTCTAAACATGTTGGCACTCGTCTTCCCTATTTTCCAATCACTTTTCATTTATTTGTAAGAATAAAAATAAAAAGTTATTATGTAAATTGTGTAAAAAAAAATATGCTGTGACTTTGCTTCCCAAAATAAGGCTCCCTACTTCTCCAATAAGGGAATGACACAAATATGATCCAATTTTCATCATTTTTATTTTGAAGAAGATATTGACATCAATAGACTTACAATTGGTTTCATATGACATTATATATATATTTCATATCACATCCTTAACTTTGGAAATATGAGAAAAATATGAATGAAAGAATAAAAAATATGCATTAACTATGAAAATGCATATATTTGTATTTTCAGCAAGAATATCATTTTGTAAATATTCAACACCCTCCATTTTTAACACAGTATCCCAATAGAAACTATATTTTTTGAGGACAACAGACAGCTTGAGCTATGCGTATGCAATGCGGCGCTCCTCTTGCAGTGGTTCGTTGACGGACAGTGGCAAGAGTCCCAAAAATCTGGTGGCACTTTGTTGAGTGTGGTCCGGTCTCCTTGTGTCACAGCAGTTTCCTGCAGAGTCTCACAGAACCTGTCCCCAGCCTGAGGAACAATGATGGAGGGGAACAGTTAGCATGGACACAGCATGGATAAAAAGAAAGTAAGTTTCATTAAAATTAGCCAGTGAAAGTGAATTAGTTTTTTCCAAGAACATAGTGATTATTAAAAGGTCTGTTTATATAACTTGCTGAGTAGTCAATAAAATCGGCAAACACTTGCCATAAAACAGATTAGAACAAGAACCAGAGGACCAGAGGGTGAAAGTACACATAAAAGTGGTAAATGAACTCACTATCATATAAAAGCAAGTCTTTGGAGGTGCGTTTTAAGAACAATAACATAAAAGGCAATAATAAATATGCAACTTGAGGCTCTTTGGTTCTTGCATGTTTTGCAGTTGTGCAGTTTTTTTTTAGTTTTACACGCCAGAAATTGGAGGCAGTGTTTAAGTAAAACAAACTTCCTTTTCATGCCCTGTAGAAATAGGCCCCTGCGCTCGGCGTGTTGTTCTTCTCTCTCATTTTCAGGCTGTATGCATGGAGGGATCTTAAGGCTTTTATCCCCACGGGGAACCAGCCCAGACTCTTTCTCTGTCAATTTTCACCCACTCCCCAATTCAGACAGGCCCTTTCTCCCACCAAACTCACAATGAAGGATTTGTCCTCGTTCTCTTTGTCCACCCCTGATATCTTTTTTGGACTGCTCCCTCTCTGCAGACGGCATGCAGCGTATGCAAATGGCCCTTTCTTCGCCAGACCCCTCCCCTGAATGAATGCAACCTTAAATGAGGCCACACTTTCACACGTTTACGGAGGGGCACGGAAACACGCACACGTATTACCACCAGTGGGTTTGCTCGCCTTCTCTGCCACACAGTAACCTAAAGACATAGAACGCTGGCGGTTTTGAAATGAGCAGGTCCAAAAACATACGATTAGCTGATGTCGGAGATTATTTTGCCCATATGCCTTTGCAGGTAGTTTATCCCATTGACAATTATATGAGGCTACATTAAGCCATAAGTCAAAGATCTGTGCACGTGCATTGGGTACCTCCCATGCAACCATAGAGACTGGTAAGTTGTTTTTGCTCTCTGTTAAGAGGTAAGGCAGCAATGTAATTGGGACTGGAGACATTGTCTGCTTTATTTAAGTGCTCTCTATATGATGATGGCTTAACATTCGAGCCACATGTCCTTTATTGTTTGACTGTGGCTTGAAAAGGCCGGAGACATGATTTGTCGAAGGAGACAAGGCCTTTTGTTTGTGTTGTTTGCAAAGAAGTTAAGTTCTTTTCTGACAAGTGTTGTTTCGACCACAGTAAAGCCATGTTTAGTGTTGAAGCCCATGCGGCCACAGTACAGACACACACGCACACACACACACACACACAATGGGTATTGAGATGTGTAGGACAAGGCTGAGAAATGAGCCTGAAGTGGTGGAACAGAATGGTGCAGACTGTGTACCTCCAAAGGTTGGATGAATTACAACGCCGTCTGATCAACATAAAGCGCGGCTCCCGCAGCTAACTTTCCCAAGCTGGCCTGTGCCATCTGTGTGTATATGTGAGTGTGTGTGTGTGTGTGTGTGTGTGTGTGTGTGTGTGTGTGTGGGGTAGGGGGTTGACGTCTGCTGGACAGCCCTGACAGTTCGGCCTTTTCAGTCGTACATTACTGAGCCGGCCGGCCTCTTTCCCATAGCAACCCTAACAGAGGTCAAAGGCTATGTACCCCCACCCCCATATACCCCCCACCACCTTCCTCTCTTGTACTCCAGGGTGGCCACAGACTCTTAACTCATTGACCGGTCGCAGACAGGCTACGCCCATGAACTTGAACTTGAGTGATGTGGACATAATAATGATTGGAATATGTTTTTTTTTTTTGCTTTTTATGCTTTTCAATTTTAAAATTAAACATTTCCTCTTCTACTTTTCACAGCGGTCATGAGTTTAGGTGCTATAGCATAGAATAAAATGATTCCCTCCAAGGATTCCCTGTAATTCTCCTCGACCTAGAACCTCATCTCCTCGTGACACAATTACAAAGGCCCGCTGTATTAAAGGCTCAGACACCTAATTCTCCCCTACTTTTATTGGAGTCTACGGCACCCCTACTCGGGGACGCAACAGCCAACAGATGTAATCATCTGAAAAGCCCGGGGATGCAGAAACTTCGCCCCATCTTCCTCTAAGATACTTACCACCGGGCTTTGTGCTCCATTAGTCTCTGCCAAAGTTGCATTAAAGAGCTCCAATGAGCCACGCTTGACCCACATTGGACCTCATCCAAGACTATAGGCGGCCCATGAACTAGGCTATATATACTGTATATATATGTATATATATATATATAGCGTACCTTTCTGAATTCCCCTCAATATGTGTGGACATTATAAATGTTTTAAGATATACACACATATATATACATATATACACATATACACATATACTGTATATATATATATGTGTATATATATATATATATATATGTGTGTGTATATAACATTTATAATGTCCACACATATTGAGGGGAATTCAGAAAGGTACGCCAGGAGCTATGTGGTATTAACATTTTATCGCTACTATGGCTACGCTGCTGCACCCACACAGAGAGGGAAGTGAGCACGGGCTACTGTCACTTCATCATGTCACGTATTATAATTTCCTTGCTCTGAAAATCCCACACAGCAATAGCAATACATAGTTAATAATGAATAACAGGGGAACGAGAGGAGACAGAGGGAGAGAGAGACAGAAAGAGACAGAGAGAGAGGGAAAGGTAATCATCTCCGCTCTGGCATTTTGTGGAGGGGGGAAATAGATTTTTCCGTCAAAAGTTACGTACAAGAAAAGGGGGATTGAAGAGTGAACGTTTAAGTCACTGTATCTACAGCATGCAAAGAGAGACTCAGGGACATTCCAATCTTAAATCCTCTACTGACCCCACGGTCCGCAGATTGACAACTCTTTGTTTCAGATGGGATTAAAACGAGACCCAGGTTAGTGTTTTTTGTTTGTTTATTTTAACACAAAAAATCAAAAGGCGACCCTGGATTTTAATTCTGTGTCTCTCTTGTTGATTTTTGTTATTTATTGCAACATATTTGCAAAAGGAATAAAATGTGTGAGTGTGTGCGTGTGTGTGTGCGTCACTCAGTGTATGAATAGTAGGGGAAGCGATGGCTAAGGATGAATACTGATTTCCCCCGACAAATTTGCTTCAGTCACCGCCTCCTTTTGACCACACTGTCGACTGCTGCAGCCTTCGCATACAGTTGCACCCCCGCCTCCCCCCTTTTACTCTTCAAACACACACACACACACACACACACACACACAGGCAATCCTCCATGCCCAGCTCCTCGTGGCCGCATATCGCTTCAGCGCGGCACTGCACAATGTAGCACAAGCTAACTTCATCATCCAAACTCAGAGGTGCCACTGGCTCCCAACACGTGGCTCCCCATATGCTACACTCGCCTCCCTCTGCCTTTTCGTCACCACCACCGTATTTGAATCCTTTCCCTGATTAGCCCATTTTTAGTTGGACAATTTGATAATGCTCCTCTGTTTCTCTGACTCTAACCGTCTGCAACAGACGCGCGGCGTGGAGCAAGCTGGAGCATCTCTAAGATGAATTTCTCGCCTTCACCTTGTTCTCTCTCCTCCTGTCAAATCTGTGACGCAGCCATGTGCTGTATATCACAGTCGAGCAGCACAAATGCAGTTACAGAGGCGGCGCCGAGTCTTTTAAATGAATAAAGAGAGGGAATAATCTCTTGACGTGCGGGCCTGCACACACCTTAGACGCGTTGCGGAGGCACATGTACAGTACAAGGCTCATTAATAATCATTATCCACGGGTTACATCACTCCGCTTGTTAGGCACACCCATCGCCTCAGCTGAGTCATTTGCGGTGAAACGCCAGGTGTCTTGGGAGATTTTCATGTCTGATGCTTATTTAACAACCTCAGGGGGTGACATAAATGTGTAGGTTGTGTCAAGGACAAAGCGCACGAAGTTGGTACGCTGAGCAAAGATAAAGGCACGTGCGCAGGGACGCCGCTTACGGTTTAAATCCTGAATTAAATCGGACTATGGCTGTAGAAAGAGGTGAACATACATCTTTGTGGGTGTTGAAGTAGAATGGCAATACGACTCAATCCAATGGCCAGGCATGCTCCACTGTGTGACGGGGTGTAGGCCGGAGCCCATGCTTCTATATGCGTATCGTGTTCGAATGCATCGTTCTCATTTACAAGGAGGGAAAAAAAGGGAGCTGAATCTCCATGTCTTTCAGACAGTGGAGGCTGAATAGTCTAATTAATGGTCAGGTGGCACACCAGGCCCTGGACTCCAAACCCCCCCCCCCCCCTTCCCCAACGCGCACATATCAAACACACATACATTCACACACACATTAAAACCCGCCCGACCCTGGTGATCTGCACGACAGTCTAATGTCTCAGGCATCTGCTCATGTCTAGTCTGGAGGGTCTTTCCCACCCTGCCCCCCAGCCCAGGCCTGCCACAGCACCAGCACCCACAATGGTGGGAAAGTGGCGCTTTTTCAGGAGGGGGGGCTGAACAGCTATTGAGGGGCAGGGGGTGTAGGTGGGGGGTATGGAGTGAGTGAGAGAGAGGGTCTGAATGATAATGTGAAAACGCACAGGGCTGTTCATTAACAAACAATCACTGCAGCTGCACATGTTGGCTCTGGACACACAGGCTCACGTGTCTCTCTTTTTTTTTTTTTGCTTCAGGTTGCTGCCAGAGACACTGGGTAACCAGGCCACAGCTCTACGCCATGAACGTACTCAGTGTTTGTGTGTGTGTCTGTGTGTGTGTTTGTGCGTGGGTGCGTGGTGCGAGTTTGCAGGGAATGGCAAAGATTTGCAGTCGTGGATATCTGGCTGTTATCAGTTTGCCCTTGTCAAAGTTGTGGCATAATGTGACTTTTTTTTTTGAATGCCCGTGAAGTCGGACATTTTAAGTCTGTCTGTCAAATGCAGCTTCTAATCAGGTGTGTGGCTGCTACTGGGACAATTACATTGCGGGGAGTCGTAATCGCTGTTAAATTGCTGAGACCAAATGTTCTGAAAAGATTAAATCCAACACTGAAATCAATCTGGGTGCAGTTATGTAGGTTGAACAATTGTGAATTGATTTACTGTGTCACCTCCGATTTACAGACACAAAGACATGTATGCATACACACGTGTGATGGCAGACGATATTCCAATTTGCCTGAAATATTAAAAAATAATAATGCAAAACAAATAATTCAGTGATATAGACACTGGTAATATTCAGTACTATTATTAATACACGTTATCTTAACACCACTTTGTAAAATATTGTGGGTCCATGTTGTGAATTAAATCTCAAATTGTAATGGCTGCGGTTTGAAACGACATCGGGACACCTTCGAGATACTGTACAAAAGATCTGCATTTCACACTTCAGACGGTTGTGCGTGAATTAATCGGCGAGGTTTGGTCAGGCGGAAACGTGGCGTACACCTCTTCCTGGTGTGCATCAGGGAGTAAGGGAGCGCCGTGACAAGAAAGGGTGGCAGGTTTCCCTCAACCAGTGCCAGCTCATTAATTTTGTTTGCTGGGCCCCCACCCCTTACCAACACCAACCACCGTTCCTCGCCCACCCACCCCCCTCGCATCACCCCTTAACTGCTAATTAGCAGAGGCAAAAAGATAGAGAAAAAAGGAGAGGCCATGTGTGACTGGGGAGGAAATGGGAAACTCTTCTTCTTTTCTCTTGCTTTCTCCCTTCCCCTTCCCCCCAATCACACACATAAACACACACACAGATAAACACACACGCACTCCCCCACCTCCTGCCAACCAACCCTATTACTACCAGAACCAACAACGGAAAACCATGATGCAGCTCACCTTGTGTGCCAGCCCAGCCATTTTAGGTGTCGCGGCAACATCTCCCAAGATGGCTCCTGTGAGCGCGCCCGCACTCCGGGGATGTGGCGGGGTCCTCCTCCTGGCACGGGCACAGTCTCTCCCGTTGGCAGAGCAGATGGCATTAGAGGCTGTGGGGTAAAAAGGGGTGGGGGGGGAATGGGATGGCGAGGAGGTGGCGGCAGTTCCGGACTGACCGCCTTTTCCTCCCTCTCTCTTTCTCTTTCTCTCCCTCCTCGTTGGCTTGTAACGATGGTTGTATCCCATCACTCAGTGCTAATAGAAAAACCTGTAGCGAGAGAAGACAAAGGAGAGGAGATGCAGGAATTAAACGAGAAGAGCACACTCTGGACTTTCAGCTCTGAGTCTAGATGAGCACAGTCATGTGATAGTGGGCTCTTAGTCAAACGACTTTTACTTATTCTGAGTCCTTTTTGTGTGCGTGGTTGTGTAATTTTGCGTCAATAGGAGCATTAGAAGATTCATTATAGGTGTACACAGGGACGCCTTTCCGACTATTCCATACATAAAGACTCGCGTCCATTAAGGAGGCATGTGACAAGGAAAGCTCAGGAAACACAATTTGACCTCGGCCTTTTCACATATCCAATATCACAGTGAAATGAAGCAATTAGTCCGGTTTGACAGCAATCAAAAGGCTGGTTAACAGAGTGAATGAAAACTCTCATCTCACTTTGGTGCTCTTTAGGCTTTTGGGGGCATTCTCTGGGCTGAGCGTTTGCTGTGCACGTTGCTACCGGGATTGAAAGGTTCAGCTCCTGATTACAGGATGGCCCCGTCCTTCTCAATGGAACGATCGACAATGTTTCCACAAGGCCTCAAACACAGACGCCAAGTGTTTTTAGTTTTTTTTTTACCCTGCGTGTGTAGGGTGCTGCGCCACTCAACTGCATTAGCAGTAATCATGGAGACATTGATGCCTGGACAAAAAGGTTGGCTTCCCTTTTCTTTCATGTCCAAACAAAGTCCCTAAAGTGAAATTCAATGTCTTTCTCTTAAATAGATGGGAAAAAAAAATTGTAGTATTCAACAAAAACTGTAGTATGTAAAAAAGAAAACAACGCTTAGGCATTGGCATCTGGTAACTCTCAGGGATCCTTAAAACAATTTCCAGGAGATCCTTAAGAAAAAAAAGGGATTTCAGAATAGTTATGATGCACGTGGCACAGGCGAGCTGCGGGTCTGTAGTTTGATTCCCGACCAGATGAAACACATAGTGTTTAATATTCCCTTCCTCTCTTTCACTGTCTAGTAAAGGCAAAACAGGCAAAAACGTACTCTAAAATAGGGAAATAATTAGCTTTTTTTTTTTTTTTTTTTACTTCATATGTACTGAGAGGGATGGGTCCTTTTTTACACAGGGTAGGTGTAAGCAATTAAAATAAAACTTTGAAATAAAATAAGATGGCTGAAGTCCAGGTGCTTTAGTTTCACTGCTCACATATTCTCTGCATAGTTATGGCTTCTCACTGTAAAAGGTCAAAATGTCTGTCGTGAACAAGGCTTTTTGGGACTGAGCCGGATACTCAATCGAGGGTTTCATGCAGGGGAGAAAGCCTACGGGTTAATGCGATGGACAACACTATTTTACTTCACTGCTCAATGTGTTTAACATTCAGCACCATGTTGCAGAAGCGCCATTTACTGTGTTGTTTTGTGGTAGACCCCATTAGCACATGACTGCATGCTAGCACTTGCTAGAGACGAAACAAAGAGAAAAAAACATTTCATACAAAAAAAACTCTGCAAGCCATTAAAATGCTGAGACATAGGCCACATGCTAAGTTTGTCAATATTATAAAAGAAAGATCTGTATCAATTTGCCATATAAAACCGACTATTCATTTTTATACCATGTCTCCGTACATTTTGCTTTGGGATTATTTTCATGCACATTTAAAGCTTCGGAAAACCGTAAAGCAAAACCTTTTTCTTACCTTTCTGTGGGGAAAGTCAAACTCTGCCGTAGTGAGTTTATAGCCTTATGGACCCCCCCCCATCCGCACCTTTCTTTCTCTTTCAACGTAATGGAAGTCATTTCTACTTTCGGTTATCTAGCTTTATGACAGGTATTTAACACTCATACAGCTAGATAACCAAAGACAAAAACAAACCTCCCCCTCTTACACTCTCGGTGTAGTCAGATATGATGCTGATATGATCTAGGAAGAGGTGAAGGTAGATAACATTTGTAAACATCTGCGGCATTTCTGGACCGCAGCACAAACAATAGAATGTGTTAAATTTATTAAGCATCAGGCCACAACATATTTTGTTAGTTAAGCTACAAATGAGACATTATTTTTAAGTGGTAATGTTGTCTTAACTAGGGTGTGAGGTTGAAGGCCTTCTCACTGTAGACCTAATTAAGCTTTAAATGTATTATTATACTGTAGTTGTGCAGAAAAAAACACACTTAAAAAATATTATTATTGTCCAAAAATAAAATATAATATGTTTGTATATGTACTTATAGTTAAAAAGGCCTACGTGTGTGTGTGTGTGTGAGAGAGAGACAGAGAGAGAGAGAAGTCTAGCTTACAGGAGCATCAAAGGCATTTAACATATGACATTTCTAATTGAAAAAATGGGCAATAAAACACAATTTGCTAAGCAGGTCGCTTTAAATGTTTGTTGCTACCAGACTTAAAAAATCGAATCCACAGTTAGACATTTATAATATGTTATATGTTATGTTATATATATTATAGGTTAATCGTGCTGCACGTGTTGGTCTGCATTCAAAAACATCCCCTTGCACACTGGAGGATGATTACTAATACAAATCATGTGTTCTGCAGTAATACCCCCGGAAACCCTCTTGCCCTTCACACGGTGTATTTTTACATTAAGGGTTACTTTAAAACAACGCCGATTATAAACAATTAACTGCATCTTAACACATATAATAAATGCTGGATCTGACAATTACGTTTTGTTTGTTTTTTTGTAGAACACACGCTTAAATTAAAAAAAATACATGTAAGCCAGATTTCCACGAGAGCCTTTAAATGATCATTGAGACAATGACCATGACCATGACCCTGCGACATCATGCAAGAAATGGCTGTTTGATGCAGCAGGTTACATGATGCTCCGAGATCAGCAGCGGACCCATTTTTTTTTTTTTTATCTACTAAATTTAAATTGAGTTGGGTTTAAGATGCTTTAATTTGTTCCTGGCTCTTTAATGCTCCTGGGGGCAACGAATCCCCACTTTTAATGAGAGTTGTGATTGGCCTACTTCTTCTAAAACTAAACTATTTCACATCACGCGGATTAGCCGCATAAGCTATTAGAGAAAGCAATTTATTCCGCGTCCTATTCCTATACAACGAGGCCGAGGAACGGGGGAATAATAATTTACACGGAACAAGGGTTTTTTGTTTGTTATTGGCACCGAAACACCTCTGCGCTTTTTATTCACTTTAAATAACACGAAGAGGGCGTTATTATTGGTTAAATCATATATTTGCAGTAATTATACAAATAAAAATAATAACGTCAGCGTACCCCAAATGTATCTGCACCAGACACATGGACATGGCATAAGGAGAGATTTTAAGCAGGTGAAAATGGAACGCTTGCGCGCGCGTCCTCGCTGCTTGCGCGTGTCTCACCTGTCTCGAAGCAAAGACAAGTGTCCTCAACTTGTGTCCGCAGTGAAGCTCCACGATGGCTGCTGTCTGTGGTTTTTCCCGGGGCCCCTCTGCACGCTGGTGCCGCTCTCCGTCTCCGCGTCCCAGTCCGTCTCCATCCTCGCTCCTCCAGCCTCTGCCTCCCTCCAGCCCGCTCGCCTCCTCTACTGTCACACCACTAGCTCCCGCACTGACGTCATAGCAGGAGCAGGGCCGCGCGAGGACCAATCACAGACTCCGCCGGCGACAAAGACTATCCGCCCTTCGCGAGACCTCTCACTCGTCATGATTTTGTTGATTTCTTCACTCCGGGGGAATAGGCATACTTTTCACAATGACTACGATTGGCCTATATGACAAGTACAAAAATATGACATTGACTATAAAGAATAATATCCACACAAAAATCTAATCTAAAATGATGTTTAATGTAGTAGTTAAGACCCTCTTATCCATGTTTGCTCAGAAGTTAAGACTGAAAGTTTGTCAGTGACCTTTATTTGACAAATGAATATACACATTGATGTGGTCTATTTCTTTGAAATATAGCAGGTCAGTCAGGCTAAATTGTGTTTTTTGAGAAAGGCTTCAATATTTTGCACTGGAAATTCCAAGGTCTCGTAATCCCTTTTGACAAATCTCATTTAGAGGCAGCCACAGTTTTTATGCTGCTTTTATTTTTGTGATAGCATTAATGTTTTCTTTACATGGCATACACAGTTCACTAATGTAGTTAAGAAAAAAATAGACAAGAGAATAACTTCCCACCCTTCTGTGTACTCAGGGTTTCACTGGTTGTAAAAAGGAGTGAGCCCTCTTGACAAATAAAGGATATATTAGTTCTGTGCCAAGAGCTGGCCATGAGATTAAGAGATGTCTGAGTACAAATCTGTACAATTTCAGAATAAAATATGTTTTCTGAGTGACTTGAACTGGAAATAATGGAAACAAATCAGGCACATCATCAATTCTCATTCTCATTTAATGTATTTTTAGCCGCTTTTACAGCAAGTGATGGCAGCATAAAGGAATGAGCTTAAGAGCGTAGGCTCCTCATCGTCTCTGAACATTTAATTCATTGATGCTTACACAACTGAGTTTTGGAATTTCATCATAGATTTCAGCAATAATTCTAAAAAAGTCCAAACCCCCTACTATACACCAGTTTAGAGACAATCTCCAGATCTTATTTCAAGTAAATGTAAACTTTAAGTTAGTGGTTGGACCTATACATAGATTTAACAGATTTCTGGGGGGTTTTCAAATTATACTAGCAAAAACTGGCCAGTGCAAAATGACCTATTCCCCTGATTATGGTTGCAATCCCAGAGGAATGCAAATGCCTACACGCTGAGTTGGATTATATAACATGTGCTTCACAGAATAATATTTCTAAAAACGTCTAATAATCCAAAAGGGGTTTAAAATAACTGGTCAACATGGGAAGTTCTGATTCTGAAAATCTTACTGAGTAATCATTCATTTAAGTTTTCAAGGCAAACACGATTGCAATATTTTATGTAGTTCATGTTCTTTAGGCAACGCATAGCACATTTATATGTCTAGCACATTTTAACAACAAGGCAATTTAAAGTGCTTTGCATTAAATTGCATTGTATAAAAAGTTTCGTATAACAAAACAAAACATTTACAAAGCAAAAGCATTTAGCAATTGAAAAAATGTTTATTGGGGAATTTAAAATTAAATACATTTAATTAATAGTTAAAGTAACAGCATGTGTAAAATTGGGGAATGATCTGATGTATTAAAAGGCTTTGGCAAAAGGGACATTTTTGGAATAAAAGAACCTAGAGTTGCACTCGACTTGCTGTTCTCTGGGAGTTTGCTCCAGCTATGCAGAGCATATCTCCATGCTTAGTTTAGACTTTTTGGACAGAAATCACAGTGTATGGATGGATTTTGACATAGCAGCAGATCAGACATGTACTTTGGCCCTGCATTTTTCAGCCCTAAATAAACCAACTGCAGTATTTAAAATCACTAACACATAGCAGCCATGTAAATGTTAGTTGCAGTTTGTGGAAACTTTTTTTTTCTCTTTCTTTCACACACACACATACGCATGCACGCACACACTCAACTCAACCAAATTTAGAAGGGCTTGAAAGTGTCTCCGTTTTTTGGCCTCGAATTCCAGGAATGTCCTTGACAATCTGATTCCAGCAGCAAAGCCCAACCAAATAACTGCCAGTCACATTCTGAAAATAATAGGACAAATGTGCACCAGCAAAAGAAACCAGTGAAGTGAAAGAAAGTTATATATTGAAGAAGCAAAAGGGGCGTGTGGAAGGGGCAGGGTTAAATGGCAATTCATAGCTCACCAGTAGTTGACCCTTTGACAAATCAAAACTCATACGAAAATAAAGTAATGATCAGGACAAATCACAATAACTGTGAGCATATAGCATATAGGCAACAATCGCAAGCACATGCAAGCACGTGCAAACATTAGTCTTCGGGGTCAAATCAAATCAAACACATATTATATTATGAATGGGAAACATTTTATGTCACAGGGAAATGTGTCATGTGAGTTTTTCTGATCTGTGAGTTGATGTGAATAGTTTAATGTCTTTCACGTGATGTCAGTGAGAATTATATTAATTAATTGTCAACTATTTATAGAAAGCTGGAAATCTGCCAACAAAAAGTAAAATCTAAAAGTAAAAAATGTGCACAGAAGCAATGAGATATCAGCTGTATCCTGCGCTGCAGCTTGTGTGACATAGGTTGTGTCTGCGCCCTCTGCTGGTCAGCAGCCGAGCATCCTTCCTTGGAGGGAGCACCCAGGACCAACCATACCATAGCTTTGCAAACACACACAAACAGCGTGGTTGTGGGTGGGTGAAGATTTATCATGTTGTGCAGGGTTTGTGTATGCTATTGTGAGGCAGTGGGGGGGGGGGAGACCGACAGCCACGCTGCCTGTCTTACTCACCACTTACCACATCCACATTTGGAACAGGGTACCAACAACTAAACAAAACACAACAATGGACTCACACGGCTGTGTGAGTGGCAAAGCAGTGGGGTCAAAGCACAGAGCTGAGCGTCGAATGTGTAAATGTAATGAGCCAAAAGCAACGACCGCGGCAGGACTCGAACCTGCAATCTTCTGATCCGAAGTCAGACGCCTTATCCATTAGGCCACGCGGCCACTTCAGAGACAGCATAGTAGCATTCGAATCAATCAAACCCCTGTTTCACTACTAGTTTGTCGACCTTTTGATCGTCTTCAGCACATTTTCTCTTCTGTTCTTTAACTGTCGATTGGTAGACACATTTTAGATGCATGACTAGCCAGACCCAGAACGTTAAGATTCCTCTGCAATTATTTCCATTGCTATCTTTGTGCGTAGTTACTCCGTGTGGCGTAGATAATTAACGTTAATAATCCGTTAATAATTCGCATCCTCGTGCCAGGCTGCGGACACCCAGGCCACACGGGGGCGCTCACGCTCCGTCTCGCTGCTGCTGCTACGGCTGATGCGGCGGAGGTAGCAGCATGTTTGCAGTCGGCGTGCTGAGGCAACAAGCTCCGCTCGCGATTTAAACGTATTGTGGGTTTTAACTGTTACATATAACTCAGACAAGGTGAGCTCCCGCTACTGTGCGTTTGGTCATAGTGCAGCTAACAAAGTGCACCGCTATTACTATTATTACAATTAGCAACAGTGCCCTCGGTGGTAAACGTCATGGTAAACACACACTAGCAGCACAGAGGTCAATTACTTTAGCTTTTTATTGTTATACTATGTCATCGTTTTTGGAATTAGCGTGGATAATTGCTTTTGTTTTCGGCCATTTTTTAGCTGTTCTGGTTTTAGCTGGGGGAACAAACTTTAAAACGGTATGTAATGTTTAGCATGTGGAGATGAGTGATGAAGTCAAGTGCAGGCATTACTTTTCCCGTAAACTTACACAATCACTTAGTTTAATGAAATCAGTGTAATGTAACAACTGAAAATATTACAAATGCACGATTAGATATATCAAAATATAAGATCTGTATACAGTATAATTCTTGGCTAATTCATTATCTCAGCCTGCGACTTATAATTCATCCCATGAATGGCATTACCTGAGCCTAGTTTGGGAATATTATCTTAATATCATGTCCATATGTTTATTTAGATATTTGTCAGTATTTATTACTGTCTTTTTTGTTATGTCTATATTGTGTACATTGTCGAAAGTGTCACCAACAGACGGAAACAAATAGATTGCATGTGTGAGCATACTTGGAGAGTAGTAAAAAGAAATAAAAAATCTGTGTCTGTTCTTGAGTGTATTCCAGATCTGGTGGGAAGTCCCCATGAGGTGATGCTGCAGGTGTTTCGCTGTCCTCTGCAGAGGTCTGTGGAATCTCTACCATGGACGCGTCTATGCTCCCTGCTCTCCACCAGGCCTCACTCCCTTCACGGCGAGGACTCCACAGAGACCCGCCTGAATCCCCTCAACATTCAGATGCTGTCAAAGAACCTCCACAAGCAGATCTTCCGAGGGCTGGAACCCGAATACAACGAGGAAGCCGTGGAGCGCAGTGTCAGGCATTTGCAGAAACACCAGCTTTGGGGGAAAGAAACATCACTGTTGCCCAATGTGGAGCTGAAACTCCCTCAGATGTATGGTGAAAATATTGACGAGCACTTTCGGATCTTGGCCCAGAATCAGAGCCTTCCCTACCTCGAGGCTGCCATCAAACTGCAGCAGGTCAAGCTCCCTACAATGCCACAGGAATGGAAGTGGGAGGTGGGCTGGACACGGTATGGGCCCAATGGAGAGAGACAGAAGGTGGACTTCCCGGAGGAGTCAGCGCTGGTGTTTGATGTGGAGGTCTGCGTAACGGAGGGACGCTGTCCCACAATGGCTGTCGCTGTGTCTCCCACTAGCTGGTGAGGAAGAAGATTTGGGATCATAAGATAAGATAGGACTTTATTTATCCTAAAGGAAATTGTTTCGCTAGAGTAAAAAAATACAAAAAACAACTGTAAAGTACAAAAAGAGCAAGGTGCGAAGGGCAACGTACAAAAGAATAGGTACAGGGTACAAAAATGACAAATAAAAGAAAGTCTAAGTGACATAGAATATTTATAAGCAGACGTAGAAGTCGTGTTATGGCACATATTATCAATATTATTATTGCGAATGTTGTTATAGACATGATCATTGTGTATAAGGGAAAATGCACCTACTGGCAACCTGAAGCGCCACTACTGGTGGGTATAGACAATCTCCTTTTATAATTTTTTTTTACCAGGTATTCCTGGTGCAGCAAGCGTCTAATTGAGGAGCGATACTCCTGGTCAAACCAGTTGACCCTCGCTGACCTCATTCCACTCGAGACACCTATGAACTCTGCACACCCTCCCAGAGGCCAGTGGCAGGACAGGCTCATCGTGGGCCATAATGTTAGTTTTGACCGGTCTTTCATTAAAGAGCAATACTTACTGAAGGTATGTATTCAGAGGCTTTCTGGCATTATTGCCTTTTTTTGTTTGATTTTGTTTTATGATATAGATGAGCAAACGACAATCAAAGTAGCATCTAACTCTTTAAAGTTAGTGTATTGTACAAATTCATGAAAATATGTGCTTTCTTTCAAGGGTTCAAAAGTGCGTTTCTTGGATACGATGAGCCTCCACATGGCCATCTCAGGACTGACTGGGTTCCAGCGCACGCTGTGGATGGCCAGTAAAATGGGCAAGAGGAAGGGTCTTCAGGAGGTTAAGGAACACATAAAGAAAGCTGGACAGCGAAAGGAGGGCCCAATGGTTTGTTTTCTTTCTTCCTAATGTTCATACACGCGCCAGGAGTTGTAGTGTGGCAGTTTTGATCAGCAAAGCCATATATGGCTTGATGTTTATTTTCTTTTTTTTTATGGTGTATAGATTGGCTCCTGGGACTGGGTGAATATCAGCAGTATTAATAACCTCACTGATGTCCATGCACTGTACGTGGGAGGGCCGCCACTACAGAAAGAGGCCAGAGAGACTTTTGTAAAGGGCAGCATGATGGATGTCAGGAACAACTTCCAGGTCAGAGCTTAATGACAAACTGTGTCAAACTGTTTCCCAGTCATCGGTCGAATGTTTTAATTTTCCAACGTCCTGTTACTGATTTTAATTCCTGATTTGCATTCCTCCTGACTTGGAGGTTGGCATATAATTGTGCCTTTGCTGACCTCTACAGGAGTTGATGCAATACTGCGCCATGGATGTTCAGGCCACCCATCAAGTCTTCACAGAACAGCTTTCTCTCTTCATGGAGAGGTCAGTACATCACATTCCACAAACACAAAGCATTATGTGTGTTATTTAAGGTTTTTGTTTAAAGTGCTACGTCCATTTTATCTTATCTTGATGATGTTACAAGGTGTCCTCATCCAGTGACGTTTGCCGGCATGCTGGAGATGGGTGTGAGCTACCTTCCTGTCAATCAGAACTGGGATCGGTACCTGGAAGATTCTCAAGATATTTATGAAGAGCTCCAGAGAGAAATGAAGAAGTCTTTGATGACTCTAGCGGACGATGCCTGTCAGCTGCTGCAGGATGAAAGGTGAGAAGCACCTCTACTGAAAACCATATTTATGTGTATATTAATTTCATCAATGCAGATATCTATAGATATCTATATATCTATATATATGTGTGTGTGTGTGTGTGTGTGTGTGTGTGAGAGCTTCAAGGAGGCTGGTGTAAAATATTCACTAAAAGAACATACTTGTATTCTCTTAATATTTTCTATATATATAAGATATAAAGAAGACCCCTGGCTTTGGGATCTTGACTGGGATGTGCAGGAGTTCAAGCAGAAAAAAGTACCTGTCAGCAAGAAGAAACAATTGAAAAAAGCAGTTGAAACACAAGTTGTTAGTCCTCCTCCAGAGTGGGCAGAAGGTAAAAGCTCATATTTATAAAGTCAAATGTTGTATGTTTTTTTTATTTATTTTGGTTATTTTTAGCATTTTTAACAATGCCAAAGGTTTTTAAAAACAACAGATCAGAGGTGATTCAGGTGTGTTCGTGTGGTAGAGCCAGGCCCACCTTCTGAAGAGGAGATGGCAGGCCCTCTTCTGCCCAGCAGGCTGGCTGTAGAGAGGCTGAAGGAAACGGTGAAAAGACTTCCGAAGAGAAGGCAACATCTGCCTGGACATCCGGGGTAGGAGCACTCCCAAACACTGCAAAGCCCTCCATTTTTTTTATCACAGCATTTTATTTTAAAATTCATCCTTCAATTCATCTTCTGGCGCAGTCAAATCAGTTCTTCTTCCCGCTTGTTTCCGGTGTCACCAGGTGGTATCGTAAGCTGTGTGAGAAGATGTCTGGGGAGGACAGCTGGTCACCTGGAGCCGGCCTCATCAGCCTACAGATGAGACTGACACCCAAACTCATGGGTCTGATGTGGGATGGTTTCCCCCTGCATTACACAGAGAAACATGGCTGGGGCTACCTGGTACCTGGACGCAGGGACAACGTAAAATCTCAGGAGGAAAACACTGGGCCCGTGTGCCCACACAGGTCATTATTCATTATGCTCTAATTATTGATGATTAAGCCTCCAATTTAAAATGGGATGAAAGTGTAAATGAAAGCGTTGTTGTTATTCCACAGAGCTATTGAGAGTGTTAACAGCGAGTATTGTAAGCTCAACAGCAAAGAGCAGCCTGAGTATCTGGACGCCAGCCTTTCGGAGGACCTCATGCTGGCCGACAGCGCAGTGTGGGCAAAGGTGCACATACTCATGCTCACAGTGCAAACACACTTCTATTTTGTATTTCATGTTTTTCCGGCAAATAGTGTTTTAGTCTATGGCAAATTACATAGGGAGCCTACATTTTGAAATCATCTGAATTACTGCTCAGACCTGCAGTTTCAGGAATGATAGTGAATGGGTCACAACACAGATGTGTTTCTTACCCTCGTATCAAGGTGGAGGAGTTAAGTTCCCGTGAAAGTTTGACGGAGGACAGCGGAGACAGTACGATGAGAGCGGGAGAAAGGTCCAAAAAGGCAGTGAGTGAATTGGTCTTTTTATGTACAGATTTTTTCAAGATTTGTGCCTGTGTCTTTAATACTATTTATTGAACTATGTTCACGTGTTACTCTATTTTCTCTTACAGGCTGTGTGCTGCATGTATTATTTTTGCTTTTTTTATTCACTAAGATTCAGTGTGTGACATTCTTTGTATCATCAACAGTCCCTGGATGTCCCAGAGAATAGTCAGTGCCATTATCACCATGGGAACGGACCCTACAGTGACGTAGATATCCCAGGGTGCTGGTTTTTCAAATTGCCTCACAAGGTGAAACAAGTCGTTTTCAATGTTTATCCTGTCTTCCTCGAATAACTATTGTCATCTTACTGAATTCCTTTTTTCATTGTTTTCATTGTTTCAGGATGGTAATCACAACAATGTTGGCAGTCCTTTTTCAAAGGACTTCCTGGCCAAGATGGAGGATGGTACTCTTAGGGCAGGACGGAGTGGGACCAATTCCACGCGGGCTCTGGAGATTAACAAAATGATGTCCTTCTGGAGGAATGCCCATAAACGTATAAGGTACTTCTCACTGGAAATGTTTATGCATCATTTTGGGTGATCACTAGTCAGCGAATAGGCAAATTGACAAATTGAATGTGTGCCCTCACAGCTCTCAGATGGTGCTGTGGCTGCGAAAGGGAGAGCTTCCTCGTATTGTCACCAGGTTTGTCTTCCACAACAACGGATTAAGTGTTGATATTGATACAGTGTGGAGAAAAGTCTATTTTTTTTTGTCTCTAAAGAAACAAAGAGTTTGACGAAGAGGGCCGGTATGGTGCCATACTACCTCAGGTCGTCACTGCGGGAACGGTGACGCGCAGGGCTGTGGAGCCAACGTGGCTGACTGCCAGTAATGCACGGGTAAGAGGGCGACGGAGGAAAAACCAGCGCATCATGTTGCAAAATTGGAGCGGTGGAATAGTTTTGTGTGTATTTTTTGTCCACAGCGGGATCGGGTGGGCAGTGAGCTGAAGGCCATGGTGCAGGTCCCACCTGGGTACCACCTGGTCGGAGCAGATGTAGACTCTCAGGAGTTGTGGATCGCCGCAGTGCTCGGAGAGGCTCACTTTGCGGGCATGCACGGTGAGATCTGCCTCTTTCAAATCATTTGTTGTACATCCTTTATTATGAATAAATAATTATAAAATGTAGTGTGTTTAAAAAAAAAAAAAAACAACAACCAATCTGTCTCTTCTGAAATAATAATAAAAAAAAAAACGACATTCGACATTGCTGACCCGTGGGGGTTTTCAGGTTGCACAGCATTCGGGTGGATGACCCTGCAGGGAAAGAAGAGTCAGGGCACCGACCTCCACAGCCGCACAGCCGAGGCTGCGGGCATCAGCAGAGAGCACGCAAAGGTTTTCAACTATGGACGCATCTACGGCGCCGGACAGCCCTTTGCCGAGAGGCTGCTGATGCAGTTCAACCACCGCCTCAGTCAGCCAGAGGCTTCCAGCAAGGCCAAGCAGATGTATGCCTTAACAAAGGGTACACGCAGGTATACACAGCAAATACAATTCTCATTTCTTTTGGCTCTGGTACTTTGGCGGGACGAGCATGATCGCATGTTTTGATTTGATTTTTTTTTCAGATATGAACTGTCAGAGGAAGGCGAGTGGCTGATCAGTGAACTGGGCATAGAGGTGGAGAGGGAGGAAAATGGAAGCGTCACCCTGCAGGAGTTGCGAAGGATCAGTAGGCTGGCCTCAAATTGGTGAGGGACCGGCCGTCAACACGTTTTGTTCGTCACAGCATGTGGCTCTCGCTCTCTCCGTTCATTGCATTCCCCCGCTCTGTTCCTCAGCTCTCGAAGGAAGCGATGGGATATTGTCGGGAAACGCCTGTGGGCCGGAGGAACCGAATCGGACATGTTCAATAAGCTCGAGAGCATAGCTCACTCGGCACAGCCGGCCACTCCGGTCCTTGGCTGCAGGATTAGCCGAGCACTGGAGCCCAAGTCCGTCAGGGACGAGGTGAGACAGTCTGACGTAGAACTGGTCAACACTCTTAACATGATCAGTCCAACTTCGAGCCAACCTTCGTTGGTATGAGGAGATCCACAGTTTTACTAAATGCAATCTGGACTGAGACAATCCAACACAATGAGCCTCCACCCGGCATTACTTGTTTCGCTTTGTTGTAGGTAACATTACAAAGTGCACAGACCAACTCTTTCTTTAAATGTATGCAAATATTTATGTCATGCTTAGTGGAACCTTTCGTAATAGCAATATAACCATTTGAGGTGCACGATGCACTGTTCCTGTACCTGCTCACGTTGCCCATATCTCCTGTGTCAGTTCATCACCAGCAGGGTGAACTGGGTGGTGCAGAGCTCAGCGGTGGACTATCTGCATCTGATGCTGGTGGCCATGAAGTGGCTCTTCGAGGAGTACCAAATCGACGGCCGTTTCTGCATCAGCATCCACGACGAGGTGCGCTACCTTGTGCGCAGCGAAGACCGTCACCGGGCGGCGCTCGCGCTTCACATCACAAACTTGCTCACGAGGTCTGCTCACAGTTTGGCAACTATGCCACCATGACAGAAACATCCCACGTACAAATTGGCAGTACACCCGACAGCTCCTCTGATGACATGTGTTTTTTGTTGCGCAGGAGTGTGTTTGCACACGCACTGGGCATGCAGGACCTTCCCCAGTCTGTAGCTTTCTTCAGTGCAGTGGACATTGACCAGTGTCTGAGGAAGGAGGTCAACATGGACTGTGTGACCCCGTCTAACCCCACAGGTGTGGAACGCAGATATGGCCTACCATCCGGTGAGTTGTGCAAACCTCTTATTTTCCTGTACCTCCCTGCATGCTGTATGCCTTGTACAAAAATATAAAGTCTTAACATTATTAAAAAAATAAATCCACATGTCTCAGTTCAAAATAAAGTATAACCCTAGCAGCCAACAACCTTTTAATTGCATTGTATTATACAGGCACGTGTGAGATTAAATGTAAACATTATCACATAACTCAGACAAATCATCAACTCTCTCTCTGTTAGAATCTTAGTGGGTCTAAAAACGTCTGGAAAACTAAAACCATGCAAACTTATTTGTCCTTGTACAGGACCCTGACAAGGTAGGTCAGTAGTTGGTCTGTTAATTGGTTCAATACAGTTCATCTTATTTTATTAAACTTCTTAGTACTGAAAATCAGAATTTAACTGGACCATAACTGCTGATCCTGTTTTGAAGTAAGATGGCCAGATATTACATCCATTGTTTGAGGAACCATCGCACTATGAAACATTAAATAAACACAGGTAAACTAATATTTATTGTAAAAATAAACCAGCACTTGACCAACGCTCGGTTGAAAATCTCTTCAGGATGCATTAATGCATACTAGAATCCATAAATGTTCTGTCAGTGTCGTGTATAAAACATGACCATCTCAAGTATCATAGTTATAACTGTGCCAACTGTAAAATAACGGATTATTAACTAATTAATTATTATTATTATCCTGAAGTAATGGAAGCAGGAAGTCAAATTAGTCCCCTACACATCTTCAGTAATGTGAAAATAGAAACAGAGTTTACCATTTCATACAGGCTTCTTCTGAATAAAGTGAACACACTGTCTTTCTGCAGGCGAGGCCTTGGACATCTACCAGATAGTCGACATCACCAAAGGCTCTCTATACAAAGAACGATAGCAACCCTCATTTTGTTAAGAAGAGCAGCGCACAACTGTCCAACAGCAGGTGGACTTCAGGATGTGTGGAACGAAGGAGCTCCTTGGAGTGTCGCTTCACTGCTTCTGCTTCTTCTGTTTGGGCTCCTGCGTCTCCTCTGGATCCTGCGACTCCGTGGTCTGAAAGAAACGTGCGTGGGGGGGGGGGGGGGGGCCCCCAGGGGGGGGGGGGGGGATCCTCAAGGTCAGTTGAATGTTACACACTTTAATGCAGAACACCACATTCAGATCGTCCCGTGTGGATGAACGTGTACAAGCTAGTGTGTGTGTGTGTGTGTGTGTGTGTGTGTCAGGGGACTTGCCTCCTGGTTGTCGTCCTGCTCCTGCAGGGCTGCGTCCAGTGTAGAAGCAATGATGCGGAAATCTCTGGAGGTGCTCAGCTTCATGTACTGCATCAGATTCACCTGGACCGCACACGCACAGACACAGGCATATGTTGATGGAATATATGTCCTTCTGTTGGAACTATACTGGGAGTGTTCGGGTGCTTGCTTTATTTTTTTTACTGTATTTGGACAATAACATATTTTGTATCAGCTTCCCACCTACCTTTGATTTCTTGGAAAGTGTAATGAGATATTTCTCATATTGTTCAATGCTAAAAATCATTTCGGGGATGGCCTTTGTCTCTCGCAGAAGTTTGGTCTATCAAGGGAAAATAAAAGGATGTGTGATGTATTAATGGATCGTCCTTACAATCGCTGCCGTATGGGTCGCGCAATTCTACAAGAGTGTCCTCACAGAAGCAGCAACGTTCACTTCCATCCTTTTCTTTTTCTTCTTATCGTCTGCTCCTCCGCCACTAAATTCACCACTCTAATGGGGAAAACGCATCGAATCAACACACAACGCAAATGTCACAATAACTTGAATGGCACCGTTATCAGATTAATATAGGCAACTTTGTTAGAATTGCGTTTTACCTGCGCATATGTGATGAAGGAGTAGCACTGTGGTGTCAGGTGTGAGCCCGACAGTTTGACCTTCACAGGAGGCAGAGGAGACTCAGATTAGATTTGCATGATGATGCATCTATGTTTTCAAAACCAAATACCCCAGACTCACCAGCTTCTCAAAGCGTGCTGGCAGCGTGCCGTGCTGGGTGCCGCAGACCTGGATGTACTAAAACAGCACATGGGGGGGGGAAATCAAGGTCAGGCGATGTTTGCGTGCATGTGCACAAACGTTCCCGTTGAGATCGCAGATACACACGTATTTGGCCAGGGTGGTGAGGATGGCGTAGGTGCGCCGCAGCTCCCTCAGCAGCGTCAGGGTGCAGTTGCCCGAGAGCAGGGCCGTCTGGACCAGCTCGTTCAACGCGGCCAACAGAGTGCCCAGCTGCAGTGTCACCGCTTTCTCTATTGGATCCTGCTGGCCCGCAGTCTGGGTGACGTCGTCTGCGCATGGGGAACACACGGCACATTCGTTCTTGTCATATATAACGGGCAGGGATCTAATCACCTTTCCTTTTTTACCCTTTAAACTCTCACCCGTTACTCCAAGTGAGAGTCGGACCAATTCTTACCAGAGTCGGATCTGACAGGGGCTGTCTGGCTTTTCCTTCTGGCAATCAGCCATTCCACTTCCTCAAGTACTTTGTCAACCTGAGCCAGGACCAGCAGCTGGAGAAAGGGAGGAAAAAGAAGGGCGTGAGCACACGTCGCAAAATGACTCCATGTCACAGCACATCAAAAGGCCTGCGAACTCACTGCTGCGGTCGTAGCCGTCTTCGTGTTGACGATGGCAAAATGAGACTGTTTCTCCACCTCCACGTCCTGATCGTGGCAAAAGAAAAAGGCACAAAAAAAGTTCATGTGATTGTCGATTATTAGTACGAGTCCTTAACAACGTTCTACTAGTTTGGATTTTGAACTACAGACGATGCAGTTGTCAGCCTAAGTACCCGAGATAACCTTACAGTTATTATACAGCTGTGGAATCAATCAATGAATCAATGAGATGTGATGCTCTGATGCCACACTTATTGTGTGTGTACCTGATCGATATCCCCCAGCTGGCTGTGGATGTCTTGGCAGAGCTCCAGCAGCAGGCTCACTGGACTCTTATAGAGAACGTGTAGGTTGAAAAGGAGAGAGAGCAGTCCCTTGGAGAAAGCAGGATCCTCTGAAAAGAGAAAAGAAATGCACCTCACTGTCGGTGAAACCAGACACCATTTTGAAGTAAACTGTTACTCACCAAAACTGGTCTCCTTGCAGATTTTCACAGTCCAGGTGATCATCTGAACAAACTGTGGGTGTAGTGGAGGGGTTTTAGTGGTACGAGCGCGGCTGAATTGTTTTGCTCCGCGAGGCGCGCAGGAGCGTGCACTCACCTGCTGGGACGAGGGTTTTAGCTGGTGTGAGAGCACGCTCAAGATGCTGACCAGCAGCTGGGCCTCTTTGCTGTTAAATTCCTCCTCTCCTCCACTCAGCTGAGCGAACAGCACGCGCTGGTTGAGGGGCAGAGGGAAATGAGATTTGAGTTGCGGAGCAATTATCTACTGTTCGGAGGCTATTTCAAACTGTCTGAGCAAGTCCATGCATTGGGGAGGCATAACATCCGCCTTAAAACGGCTGTAGCGAAAAAGAGAAAGTACATCCGTGAAGGATTCAAATAGGAACACACCTGGAACTGCCGAATGTAAAAGTAGTTGGTCTCTGTCACGTTGCCGTTGTCTGGCTCTGGATCGTTGTCTGCAAATTCTGCCAGAAGGGGAAAAAAATTGCATCAGTTCCTGCATATTACTTCCTCGCCTTTACAATTATTCTGAGAAAAAAAACAACTGTGTGTCTGACCCATGTTGGTGAGGAGCTGGGTCATCTTGTTTGGAAAGCGCTGCTGGCAGGTTGTGAAGATCCTAAGAAGACCTTCCAGGCAGAGCAGAGACAGGCTGGAGCGCTTCTCCTTTTTCCCTGCCTCCTCCACCACGCCGGGGATGTTGGTGTAGCGCCACAGCAGCACGCTGGGGAGACATTTGGAGCAAAAGGGCGGATCAGTGTCACAAGCGCGGTCTGACCTCGTGCCGTTACTTGGGCGGCGGGGTTTCCGACCTCGTCATGTCGCACAGGAAGCGGAAGGTCCTGTCTGTGTTCTGTCCATCTGGGCCGTCCGTGTGACCGGTTTCCTCCAGCTGCTGGATCTTCTGTACCGCGACACTCAGTGCATAACGCACAAAATCTCCGCTTGAGCGCAGCACCGAGAGCGCTTCCTCTTTGCTCTGAGTGCTGTCTCTGAAAGCAGATCAGTTTTTGTAGTGAGGCGACAATCGTGTGTTTGTTCGACAGTACCCGTGACGGTTGTGTTATGAGTGCTTCTCCCGTTTCCACGCTCGGTGCAGTAATCTTTGTAAAAAGCATTTACCTGAGGAGCACAGTGAGCAGAGTGGATATGAAGCCCAAAGACAGTAAACTGCGGGGTGTCTTATGCGTGGGCACTCGACCTTTGCCAGATTTCTCCTTCAGAATCTCGGACAACTTGTGGTAGCGGTGAAACAGCTGCATGAGCTCCTCGAAGCGGCTTTTACTGCAACACAGAGGCAACTGTGCCGTTAGAAAATTCCCAGGAACGACATTTATGCCGCACAATATCCACCGCAGCCGGTGTGGGTGTGTGTGTGTGTGTGTGTGTGGGAGGGGGTTACCTGTAGTTAGCCTTGATGAAGTTGTACTCCATGAGAACCTCATACACTCCCATCACTAGCACAGCATAGATGTTATTCTTTACCCCAACACTTGATCCCATGGAGAACTCGGCTGACTTGTCCTGATCAACACATAGACGTTACGCAACTTAAAAAGACGTTGCTTTCAGTGCCAAGCATAGAGGCTGTAAGTGAGGAAAATAAATATACAACTCAAAAGGAATATGTTCATTTATGAATTTCTAACAGAGAGGCAGATGTTCATATCCTTCCGGCTTACACATCCCATAAGGATTCCTGAGATTTCTTCTGCATCACAACTAGTGCAATCTTTGGTGAAAAGTTATTTTTGAACTCACCAATTCAAAGTCCTCCAGCTCACTCTTGATCATGCGTTTCGTCATGCTCTCCAGGATTGTCTGCAGTTCAGACTGATATCCTTCCTCCTCCTCCTCCTCCTCCTCATCGTCGTCGCTGTCGTCGCCGTGGGGGTTGACCGATCGCCGCATGTTGTGCAGCCACAGCAGGCAATGCACAGTGCAGCTCACCAGATGGGCCTGAAGTGCAACAGACACTATTTATAGCCGACATTACAGCACAGCAACATTTGCGACGTGATGCAGGAGCGCCCCAGGGCAGACAGAGTACCAGAGGCTCCTGGAGGTACACTTTGTCTCCCTGAGCTGTGATGCATGGCTCCAGCTTCACCGGCGGCAGGAGGTCTGGTTCAGACTCATAGTACCGCCTTAGCTGAGGATACAAAGACGTGACATACAGTGCACATTAAAGAGGCGAAACACGTGTTATTACTTCTCAGAGTTTGCAATTAAGAGACACCCATACCTGCGAGAAGAGGGTCTGCATGATGGAGCTTGCTAGTTGGGAGTTGCGACGCAGTACATCATAGAATCCCTGGAAAAAAGGCGAGAAGCGCCCCTCTCAGTATGAAAAATAATCAAATATTATGGCTACATACACAACTGCTGAAATTGTGTTTATTTTGGAATCATGTTTGCAGTTGAAAAAATAAAAGAAGTGTGAGGTGCAATCAAGTGATTAACTCCTTACTTATAATTTTTTAAGACCGTAAGGATGTGTGGCAAAATTATAAAAAACATAGTATGGAAAATGGATGCCTAACCTCATAAAGCATAAGGCGCACATCAGCCTGCTGGCCCAGGCAGCGGCGCAGGCTGCTGAGGATCTCCAGGCAGAACGCCTCATTAGCAGCGGAATTGTAACGAGAATGAACGTCCACTTGGACCTGTGAAAGGTTCAGACAGACAGACCGTGTTTTTTTTGTTTAAACAGCATCGTTGTTTCGCATGCATACCCTTAATGTTAAGATCAGAACTATACCTGGCTGGAGGAAATGCTCTGGCTACACTGGCTGGACGCCAAGCTGCCCAACACTTTGAAGTTCTTGAGCAGCAACAAGAATCCAGTCACTGCAGACTTCCTGCCGTCCAGCTGACTGTCAGGTGAACGGCCATTTACAGGGGAGAAATGTAAATGAAATTCATTTTTGCATGTTAAGCTTATAAATACGTTATTTAAAGCAAACATATATAAAAGTAGTGATAGCACTGTGGTACACACCTGGAAAACATGGCCTTGCGGAGCACTAAGATTAAAGCATCTTTCAAGGACATGCTGACCTTGAGCAGGGGCTGGAAATTTAACAAGAAAAAAGGATTTAATTGACTGAAAAACAGAAACTCCTTAAATTAATTATTTAGTTCATAATACATCATGTGTTTATGTGCTCGTTTATGGTACCTGGACAGCTTTCAGTAGACCCTGAACAGTGGCTAAGGGCAGGTAGGACAGGTGGTAAAATGTCTCCGTCACCTTGGAGGATGACTCCAGGAGGATCATGGGAGCCGAGACCACAATGTCGGCGAAAAGGTCTTGACATTATAGGAAGAAAAATAAGTAAATATCGGATCTCTAGACAGAAACATTAGATTTGAAATCCGGTACAAAACACCTGAAACGTATGCATCTATTACCTATGTAATGATTGACAGGCGAGGCAGTCTTTGTGACCAGCCGACTCAAGACCTGCTCCAGTATCTCGCCTCTGACAGGCTCATGCGTCTGTTGAACATTCAAAGTGAGATGAAAAATGAGTCGCCATCAGTCATTTATGACTTCATTATAATAACCGAAAGAAATGCAGACCAAATGTTACCTTGAAACCCTGGAGAAGAACTTGACCCCCAAGCTTACATGCCAGCTGAGTTGGGGTCCTGGCTACGGTAGCGGACCCCTCTATAATTTTGCCAAATGGTCCAGGTTTCGGTCCGAATGTGTCCATGAGGAAGAATCCCAGCTGCACAAGCCCGTGGGTCACATGATCCCACCCAAACACACTGTGGACATGTGGGAGAGTAACACCCATATTGGAAAATAAAATGAAAACTTTTAAATGTTCAGTATAAGACCGCAGATGTTAGTTTAAATACATTATAGTTTAAATTACAGTCAAGTGTGCAAAATAAGGTATTATTTTATGTTTTTGACGATTGATTTATTATCAGCTCTTGCCTAGATTGTTAATCTTTCA
Source organism: Colistium nudipinnis (assembly GCA_016785305.1). Lineage (NCBI taxonomy): Eukaryota > Metazoa > Chordata > Actinopteri > Pleuronectiformes > Rhombosoleidae > Colistium > Colistium nudipinnis. The sequence continues at coordinate 784,509 of JAFBJU010001301.1, forward strand.
AACTCTAACCTGTTCTTTACTGTGTCCAGTATCATATTAGCCACACTGCAATGCCCTGGCAGGATGTCCTGCAGGAACTTCGACCCATGCTGCAGCTGCTCATCCTTGAGGCTCTTGATGATTGCCCCCTTCAGAAGGTCAAACACCTACCAAAACCAGCGGAAGGAGAAAGAAATACAAGGAAACAGGAGGTAGTAATTAAGTTTAACTCACATGAGTGAAGGAAAAAATACAAATAAATGTGATTTCTCACCTGCTCTTCATAACGCTGGATACGAGCCACTGAGAGCAACACGGCTACACTAAAAGGACACATGTTGCCATAGGACATCTGCGGGAATGCAATTTTAGATTTATGGCATATATTCCCCAGAAAACATTTACTCAAAATGTAACTCAGTTCAGAGACATTAGTCATAAAATAATAACCTTAAAGCCTTTAAGGAACTCTCTCCCAAGTTCATGGTCGAGTCTCATGGCAAAGACTATGTGGAGGATGGCAGTGCCCTCCACATGTCTTAACTGGTCCTGTGGAATGGACTGAATCTCTAGGTCCATGCTCCTGAGGAAGAACGTTTGAATAACAATCTGTAAATGGAAGGTAAGGAGTAAGATGTAGAGTAAATAATGTATTTGTTTCAGCTACTCACTCTCCGTGTTTCTGCTCTTCTTCTTGGCAAAGGTCCTGCTCCTTGAAATAACTGATGATTCCATCCAGGATCTGTTTCTTACAACCCTAACAGGGACAGGCATTCGGATATTTAAAACAAAAACAGAGGCCTCTGTGACCCTTCTGCTGAAAAGGAACACGTGGTTGCGCATGCGCCCACCTTTGCAGACAGAAGCAGCAGCTGGTAGACCAGTGGTGGAATCTCCTGCAGATCCAGTTTGGTGAACATACGCAGTACCTTCTCCACCACAAACTGCAGCTCCTCCGATGACAGTGGCACATCCCTAAAATTTAGACAGACAACGTTAATGCTATAAATTCGTATCACTCTAAAGTAAACTGAGAATTTTGTGGGCAGACAGTCGAACGGTGTTACCTGAACATTGTTGTCAGGTGAATAACACACTGCGGATCCCATCTGCATGAAAAATTCAGTTTGAGTTTATAAGGACAAGTGCAGACACCAAACACCATCAAGAAATCCCCAATAATAATAATAATAATAATAATAATAATAATAATAATAATAATACATTTATTTTTAAAGCAAACATTTGCACATATACCGGCTTGAGCAGAGGCTGTTGATCAGCTGCTTCTTGTATTCCTCGCCACTGAGTTCTCCTAAAATGAAGGAATAAGAAATGACAACATACGAAAGGATTCATTGTCACTTACATGTTTCACTTTGTAAATACCACCTGATGTTGATATACAGTATATGTTCAACGTCAATAGAAGTCACTAGGGCTTGTTGCTCTTACCTTTTCCATAAGACAAGGCCTCACAGGCTGCAAGAGCTGTGAGCACAGTGGGAAACAGCTCCAGCGATTTCCCATTGCCCATTTTGCCCACTTTAATGGCTTCAACAAAAAGAGAGGCCAGTTGTGCGAGAGAGGGTCCAGGCAGCGTACGAGTCTGTGTAGAACATTAAAATGGCAAAACTGGAATAACATCATCCAAAAGACTCGTTTCAGCCACTAGATCTTGGAGAATTTGTGCTATCAAGACATAGTATGGGTCTTTGTCATGATCAGGCTCTTTTTTCCTTTACCTCAAGCATCAGCAGCCCAATGATGTCAGCCGCCACCTCGGTCTGAAGGTCCCCAGACTCACACAGGGGGATGCAGTGTTGATAAACTAGAAGTCTGCGTTTCGATCCTGACGTGGAACTGGGGGGAGAGCCTAAAACAACGAAAGGTTTAGTGGTGTGAGAACCTTTTTGACGTGTTCATTGAATGTTTGCTTTCCTTTGATGCTAAATTGAGTTGCAGCAATAGAGGGGCTGGACTCGAACCTGCAGAATGCTACGGTCAAACTAACTGACCCGATGACACGGATGGCTACTTACCTTGAAATATGCCTTTTATTAAGGCACCGATCGTCTTCCCTTTTAATGCGCTGCTGGTAATCATAGTGGGCAACTAGAAAGCACATACGAGAGTTAATTAACGCATGCAAATTCATTAAATGAATTCTCGAACATTGTCACTTTCTTTTTTTGAATTAGTCCACAACTATAATTAAACACAATAATTACCATGTCACTTTTGAGGGAGGAGAGGTACGTCTGAAGTTCAGTAGAACTGTCTCCATGTGCGACATAGTCCTGCAGACCGTCCGACAGTCTGATGATGTTATCAATCGTGTCCTTCATGTTCTATCTGCAAACAAACGCGATCGGCTGTTGCCAACCTCTGCAAACCTGCTAGTGTAGATACATGTAGGCAAACAACAAATTGTACTGAGTGAACTGGTCCGAGAAAAGCCGGCGTCGAGCGTCCGTGTCTGTGTTGACACTTTCATAATATGCGATGTACTTCCCGCCAGTGGAGACTTCCTGAATTGGCTGCGCGGTTGCCACATTTGCCTCGAAGTATCCCGCAATCACAGTGTTGGACCCGTATCGGTTACTCTCCATTCTACTTTCAAATTGCTACGATACAACATGCCGTATAAGAATACGTCAACAACATAAATAACCGCCTTATTCGTAAGCAATTTAGTGGTAAAACTTGTTTTTCATAGACCTTGCATTGACCACTCGTTTACTGAGTTGCCATGTCCGCTACTTATAAGACACGTTGGTTTGCTTGTCCTGGACCCGTTAAAATCACTGTTTTGCACGGCATACTGCAATTTATAGTTCCCCATTTTAAGATATATTTATATTGTACAATTTCATGAAGATAAATGGATAAACAGACTGACGCTGTGATCACAATTTGAACTGGCTTGAGTAGCTTTATTCTCATTGCACATGTACAACGAAAGTGCAGACCCCCCAGGTGTAAAAAACATATAAAACATTCAAATTAAATTAAAATGTAACCCTTAAAATAATATACGAAGTTTCTAAAATGAAAACATGGGCACCGAGACATTTTACCTCCTGAATGACAATGACAATCTAATGTCCTTTACTTCCTGAATATGTTTCTTCCATTTCGTTTGCCTCCATATGTGGACAATTAACCACTGATGACCTGTTACGTCTCTGAATGTCACGTACGCTTCTTGTGCTTGTGCTTGTGCTTTACAAACCTGCCGCGATAACAAAACAGAGCACTTGACTTCTCCGAAAGAGGAGGGGCGGGGTTCCACGCACTCTACGTGAACTGAAGTGACGTCACAGGAAATGTCTCTGCCCATGCTCACAGGGGGGGGGGCGATCGGAGACGCCGCAGCTGACAGACAGACATGACGAAGTGATGTAATGTTGCTCGTTTGGTGACTACGGATGGCTGTGTGTGCCAGGCTGTGCGGAGTGGGTCAGTCGCGAAGGTGTCGCCGGCGTCAGCGGCCCGAGCAGCAGGGCCAGGGCAGCGACTCCGACATGGACGAGGAAGAAGGAGAGAGGATCGTGGGCCTGTCTGCCGCGGGGCCGGGTGACGCCGGCGGATCCGGCGGCGGCCGTGGCACCGCGGCTGGGCCGAGCAAGGGACCTCCGCACCCGCAGTGTCTGGCCGAGCTGCCCCCGGAGCTCCTGGTGGAGATCTTCTCCCTGCTGCCCGGAATCGCGCTGCCTAGCGTGGCCCTCGTCTGCAAGACGTTCAGACAGATCCTCAATACCGAGACCATCTGGAGGAGGCGGTGCGTCGAAGGTAAATACGGCCATCGCTGGACTTTAAACGGCCCCCGATCGCCAAATAAAGAGCGGTGCCACACGGTAATACTACTGGTTATCACAAGTTGTGGTGGGTTCCGCTCGTCGTCGACTGGTGCAGCTCTGGCTCTACGTGTACGTGTTGTTTCTTTTCCTTGAAAGCATCTCAATCGATAAGCGGGGGGGATGGACACTGCGTTCCTTGGACACTGCTGGAACAAGTGGAACGAGGCCTCTCCCTGCCGCCAGTTCTATGTTTGCCATTCTGTGCAGCTGAGAAGAGTTTTGATGCAGGGCCACACTCAGCTTTTGTACGGGGCATCAGTGTGATCACAACCACCTCATCTGCACGATATCATGCACCGGGCACCAGTGCTGCCATCAGATTGAGTTGTGGCAATTGTATTATATATTCAGTATTGTGGTTTGCACAATTTCAGACCTGCAAAGTTGTCTTAAGTCTCCTTAATTGGCCTAGGCCACATTAGGGTTTTTTTTGTTAGGCCGCAGATGCAAAATGCCTCAGTGCGGGACAAATGGATTCAAGCAACTCTTTTGTCACTGCTTCTACCACTCACCTAAACTTTGTAAAGTACACTAGTTTATAGTTTTTTCCCTGATAGCAGTGTCCTCTCTCAGCAGGCGTATGGGCCCTGTCACACTGCACTTTGTACATGAATGCTTTGAGGACTATGTCAACAAGCTCAAGTGTGTTGACTTGTCCTCCGTTTGAAGCGGATCACCATCTGACCCTGCAATGGAGGGACCCCCCTTGCAAATTGCAGGACTTGTACCTGCAGTATACTTGGTGCCATAATACCACAGCACGCCTTCAGTTTGCCATGTCTTAACTGGGCCAGAGCTTAACTGGACCTACTACGGAATCTTAGGCAGATAATGTTCAAATTATGTGTGCATATCCCCACTCATCATATCAAATAAAAATGCAAAACCTTTTCTCACTCTGGTTTGTAATCAAGAGTTTGTGAAACAATAATCCTTAAAAAGACTGATGCGTTGGTGGAATAAAACCAATGATGCAATATTTCACCTACCGGAGCCAATGATAGCAGTTTAATAGTCCCTTTTAAACTGCTATCATTGGCTCCACTAGGTCACACTGACATTTGTGATCGAGTGCTGGAAATATTGCAACATACAAAACATCAAATTATTATGACAAACGATACACAGCAGCTGAGTTCACTTTATCCCCTCGGGTCAGTCTCGTGTCTGAGAAATCTTGCGAATGACGTACAGACGTGCAGACCTGAGTGGATCACATCTGTGTCTGCTGACTGGAGTTTCAGTTAATGTGCGACACAACTGTGACCATGGGGAATTTGATAAATGTGGAGACCATTGACTACCCTGTATGAAGACCTTGCTCACCTTTTATGTTACTTTCTAACACTGATCCAGACCCTTGGCATGTATAGCCCAAATATGAATTCAGTTTCAAACGCATTTTCCTTGTGTGTGTGTGTGTGTGTGTTCTATCTGCAGAATTTGGTATGAAGGAGGATCTGAGGAAGATGGAAGTGGAAGGAGTATCTAGCCGGGATCTCTATGTTAAACGTGAGTTTGACTCCCATTTAATTAGGTCTTTCCACTCGATAGTGTCCTTCAGTGTTTGCCCTTATACATTTTACATTGTGGGTGTGTGTATTCTTCCCCATCTTCCCCCATTATTGTGTCTATCAGCACAGATGTGGAGCTTATTTTGCATTGTGTCGGTCCGAAAGCCCGTCGGCTCTTTTGAATAGATTATTTTGGCACGTTACCTTATTCGCTAGAATGCAGCATTGGACCGAGCCTGCCTTGGTCCCTTGTTGGTCTGCACATGCCTGTGTTGTGCCTGTCAAGGTGTGTGTGTACGTGCGTGCGTGCGTGCGTGCGTGCGTGTCTGTGTGTCTGTGTGTGTAATGGGAAACCGCATTGTGCCATGTTTGTTTCACAGTTTCTTCTTCATTGTTGCATACAAGGCTACATCCTGTCAAACATTAAACACAAAGTTCAGTCTGTGGAACTTAACTGCTCCTCTTGTGCTTCTAACGATGCACTGTATATCTTGTCCTAAAGCATGTGTGCACCGGTGCAGAAAGTCATGGTTGGATGCTGTGCTTGTGTGTTGCAGTGCTTCACCCATACAGACATATCTTGGGGTTATGGCAGCCTGACATTGGCCCTTATGGTGGATTGCTCAATGTTGTGGTAAGCAGTATTTCTCAATCAAGATGAGGAACAATGACAATTCATGAGCAAATGCTTCTTATGATAGGTGCAGCAGCCCCTGCTTCTGCAGGAAAACGTGCACAATTTATTTTTACTTATTCAGCGGCAGATACATTGTAAAGAAATATATATTTTTCCAGGTGGATGGGCTTTTTATCATTGGATGGATGTATTTGCCACCTCATGACCCCCGTGTGGAGGATCCTATGAGAACACGGCCGCTCTTCCGTGTCCACATGTTGGAGAACCAAAAAGCCACAGTAGAGTGTATGTACGGACACAAGGGTCCTCACAAAGGAGACATACAGGTACACAGAATAGTAATACCAGACAGTTACTGATTGTTCTTTAATGTGGGGTTATGAGCAAATGAAGTAGGTCATCCTTCAAAATGTGTCACATTCTGTTATTTTTAGACTGTCAAGAAGGATGAATTTTCCACTAAATGTAACCAGACTGATCATCACCGCATGCCAGGTGGCAGACAAGAGGTACGTACAATCACAGATCTGTTTCATACCTGCACACGTGATGTAGCTCAATTATGCTTCATCCGTGTATGTTTGTGAGTAAAACTTCAAAAAAATTGGTACCAACCTCATATATTTTGTGTGTGTCGGTAGGAGTTCAGGACCTGGTTGGAGGAAGAATGGGGCCGGACGCTGGAAGAAATATTCCATGAGCACATGCAGGAGCTCATCCTAATGAAGTTCATTTATACCAGTCAATATGAGTAAGAATGTTTTCCCTCACATCACACTTTCTCTGTCGCTGACGTAGTTTAATGTCCAAAGTGGCTCTCATGGGTTTAACATGTTTTCATCTGAGCAGATATTTCTGGTTTCTCTTGTGGATAAAGAAAAGTGTAACCCATTGATGTTGACCTGACAGGCTTGACACAAGGCTCAGCTAAAGTTCTGGCACTCACATGCTTTCTTTTGACAGCAACTGTTTGACATATCGGAGGATCTATCTTCCTCCTGCAATGCCCACCGACCTGTTGCGGCCAGGCCTCTTCAAAGGTACCTACGGCAGTCACGGCCTGGAGATTGTCGTGCTCAGTTTCCACGGGACGTCTGCGAGAGCCACCAAGCTCACTGTAAGTTAGTGAACAATCGTTATCACAGAATGTTGTTGTCTGGGAAAGAAAGTCTTTGCATGGAAATGTTTTAAATAAGGTTAAATATAACTTATATGCATGTAAACCCTGCAGTATAATTCCTGGTTTCAGTTATATATTGTAAAGGTCATAGGGGTCACCTGCCTCATTTTAAAACCATAATCTTAACTTAACCGAACCTGTTTCCAGTAGCATTCACGCTGATTGCCGTAAGAATGAAATATTTCCACATGATTGAACTAGTGGATGAATTGGTTGAGAAGTAGCAGATGAGTTGCAAATTGCCATTTGACTCCATTCTGCAGGGAGACCCCAACGTTCCTGCAGGGCAGCTGACACTGGATGTGGACCTGACTCGACCTGTGGTCCTCCCAGACCTGGAGCAGCAGCGCAGAATAGAGGAGCTGTCTCGGCTTGTCGTGGGGATACACGAGGAGGTGCAGAGAGAGGTGGAGCAACAGGCCAAGGCTGTCCTCAGCGCGGTCAGTGGTGCAGCAGAGGGGGCGTATGGTGGTGCCATCGGAGCAGAGGGGACGGAGGAAGAACGTGGTGCCTGTTCAGAGGCCCGTCAGCCCGGTACCAGCACCAGCAGCAGCAGCAGCAGCAGCAGCAGCAGTAGCAGCAGCACCAGTCCACCTGACAGCACCAGTCCACCTGAGGCCCAGCCATTCGTCCTGCCCCTTGGGGTTATGGCTCGCAACGAGGTATACCCCCGCACCTGCAGGAAATGGTAAGAACTTGGCTAAGAATACACAAAAATATCAACCTAATTATTAATTCCACAGGTGGCTTCCTCATTAATAGTTTACCTGTTGTTACTGAGCTGTATGTGTGTAGAAGAGGCAAAACTGATTCACATCAGCACTACATGCTGAGACCCCCCCTTCTAACACACGCAGACAAACGCACACACACGCACACACACGCACACACACACACACGCACA